>CAMXCT020001370.1:0-158355 GCA_947184155.2 Cladocopium goreaui
AAAAACAGTCCTTGGAAGGGGTTGGACAGGTTAGGTTCTCTCACAGTGTGTCACGGGCTAAACCAGTGGCCACTGACCACGTGCGCCTTGCCATAGCCATAACTAGGCTCACAGTCACCCATTTTCATGAGCCACACCACTCACATGGGCTTATGAGTGAACATCGACTGACAATACAACGCCACATACATACAATACAAAGATTGTTCAAAGGCCCATTATTTACATGACTTCTTACGTCAACTCTTACGTAGAAAAGACCCATCTCTTACGTCCACCTCTGGGAGACGTCAGAAACCAGCCAATAAAGAGGTTATATATTGTATATGTATGATCTCCAAAAAGTTATCAATCAAGCATCAGCCCCACCTGCAGCTTCACCAAGGGATCACCGCCCTGACTCCAGCTGCGCACCACCACGGGAATGCAGCCGGCCTCACGGCCCGAGGATGCCATGGAAGCCATGGCCCATAGAAATAGATGATTTTCCCAGCTAAACCTCGAAAGCTCCATGGCTATTTTTGACATTTTCCCATGGCTATTTATGTTAGTCATAAGCAGATACTGGGAAAACTGAGGATGAAAGTGGGGATCTTAGAAACTCCATGAATACTATAGTTTTTTCAGTAGTATTATAAATTAATATAAATTATAAACCATAGTGAAATTGGAGTTATGTTCACCAGCTTAGCTAGCGAACGGGGGCCCCACATTGTAGCTATGAAACCTCCAAGCATGGGAGAACTCCAGGGTCCATGGCATCAACGTCCACGCCCAAAGATTGGCTTTAAGATTCTGAATGTTTTCTTCACAAACATTTGCCAAAGGTTCTAGCTTTCACAAACAGAAACATAATTTGGCCAGGATATTTTTGGGGATACAACTGAATTTCATGGACCAAATGTGGGAATGGAAGCATGGAAGATCAACGACGCCAGTAGTGGGGTTACAGGATGCATCAGTAGCAGATCATGAATCCAAAAAACTAAAAAATCAATTGACAACTGTTAGTTGGATATGTCGTGTTTGTCCCGGTCAAAGATATATACTATCATAAATACACAAAGAAATAAACCATTGGCAATTTATCTGGTGATTCCCAGACATATATACTATCTGGTGATTCTAAACAGATATATACTATCTGGTGTCTGGCAACCATTGGCCCAGAATCACGAGATGTCGCCTCCAATGACTCGTAGAGCCGGAAACTCTCTATGGATTGACCCGGCACTTGAAGACACATGGCACTGCTAAAGAGCTGATGAAGGTAGTGCTGGTCATAGCCTGTGGCCAAAAATGGGGGTGAATGCCCCGCTTTTTTTCCATGGCTTGTTTGAAAATCTAAAACCGCAAGTTGACACTAAAACATAGAGGGTGCCTGCAAATTCTCCAATATGTTCCACTTCTGGGAGACTAGGCGATCTACTGAAGTGGGATTCGGACCTCATCCAAGTATGGGTCTGTTAGGCCATCATCTAACATTTGGGCTACACAATGACTCTGACCTAAACCCGAAATGATGAAATCTTCTCCTCACCCCTTCCTGAATCATCATAAAGCTTTTCGAGGTGCCCCTCACCATCACCATCATTTCTGGGGTGTTGTTGACCCATTTTTTTCGCTCGCAGCATCAATTTACCCAGAGCCAACCGTTTACCTTAGATACCCTGTGAAAGTAAGAAATATATATTTCTATAGCTGGTTACATACTCTATATCCATTTTTTTCAAACAAGATTCAACAACAAACCTACACGTTTCCAGTTGATTTCAGGGCCTCAACTGACCCCCGCACCAGATCACCGAGGTTCCAGATCGAATCTTCGAGGCACCCGTGCTTTCCAGTACCAGGTCCTGGCACCGGTGGCCACTTTTCAGGCGCCATAGCCACATTGTGCGTTTGGGGTCAAAGCATATGGTTTATGGTCATCTATCTGTAGGGATTTATGGTATGTATAATATCTATAGGGATTTATGATGGTTTATACTTAGTTATCATCTATTTGATTGGCAATCCTTATAATAAGTATACAGTATATATAAATCATTGTAAATCCCTATAAAAATGGATTGATGACCATCCGACAATATGGATATACAATCCATCTAGCTTGACCATGGCAACACATGCTGGCCCCGTGTTGGACTATTTTACTCCCAAGGTTCTGAATGGTGGAGACTGTGTTGAATGATTCCTGCATAATTTTCTAGGCCAGCTTGGAAGCAAATGCCGGGATGAAATGAGACGAACAAATGGAGAACTTCAATTTCGGGCAGGAACCCAACTGAACTGGTCGCTGTTTTGCCTGGTTATTCAGATTACCGAAGTTCTGGGTACTCTCGGGGAAATGTAGATAGATGATAGAAGTGGATGTCACTGTTTCATACCCAATCTTCTGCTTGTCGGAGTTGACTGGCAATTGTGATTCCCTGAAATCCAACATGGAACCCCATCCAAAAAGGGCATGGCAAATGATACATGCCTAGATGTCTAGGGTGTATCTTTCTACAAACATCACATCCCACGTCTCTCTCCAACTTTTGGCTACCTTCTGTTTTCAAAAACACAAAAATGTAAGTAAAAAGTCTCTGATTCTATAGACAAATGAAGCATAGTCCCCCATACATCACTTGGGGATTGCCCATGCCTGCTCCAGCTCGCCATGTTTGTCACTTCAACCACCAGGCTTTTGGGATTTCCCCAGTCTCTCCACCATATTTCCGAAAAAAAACCCAAGCCTTCACTATTCTCCTGGTGAAACTTCCCTTATCCCAATTTCACTGGTCCCAGCTCGCCTTACCCAGCAGCTTCTGAGCTTGCAGCAAGCGGGACTGGCGTTGCTGGCTCGAACCGCCGAAGTAGATCTTCACAGGTCTGAGACAGCGACCGTGGCGATAGAGGGGACCATGCAGTGAACTCAGTGGATAGATTTCAAACAGTTGTAGGGATTAACTTAGTATATCCATGAATATATTTACATATATAATCATATATATGTATATGTATTGTACATATATATATATATTTATGGTTGTCCCAACTGATAGGGGGTTATTTCCATTTATTTCCATGTATATCGTTGTATCCATGAAGAAGCCCTGGCATGCACCCAAAAAGTAGGCATTGATGAGGATACATCCAGCACAATGAGGGTATTGCATGGATATAAGCAGTAAAAATGGGTTCCTAATGAAATAGCGTTGGCGAAATATATCCTGTCGGTCCTGTCGGTAAAAAAAAAACATTTAAAAAAAAACATTCAAAAGATAATAAAAAGCATTAAAATAAAACATTAAAAAAAATTGCCCTTAAAATCAAGTCATTAAAAAAACATAAATTGATTTCATTTAAAAAAAAAAACTTTAAACAAAAATGAAAACATAGCTCTGTCGCTGACCATAACGTCCTAAGTCCAACCTTCCCCCATTCGGGCTTTAAAAGCCATATGTTGGTTATAGCACAAAAACATGGAAGAATCCCATCCCTCGAAAATCCAATACATTCCACCAGTACCTTTGGGTGGTCATTCAAGACTAGAGGGATTTAAAAACTCTACAGCTAATTGCACAATCAAGATCAATCAAGATCATTTTCATCACCACCTTTTTCTTCTCCTTGTTCCATCTAAGAATTCTGGCTACCCCATGCCATCCCCGTGGGTTTGTATCATCTTCCGCATGGCCGTTCATGGCCATCAATTGGGGGGATCTCTGCCATTGCCAAACATACAAAAAACTATTGAAAATAGCCATTTATGGCGAGTTTTCCCATTAATAGCATGGTGATTTTTTCGTAGCTATGTTAAATTACCAGAGGGTATAGCTGGTTCTATATCCCATTTATATCCCTAATGAAAAATTATCCATGATATCCCAAATATCGGCCGCTAAATCCCATTTACATCCCCATGAAATCCTCATGTTCACTTGATGCTTATTATTGTATACGTATAATCTTTGCTTCAATGTATTGTTGGTTCATGTTGGTTAAATATCCCATCACCCCATGAAATAGCAATCAAATACCCATAGAAAATGCATGACAACATACGCATTTACTCGTTTGTAATCAAACATCGTTTGCTGGTAAATCCACCATTTATAGATGATTTTTGTTCCTGTATGTTCTTATGATGTTCCCGTTAAAACCTCCATTTCGTTCGGGGATTTCCCAGCCACCCACGGCCTCTGTGATGCGTTCTGCAGCTGCGAAACGCCGTGCCACATCAGTTGAGGCGTGGGGCCCAGGGGGAGGTACGTCAAGCGGCCCTGGCAGATACAACCATCCAAAGTGAAGGGAAAAAATGGAGAGCTCACCACGAAGAATGAGAGATTTAGAATATTCAGAATTGATGGATATTGATGGATATGGATATTGATCTATGATGGATTTTGGTATAACCACGCGAATGTTGGGATTTATGGTGGATATTTATACTTAGGTAATGTAAACCAGCCACTCGAGCGACTCTTGCAGTACCCGCCAGATAACGAAATGAACAGAATCGTCTATCGAATTGTGGGGATGCTCATCAACCAGCTTTATGGGGATGCTGCCGGGGATGCCAATTTCAACAGCATCCCTGTCCTTCCAGGTGATACTGTAGTTTTTGACTTTCACAGCATAGGTCGGATATGTGGCAAACCCATCTTATCGACAAAAAAAAAGATGAAAAGCTAAGTGTATGGATACAATCCATTCAGAATGAGTTTTGACAAGTTCATTATCTTCCCTTGTCCACCCGCACCCAGTGCATCACCCCGTATGAAATCTCCTCCTTCACTAGCTTCTCATAGCTGTGGTGCAAATCATCCGTCCAGAAGGTTCGAAAAACAAAACCTCAGCTAAAACATGCTGAAACCCAAGGAAAAGGGTGACCCAATGATGTATACCCAATAAGGGCATGTCAAGATGCTGGAAAATCCTATGACTAGCTCCATGGTTTTCCCATCTAGAAACCTCCCTGGTTAGTTCAGGGATTTCCCAGCAGCCCGCCATGTGGCTTATTACCAGAGGCTACCCCCTATATCCCTTTAATATCACATTGATATCCCCTTAAATCACCATTTTGGGATATCAATGGGATATGAATGGGATATGGGGGCGGGTACCAATGTCCAGCCAATATCCCAGTACTATCCCATTAAATCCCGCTAGTACCCCATGAATATCCTATGAAAATCCCATGAAATCCCATAAAATCCACCCCGCTGCCTTCTGGGGGCCACCATCCCCCGTTCGTCAGGCGGCCCCAGCGCCGGTAGGCATGTGCCCACGTGGGCGACAGATCCCCCAGGTGAATGAGGCTAAGCCGGCGCAGCCTGGCTGGCAAACCGCTGGGAAAACGCTGGGGAAATATGAAGAAAAATTGCATATCATAATGGGAATATTGGGATATCACAGAAATCATAGGGATATAACTTGATATAACGAATTGTAATAATTAGTGGGGAGTATATTTGGAATATATTGGCATAATCATGGGGATAGAAATCCACAATGTTATTGGATGTCTTGGGGGATTCCCATGGGGATTTCTTCTTGGAAATGATGGGTCTTAGGTGTTGCGAAAATCTCAGGAGTATTATTGGAAATCACTGAGAATATTGGGATGAATGGCTCAAGCTTAGGACATCTTACCAAGATTTACCAAGGAGTGCCAACACCATCATTTAACCTGGGATCCCACCGACGCTGCAGCAGTGCTTCTGCGGCCAGGCTGCTGTGTTTGTGCAGCCACATCCAAACCCATGGAGTATTTGCCTGGGCTGCGCATGAGCAATGAAGCAGACGGCGCGGGGAATTCCCAGCGTTTGGCTTCAGATAGGTATGTCTCTTGCAGATTTTCCCTAAACCAACTGTGGGATTTACACTTGGAGGCACGACCCAAGTACCGGATGTCCATCCCCTGGATGATCGCTTCAAATCATCACGGCGTGGTACCCCGTAGTTTACATCCCAAAAATGGACAGAATACCAGAATGATCTATGCAGCGATTTTCCTCATCATCAACAGCATCATCATCAACCCAATCTTCGGGGATTTCATTTATCTATGTGGTACCCAGGATTACCCAGTAATGTTAGTAAAGCAACAATAAACCCACCAAAAAAAAACGAAACATGGTTGGAATCCCACCCATAAGACGGCCAGACCATGAATTGAATTCCATGTTGATGATCCAACATGTCTGAGTGCTATAAACCATACTTCATCGAACTCAATCCCAGTTGGTTGCTAGCAATGATAAACCAGCAATATCTCAATGCTTTATACAGTACCACCCATACAACATGTTTTTTTTGGATCGTGGATCCTATTGCTTTACCAACATGAGTAGTATTGAAACATACCCCCAATCGATGAGACACTCCTGCCCAGGTACTACTGGTCAGGATAAAGACGCTCCCCGGGTGGACGTATTTGGCCTGGCGGTCGCCATGGAACTCCTGTGTTCCTAGGGCTACCCTCCCGTCATCCACTTGCTGGAAAATCGTCCATCTCTGACTTTCCCAGCTAGAAACCCTCCATGTTTGATTACCGGTACCTCAAATCGTGGGTGAGTCTCCAACATGCAAAATGACGCTTGGGATTTAGCCATCAGTTGGAGATATGGGAGTGTTATCAATCAAAGATACAGGGGATAGAGTTGATAAATGATGGTTGATAAGTTCATACAGAGGGTTACCATCCGGTGATCAAACATGGGCTGGAATTTTGTCTCCATGGATGATTTTCCCAGCTCGAAACCTCCATTTTGATCAGGGAGATGTTCCATTGCCATGTTGGATTGCCGGAGAGTAACCACCAAACGACCCACAGAAAAAAAAGGGCGGCATCATAGTGATGTTAAACCAGCAAAATGGCCAGTGAAATGGCAGATGATATATATATAATATATGGCTATTGGTCAAAACCCTGGCACCTAGTGAACCCCAAGTCATAGCTGGTAAATGGATGTTCATCCCATTAGAATTGATAATAATAGGTCTTGACCCACCCCCATATATAACCAGCAAAAAGATGCAAAAAGTGGGAACTACCAACCAACAATGAGAAGATCTAGGTCCCCGGCCCCTGCTGCAATTTCCATGATTGAGTCAATTGTCATCCGCTGTTGAGGTCAGTGGTCAGTGATAACCAGCAAGACACGTCAACAACGCTGCCGCCAGGCGACGATGAGCTGCTGTTGTGCACGGCTCCTTGGTGGGAAATATGCGTGTCGTCCTGCTGGATGCGTGATGTGAAGATTGTTGAAGTGTCCAATACTTTGATAAGATGTTGATCGAAGTCTTTAAATGGATATAGATAGAAGATGATAGAAGTCTTTAAATGGATATAGAAAATCATGTCCATCCAAATAAATGGATTTATTAGATCAAACAGATAAACGGGATAAACGGATAACGGATCCTGGATATCATCCCATCCCATTCCTGGTCATTTCGAGCATCCCCTCAGCATCTTTCTTTCATCATCCAGAAAACTGTTCGGATAGTTGATAAAAGTCGACCAAAAAAAAAAAAGGGATTTTATCATCCTTTATCCAAGAAATGGCTGTGTCTGAAAACATCTTTCCATCTTTCAAATCATTTATCCATCAAATCATTTATACCATCTCATTCTATGATTGGATCATCATCCCATGAAAGTCAGATTGGATCATCATCCCAACTATAATAAAAGTCATGTTCCAAACCACCAACCACTCTCAGTTCCAATGCATGATCATCCATCGAGCTTCGGCGATGTGATGATGCGGTGTAAATCTTCCAGACAGGCCACGTTCAAGTCGAAGAAGCCTCAAAATTGTCCGGTCAAAACGTGACCAAAAATGGGTTGAAGTCACATAGTTGTGTCCATGTTCATGAGGGTTTGTCTAAAAATAGAGGACAAACACACAAATCCCATGGTTTATTACCTCATTTCCCTATGTTCAATGGCTAGAGTTGGGGATATACCCTATTTTCAGACACACCCATTTTCGGTAAAACCATGGGATGGAATGGGCTGCAAGAATGGGTAAAACCATGATTTCCCCATGAAAATTGGGTGGGATTGTCCGTTGCCCTCTGGTAATTTAACAATCAACAATCACAACTTTAATGGGTAAAGAATCTATATCTATATATATATACATATTTATACATAAATGTGCTATTTTCAATAGCTATGATAAATTAACAGAGGGTATCAGGAAGGTCGTCTGCAGTAACAACATTCAAATCGGTCAGTCTTTGCGGGGTTATAGACCCAGGGCTGTTGTGATCACCAGTAAATCAAACTTGGCAATGGAAAATCTCCTCTACTTTGATTGATCATTTTACCCATCGCAATTGGTGATTTTGTCGTAGCTATTTTGAATTACTAGAAAGTGACATGGATGATCCTCTTTGTAATCCCTTTTCTTGCCTAAAGGATGCATCACTTCACTGCTTCGCTCCTGGCCCCAGGTTTTTCAAAAAAAAGACCACGACGTGGACTGTCGTTGGAAAGCGTATCTTGCAAATGCTGATCATTTCTCCCACATCCCCCCAAAGAATGTGCCACAACCGTGCAATACATATACATATATGCACACCCTTATACATATGTATGTGTATATATATAATATAATATAATATAATATATATATATATATAATATATATATAATATAATATATATATAATATATAATATATAATATATAATATATAATATATAATATATAATATATAATATATAATATAATATATATATATATTATATATATATTCTGTATACATATGCATTTCTTAAACCGATATGTCATGCACATTTTGCCACCTCAGTTCCAACCCGGCCCAAGGAGCCTAACATCTCACGCAAGAGCCACGGAATCGCTGGCTGCACCGGGACACCATTCGCCTCTTTTGAAGCCACCTGGGATCGCAGCTGTTTGGGGAACGAGGGAATAAATCTCAAAGACTTGGATGTAGGATATTCATATTCCATTCACATCCCAAAACAACATCCGTTCTTCATCTTCCATGAATAGTAGGGATGTTGTTGAATTAAATCCCAATTCATATTAGATATTAACAACATGCCATATTTATGGATTTCTTGAATGGGATATGAATGGGATGATGTTGTTGAATGATCCCGTATGGAATCCAATTAATATTAAACAATTAAACATCCCATGGATATGCCACTCACATCCCATGAAATCCTTCCATCCGGCGTTATCTGCACCTCGCAGGGCAAGACCACATCCAACGACTTGCCGCTGCAGCCGTGGAGGACGGTGCCTGCGGTTGGAACTGGTCATCTATGGATCCATCTATTCCTAGGTAGAGATATATTTTTTTATATTCATATAATGCGTGAAATGAAAAAATGAATATATGTTTATGTGTGTATATATATATATATATAATTGTTATGATTATTGTATATATATGTGTATGTGTATATAAATATATAGAGAGAGAGAGAGTCTATGGTTTTGTATGTGTATGTGTATTTACCACAATGTTAGTGGTGATTTAATGTTCTATCTTTTTTATGGTTACTACATACACAGTGTATAATGTGTATATAGTATGTATATATATATATATGTTGTTTCATCTATTTATATTTTTCTATTCAATTTGTGGTACAATACAGGGAGATGATAAAACATGAGCTTGCGAGTTTCTAGTAAGCCCCCAAAAGATAGATTAGAAAGCCAGCAAGACCCTACTAAAATCGTAGTAAGTTTAACACGTTCTACTTTTGGGGGGTTCAAAAAAAACCTAGCACTCATGGTTCTCCATGACCCTCAATCTCGGTAAGACACCAATAAAATCATAGCTGAGAGACAGATATCTAATCCCTGCATCTCAGCCTTGGAAAGTTCACAGGGAACCAAGGGTCACCTCAGAAAGTTGAGTGCCAGTGCCATTGCCCCTTCGGAAATCACCCAGCCTGTGGGTGGAGCCATGAATGGCTGCCCTTCTAACTGTGAAGTCTTCGAAGAGTTGGCCTGAGGCCATCGCTTTTGATCCATGACGATTTGAAGCATTTTAAACATCCCAAATCATCCCAACTCAACATCCCAGTCATGTTACAGGCCCGCCTGGCAGCCCCTGGGCGGTACCCTGGTCCAGGCCGGACTGCTTGGAGTGGCACTGCTAAAAGCCTTGAGCTGGGGGGTTCGATGATTACATAACCAGTGAGAGAAAGGGACATATGATAAAATCTTTAAATAGTGTAATATATATATATATATACATAGATGTTTATATATATATATACATATATATATATATATGTATATATATATACATATATATATATACATACATATATATATACATATGTACATATATATATATATATGTGATTACGTACACTACACTACAGTACACTACACTACATTGCATTGCATTGCATTACATTACATTACATACATATGTATATGTATATACACATGGGTTGGTGCATCTTGATAAGATTTACCTTACCAAAATTCTGGATAAAAAACACACACAAATTGGGGATTTGACCAACGAAAATGGTAGATTCCCCAGCACAACAGCCCTACTGGGATGTACCCGCCAGTAATCAAACATGGCAAGCTGGGATATCCCCTATAAGTGGAGCTTTTGATGGGAAAATCATCGAAGTAAATGGTGGATTTTCCAGCAAGCCACGTTTGATGACACCCCTTAGGGTAAGCAAAACAGGGTAGTGTTCCAACCAAAACGGAGATATGAAGCATCCAACCAGGGGATATCATCCGTCAAATCTGAAAAAGAAGACAGGATCCTATCCATATGGGGTAATAAGCAACTAGATATGGGTATGGGTATGGGGTTAAGCTATCTGGAACCTTGTAATTTCGCCAAGGACCGGCCTACCTTTTAGCTAGAGATTGGAGGTTTCTGCATGTTGCTCAGCTACGAACGAAAATTCAACAGATGTGGTAAACCATGGTAAAGCCAATGATGAACCTCCTTTTGAGGTTTTAATCCCATCCGTTTCTGACCAAATTGGGGTTGGTTTATTATCTGGTCACCACACCAGATCGTAAACCATCGTGAACCTTCGAATTTCCGGGGATGCTCAAGAAACTTTGCAGCCCAGCAGCTGTCTCCTCTTCTTCATTGCTGAAGAACACCTGCCTGGAAGGTTAGCGATTAGAAAAAATGAACCTTCTGGGAAGCCCCCATGGAGGACTCCGTATGGGTCAATTACAGCCCATTCCTGAGTCCATTCCTGAGTCTGAGTCTAAGTAGGGATGGAGAAAAACCAAGGCATTTTGAAACTTTGAAACCATCAGCCAGAGCATCATGCACCTTTATGGGATCCCGGAAACGTCACGTCACCAAGTCCAAGCACTAGACTTCAGGGTTAACATTTGGACCAGAATCCTCCAGACTGGTAGCCGTGGCGCACGATGGACCCACAAACTGTTGATGGTTCTTAGTATCAATCATCCACCTTCAGGACTGGGTCATCATTTTGAACACAATCCCCCTGTGATTCTCGTGGTGTTTTGAGGACTTCTTCATCCCACTAAGAAACTCAAGAAGTGATTGCTTTTCATGTGTTTTTCCATGAACAATATTGATGAAACAAATTGACCAACAATGGGACCTGATTCCAAACAAAAAACACCAGACTTCTTCTGTTACCAAAAAAAACTCAGCAGTCTGGGAATGGGGTACCCATTCCAAACATGATGCATACTCATCATGTTCGCATTTGACCTTTCGATAGAGGTATACCGGTATAGCCCCATTTGTGGACAAACCCAAATCTCTCTGTTTGCTGCTGAAATTCCCGAGATATTCGAGGTGTCCAATCTGTGTCTGTGCTGGGTGTATTTTTTTTGTGACCGCCCGTCCGTGTCTTTTAAAACCCGTAACTATAGATATAAGGGTATGGGTCAATACCTATAGATACATTTTTAGTGGGTTATTCACATCCATAAATCCCAGCTATGACTTGGGGTTCACGGCACTAGGTACCAGGGTTTTGACCCATCCCCAATAAGAAAACCCCAAGGATCCCATGGATTGGTGGAAATTCACCACTTTTTTGAGTGGAACAGAAGTGTTTTAACTGGTGCTCCATCTTGCCCAAACCGGCGTCTTTACCCAACAGCAAATATACAGTATGTATGTGTATATATATATATATATGTATATATGTGTATAATTGTGTGTGTATATATATATACACACACACATATTCCCTACAGATTCTCCAAAAACAGATGTCCTATTGGGAGAATCTGCGGCAAAATCACGAAACACGCTCCGCCGCGCGCCTCAAGAGCTCCGCCGTGGACTGCGTCCGGATGCCCCCGGAGAAAGTGGCCAAGCATAGGAGGCTCCAGGTCCTTGACGGGGCCCAGGGGGCCCTAGAGATGAGGAGGATTTGAAAGGGACTTCACCAACCAAAAAGTGTGATGTTGTGGGATTTCATGGTATAGGGTGTTTTTGATGTGGTTTTAAGGGATTTTATGGGAGTTATATTATATATATATATACATATTGTATTCTGATGGATATTAATCTGGTTGGTGGTTTCAACCCCTCTGAAAAATATGAAAGTGAGTTGGGATGATGACATTCCCAATACATGGAAAAATCCGAATGTTCCAAACCACCAATCAGTAATTATTCATACGGATTCTATTCGGGAGTTCAGCAAAAGTCATTGGGATGTCTATGGAACCAGAAAGTTGATCATGGCAAATTCGCCCCGTTTTCAGTACCTTAGACAATCCATGTTTGAGGCGAAATCATTCTCATACCCCATGGTATACAACCAACAAGTTGTGAAATGAGAATTGGGTGTATGTATGTATATATATAGATATAACTATATAATACTATATATATATATATACCTTTCCGTTGACAGCTGTTACGTGTCTACATTGCAGATTCCGCTGGACGAACAGCGGTTGGGCCACCGTGGGCGCCCGAAAAAAGGACCGCCGCTATTCCGTTGTCAGGATTGCCATAGGTTGTCGAATATTCAGCCATCAGTTGAGGATGGTGATACACCCAGGTGGCTTAGTATACCCAGTACGAGGTTTGATAGGAATGGCGTCTCAACGGGACCCAACCAGAGTGTTGGCTGAATCTCCGAAGGCCTTCAAAGTAGCTGGGAATATCTGGGATTTTATGGAGGTTTCATCAATTTCATCCCCAAATTATGGTGATAGGTTTTAAGTCATCCCACCAATGGTCCCCGTGACAGTTGCGTGTCCCCATCAGCCATCATAAGTCGAGTCCTCAGCGACCATAGTTTCATCCGCCGCAATGTATCCAAGTTCACAAACCAACACAATGGGATGTCAACAAAGACATCCTTGAGCCGAAAGCACCACGAAAACGTCATCAAATCCCAATGCGGAATCCATGGGGGGTACACCGCATCTGCTTTGAGGAATCTCCGTTCTGATCAATTTCGCATCCCCATGTCTAACGCTGCATCCGAAGTTCAATGTCTGCATCACGTTTCCCATGCCTCTGGGTGATTCAAATCGTTATATCATGTTGTATTACTATATCTATCTATATCTATCATTACATCTGTAAGCCCAGTGCTTGCTCTTCGAATTCTATTCTATATCTGCATTTCCATTCCCAATGCTATTTCACCATCCTGGGTCTTCAATGGTTCTATCTCCATTTCCCCTTAACAAGAAGGCCAACACACTAGTACAGTGGCCAAGTGTTGCCCATTTATTGGACGGTTCTCATCCATTGATGTTTGAAAAAAAGAGAAAACACTTATAAGTTGACCCAACTTGACCCAAAGTTCTTTCCCTGGTGTTATTTCGTTTTGACCCATGGGCTTATTTCATCCCCTGCCGGTGCTTGGTTCCCCAGACCTCTTCACCCCTCGGAGCGCTGGTGCTTCAGCAGCTCCCAGGGCTTCATCTAGCTTCAACCAGTCCAGTCCTGCCATGGCACGTATTTCCGATCGTTAATGCCGTGGGAAAATATAGAAAAATGTTGGAAGAAAAGGATCAAATGTTGGGAAAATCCTCAGTTAAAATACCCTCTGGTTATTTCACATAGCCATGGTATAGATGGCCCATAGAAATAGATGGTTTACCTAGCTATAAAATGGTGATTTTCCATGGCAAACTGTTAGTCATAACCAGGTGGAAATCGCGTTCGTTGCTGTCCACTTTGCAGTCGATGTGTCCTTCGAATCTGCGAGAAAGTTCCCGGGGTTGACCCAGAACCGGGGTAGTACGGTACGGTTCCCACGTATAGCAAGCCTCCAAAAAAAAGTATGGTAAATGTTCACTATTTCCAGAATCGGATTTCACGTTTCTAGCATTTTCTAGCTTTTTGGAGATTGCCAAAAAAAAAACTTACAATCTGTTCCACAACCAACAGCCCCTTTTTGCATGGGTCGCATCCCCCGGTCGCGAAGGCTCCTTCATTGGTACATTTTTCAACCTCAGTTGTAATCCCACAGAGACCATTCCCAGCTGGAGCTGGAGATTTTCAAGGGACAAATTGGTTGTAGATCATCCAATTCCCCTACTATTAATGGATATTGATGGGTTATATAAGTTATATAGGAACCAATATATATATATATAGTATAATAAATTATAGTTGGATATTGATAATAATGATGGATATCAATGAAACTCCTATCCCCCGAATATTAAAAACGCCAAGTGTATGGTCCCAAATATCTAATTTCATGACATACTAAACTAAAGCCTGGTTTCTGATCAGAGATTATTTATTGAGAAAATCAAGTGGGATTTTGTGTATACAAAATACGTGAAACTTCCTAACCAGCCATTTCAGTTCCACATTTTAAGAGTTCTGCATCCGGCATCACCAGCAGCAGAATCGTGGTGGATCCATGACCAACATGCTGAGACCACAAGCCACAAAGGTTTGCAAGTCGCCGAAGTGCTGAAACCTCCAGTGGTGACCATGTTTTCAGATCAACCAACTGCTAGAGCTGGGTGGAACCTGGAGCTAACGTAGATGAGATAACGCTGAAAAAAATCACAGCAGGCTTGTGAACGGAAGTACACCACTGGAGTGAACAAAAAACACAACAGGTGCTGCAGTTGAATTTTTTCAGCGTCGAAAAACCGCGATGATCAAATGGCCATGAGCAAAACCCAGTGGCAATGCTGTCCAAGGAGTGCAGAAAAATAGACCCTACTGGATGATTTAGAGCACTTGGGGTGATTGTATGACTTGACCCATCCGTAGCCCTACCAGAAACTGATGATCAAATGGGCATTGATCATGCACTCAGATAAGGTGTCTTATCTTTTAGCAGCTACTAAACATCACTAAACCATCCAGTTGCTTTCACCCTTTGCAAAACGGTTTATCTCGAAACATGGTACGCCAAAATCGCATCGTTGATCATCATTTACCAATGAAACTCACCATAGATTTGGGGATCCCCCATTGTTGGACATAAGTTTCCTAGAAAAAAAAAACAAGTTCTACACGAATTCCCCATGAAACTCACCATGTTTTGAGCATTTTTGAGCTGCCGGGCCTGGCAGCCACCTTGGCTCCTTCTACGTCCAGGAAACGGCCTGAGCTCCTGGGAATGGGAGTTTCAGGGGATTTTTCAGGATTTGATGCGGATTTTCATGGCAAAGTTCCCTTCGGAAGAATTTGAAGGGATTATGAAGTATGAAGAGCTGATGCGGTTCTGTTTGTGGAAATGAATGGAGGAGGTAGAAGTTAAATTTGGGGACAGACGTTCCTTTTGGGCGGGTGGTCATAAGATGGGGGGCGGTTGCAACGTAAAATCAACTGAAGTGAAGGGCCCAAAGAGACAAGTTGGGATTGTCGTTGAATTTCTTCATTCATTTTTTGGTCGCAACGATCCGGCGCGTACTACTTGTAGGTTTAAAAAGAAACCAAATCAGCCCTCACCATTCAAACTTCGCTTGTAGGGTACCCAGCTGACTGAACTACAACACTTCCTTCTGAAAAGCAACAATTTTAAGGATGATCCCATAGCAAGTTGATGAGGTTATACTACGTTCCAATACACAGACCCATCAGGCGCTCGTCATCCAAATAGACCACTAGACCAGCGCATCCGGCGCATCCCCGACTCTTCCGCGCTCCGACACTGGAGATAGATCTCATCCTGCGGGAGGGTTGCTGGTGGTTCTTGACGATTTCACAATCAATGAGAGAGTTGAATAGGTGATACTGACAGGTTGATATTTGCTACTGATATGTGGGGGTTTCCATAAATGGGGGTATCCAAAATGGTTGGTTTATAAGGGAAAATCCATCATAATCCATCTATAAATGGATGATTTGGGGGTACCCCTATTTCAGGAAACCCCTATGTGTTCATGGGGGTAGATCTCCCATAAAATGGTGGCGATTCGTATCGCGGAACTAAGAGGCAACTCGGCGCGGCAACTCCAGAGTCTGAGGGATGTCACTGACAAGACCTTGAAATACTGATTGACACAATAAGAGCAAAAATGAAGCGGGAAACTCAAACTATCTTTTGAAGGGACAAACAGAATTCAGGGCCCAAGGCCCAAGCGTTGATTTCCTGCATAAATCTCCGAATTCCCGTGGTTTCAATGCCAAACTCCACCCGCTCCGAGTGCAGCAAAGGACGTCGCTGGTTGCGCTTCAATCGCACCTCAGATGAGGCGGGGAGGATGGGGAGGCAGCTGGGTCAAGAAATGATGGTCTAAAGATGGTCTAAGAAATGATGGTTTCAGCAAAATGTTGATACCATTTTCTACCAAAAGGATCCAAAAGGTGGCTCATTCCAGTGGGTTTCGGCCCAATTTTTCAGTGGGGAAGTGGGCCTAGTGGGATGATCATTCTGGTGTGAAACTAAGCCACTTGCAATTCCTGGGCAGTTCACCACCAGATGAAGTGGCGATTTTCCATGCTGAACCCATTGGGGGAGTACTTGAGCATCCGGGCCATCGACATAGCTAATCACCCACAAACTCAACCGATCTATATGGATATATCATGATATACCTACACTAAACCCTAGTTCAGCAACTTATAAACCAGCTCTGCTAAGGATTGGCACCACATGCCTTGTGCCAACCAGCTACTGTACCACCCACCCTGGCCCTTCCTGGTTTCTGGGTCCCGTTGCCACCAACTCGGCACTATTCAAACGATGATGGCGACCTGTGACCTCGCTGAACTGGTTGGACCTCTAAATCAATGGGAAAATCATCGCCATGGGTTGTTTACACCCCCAAAAAATATGGTGCTTTCCGGTGAAGATCTTCCCAAAAAAAAAATAAGAGAACCATCGCAGATATGCAGTGGCAGTGGTTGCAGATGGTTGCAGAATGCAGTGAAAAACCGCACTCCCAGGGTGTCCCCTTCTGGAAAAAAAAAACGTCCATGCACCATGGTGAAGCCTTGTTTAGCCCCAACACATCGTGGTTTCCTGCAAGCTTCCAGGGTTTCTGGGGATGATAGGGGGTAGAACCGTCCTGAAAGGTACTGAAGCACTGATGGTCTGGTTGGTTGTTTCAATTTCCCTATTTTTTTTCAATGAGGCGCTGGGAATGTCTGTTTTGGAACAGAAGGTGAAACAGATTTGCAACCACCCTGATCATTTGGTTTTCTTCACTGAATCTGCTATTAACACAGTTACCAGGAAAGTGCTGCATAGGGGAATGGCAGTGATGAACGCAATTTCTTTCCATCCTGGCCCGTCATTTGGATCCGTCCAAAAATGGGGGATACCCATATATATATATTATGTATATGATTTTATACAATTATATATATATTATGTGATTATATAATATTATATGTGTATTAGATAGCCAAGAAAATAACACTGAACACTTGGATTTGGAGATTCTCGGGGGCACCTATAGACCAAGACCAACCCTTTTTTCATGTTCCAATCAAACTATCCTTCAAACGGATAAAAGCCCTGTTGCTGATGGTAAAACCCCATCATGTTACACCGGTCATTTTTCATTGGTGGAAACCCCACCCATACAGATGGCAAAATTTGGTGATGGTGGATCCTATTGCTTTACTAACATTATATGTGTTGGTAAAACCTCCCATGGTTGATCATGATCCATCAAACCTTCCAGGGCAGGGCACCTTTCCGTTTTGGCTCACTGCCAAACATGCGCCTGGCGGCAAACCCGGAAAGGACGGGGGGCACCACAACGGTTGGTGGCCGGCGAGATTTCTGATCGGACAGTCAATAGTTTCCGTTGTTAAGAAACAGTAAGTCCACCAATCCCTTTCAAACGGCTGTCATTTTTTCAAGTGGTAGGTAGGTTGATTTTTGCAAGCACGCATCTGCTTGCAAGTCAAAAGTAGCCTAAAAGGCTCGACCCTTTGGAGGCGTCGCCAGTTTTTGAAGGTGAACGAACTGTTTGAAGACCACGACACCCCCTCGGGTACCCGAAAACGACGACGCCTGTGTGCGCCAGCAATCTCACCGCGTCACCTTCGTGCACCAGTGAGCCTAAACCAACCTGGCGGATGGCTCCTGGAGATGGGAATCCCAAGACATGGGGCCACTATGGGCCACTTAGCCTCTGGTAAACCAACACTTTGCTATTGAAAATGGCCAGGAAAAGTTCGTTGATTTACCGATTTAACCACGAAAAATGGTGCATGTTTCATAGTTTTTGCTATGTTTACCAGAGGGTAAAACAGATAGCCCGACTTACTGAGGTTGTAGCTATGGTTTGATCAGCTACATCTCCAACCTATTCCATGGCATGGGCCGAATCCCAGGCCTTTCAGGGGTATTACCCCGGAAATCACACATGGCTGGGCAATCCCCTATAAATGCGCATTTGAAATCATTTAGATGGGCCATTTTTGCAGATTTTCCAGCGAACCATGTTTTTTTTGACTAGAGGGCAACCGCAAAAAAATGGGCTGTAATGGATATGCAATCTACCAAACTTGAGGCTTTACATAACAATTAAAAATGAAAATTAAAGACATGTGACCCAGCCAACCTGTGCGAAAAGATGTCGCCTAGCCGATGACCCGTTTCCACCATCCACCCCATCCACCGGCCCCCCTGTTTTGATCGAGACGCTACGCCGTCCCGCAGGGAAGCAGCCGACGGACAAAGCACAAACGTTTGCCAGTCGCCTCCTGATCCAACGGATGGGACTCTTTTCGGTCAAGCCGTGGGAGACCCAAAAAAAACAGCAAGTGACATCCAGTGACGAAATGGGTGCATTGACAGCGCATTGAAACAGGAATGTTCCGCCCCAACTTGCGGAAAAATTCGACCCCATTTGAAAATGAAAAAAAACATCCAACGACCAGTGACCAGTTTCATGTGAAGCCCCTTCCGCACTGAGAAACCAGCGATCATACCAGCGCGCTGACACCTGCCGAGCCAAAGAACTGTCTCTGGGCTGATCCAGAGGACCAGCCCAAGCGAAACACATCGGGCCCCAAGTGGCCAGCATGGGAGCTGGGAGGCCCAGAATTTCACGGGACCGGTCAACCACCAACAAAATCAACATGTGGGTCTCTGAATTGCAGGATACCCCAATTCATTGCACCGTTCATCGCGAGAATCATCATGATCAACCCGAGAACTTCGGCTCAGACCTTAGTACCTTCCACGTCCACACATCGCCCTGTAAAGGCGCGCAGACACACGGCGTCGCCGTAGCGGACCTCGCCGCACTGGGAAAATGGAGATCGGTGGTTGTCCGAAGCAGATCTTGTTGCTGATCTTCCTGTAATTCCCAATGCTATTCCATGTATTGGCTGGTTGAAGCCCGTTGAATCCCATATATTTGCTGGTGAGTTCGCAAGAAACTTGACCCAAAATTCCTATGAACTCCCATTTTGCATGGGCGGTTACCACCCCGTAATTCAACAGTTTGCTCTTGAAAGTTGCCATTGAGTTCGTTGATTTACCCATGAAAAATGGTGATTTTCCAGTTCGCAAGCTCTTAAATTACCATAGGGTATGTCAATGAAATTTCTATCCCATTGAGTCACCATTTAGTCACCATTAATGGTATAATAATGGTATAAATGGTATATATAATGGTATAAATAAGCATTGAGTCATTTAGTCACCATTCATCTATGGTTCCGTTGAGTCACCAGTCACCTTGAAATCAGCAACCAATCCCAATCCCCAGCTCGACCACCGCACGGTGCGTTCGGACTTTGGCTCCAGGAGCGTGAGCAAGGGGTCCTGGCGACGTAACATGACGTAACCAGGTTTTTGTCATTCCAAGGTGCTGGTGAAATAAGCCATAGATTCATATAGATCCAACATGATCCAATAGATTCATATAGATCCAACATGATCCAATAGATTCATATAGATCCAACATGATCCAATAGATTCATATAGATCCAACATGATCCAATAGATTCATATAGATCCAACATGATCCAATAGATTCTGACTCTCTTAGATTCTCTTAGACTGTCTTGGATTGCTCACAATGTTGCCCACCTTGCCACGTCGATCCCAAGGTGGCAAGGACAAGGCGTCACCTTTTGGGCTTTTGGTAAGGCAGCAACGGGCGAATTTTCCCAGCTTTACGGTGGAAAAAGATGCGGAAATGCTGATGTTTATTGATTGAAAGAGGAAATGTTTACGGTGAAATGAGTTTCTACTCCCATCTCCAACCAATGGATCTCATCCGAAAAAATTGAATGAGGCATGCACCTCCTATGGCAATTCATTGCAATGGGCTATCTCTGATTCGAAGTTGGAAAATGGGCATTTTTTATCCCCTGGCATTAACGCTATGTTGAATAGATGGGTGTCAATAATCATACGGTACATCTTTTCGATGCAGAAATTAGACGAATGTAATTCGCCCCGGTAAAGAAAAACGAAAAATGTCTTGGGGGGCACACAGTCCGTTTCGACGGACTTTTAAGTACGAAGACCATTGTTGTTGATGTGTGGTTGTAATCATAGACATTGACGTACAATACCATGGGGCTTTACGATGGACTAAGGGATAAATAAAATACAACACACAGAGTCACTGGATACCAGCCTCATTAACTTGTGAAAATTGGGATTTCAATCGAGCAATCATGTCAACATATGTCAACCCTACAGTGGGTCAAGACCTATAATAACACTTTTTTTGTTTCGAAAGGCAATGAACATCCATTTGCCAACAGTATTTTGATTCAAAGTATAGGGTACATTAGGGTACTAGTATTCTAATCATTTCTAATCCATAGTCATGGCCATGTTTCCCAAGATTCATGCTGGTATCGAGGATCTGCTCCGCTAAACCATGGGCCAACC
Organism: Cladocopium goreaui; assembly: GCA_947184155.2. Taxonomy (NCBI): domain Eukaryota; class Dinophyceae; order Suessiales; family Symbiodiniaceae; genus Cladocopium; species Cladocopium goreaui. Next base: position 21,279 of record CAMXCT020001370.1, read on the forward strand.
ATGGCCCAGGTTGCCACAAAATTTTTCAAAAATGAGGAAACTAGACGATCTGCCCACGTTTGAAAAATGAGTTTGAAAATCCATGTTTATTGATAAAAATGGGAAAAATCTACAGGTGAAATAGACCATGGTTTCTAACATAACATCCATAGAACCGGGGAAATGGTTTCATCATCCAATTCTGTGAGTTTGATTTGTCTGAAAATTGGCTACCCCATTCCATCGCTACCCCATGTACCCCATTCTATGGCTTGACACACCCAGCTGAGAACGACTCTCCATAGTGAGAATCCTCTTGCTACACTGGATAGTTTTTGACCCAGAAAAGAGTCATCCAACAGGGCTTTTGAATATGAGTCTTATTTTGCTTATCTGCAACCCATATTTAAAATATCTATTATCTATGTAGTTATTGTTGGTATTCCTATGGTATTCCCATGATATTCCAAGCTGGTCTCCAGCTTTTCCTGGCGCTTCGGCAGTCTTCAGGTGCACATGGCACTTCAAAATCGCCAGCCGGCAGCTGGTGACAACTTTGACGGCGAGCGACGCAGAACGCGTAGAACCCAGGGGACACAGGGGACGCAGCGCCCGTGGCTTCATATTTCAAGGCATTGCAAAATTACCTGTATACATATGTGTATAATGTATAATATATGTGCATACGTGTGTGTATATATATGTATATATATATATATGTATATATATATATGTATATATATGTATATATATATGTATATAGATATATGTATATATATATATGATATGATTATGTATCTATGTATGTATATTTGCATATATGTATGTCCATTTGCATATGCAAATACATGCGGGGGTTGATCTAAATTCTTTTCGGCGGGAAACGACCCTTCTTCGCCAAATATGTCGTTTGGCGAAACTTCGTCAACCCCATGTCTTTCGCAGGACCCATGTTGGGAGATATGAATGGTCTTCGCAATCATAAGTCTTTACAAGGACCTTTAGATCGATCCCTATCTATGTGATTATATGTGTATATGGGAAAATCGCCTGCAAAAATCAAACAAAATAAGGACATCACCAGTAAAACTTTCTCAGCGGTCATGTTTCATCATGTTTCACACGAAATCTTCCAATTTGGGCAGTCAATGATCGAAAAATGATGGGAATAACACATATGTCATTGGTATATAACCATTATTTACCATGATTTATATACCATTATTTACCATTACTTACTATTCATTATGGTATTTTGAGCCAGAGGATATTTTTGTTGGCTCGATGCAGGGCAGCTTCTGAAAGAGAAGGAAACCTGAAACTGCACCCCCCGGATGGCTCCACCGTCGACAGGAACTATCTACAGAAATAAGTCGCTTCCTCCCAAGATCAGTCCTGAAACTATCCTCCCAACATTCGGAAACGAAGCTTTTTGAAACGTATCTTCTCCTGTCTCATCCTAGGAAAACCACAAACGAAAAGTGCTGGGAGGCATCTGAAGGGGGAGACACCTACAGAAAAACGGGTCAACAAGGGACCAATTTTTTCCAAACACGCAATCCGCCCGTCGTCTCAGAAGAACTCAGTGCGTCCCTGCAGGGCAACATCTACCAACATCCCTGAATTCTTTGTCTCTTCATCATGTTTGTTGGATAACCAGCTTGGGATTGTCTGAAGAGAAGAGTAAGTAGAGTCCATTCCATCTCATGCTTCAGAAACTCTCAGAAACACACTGTTTCCCAAACTGAAACGGCCATCAAATGATGGTCTTCCCCAGGTTTTCCGATCCCAAAAAAGGGCGGGCCAACCGTCGGCCTCGGGGGAAGCTTCGCTGCCTTTCTCCTGTCAAGGTCCAGTAATCATGGGAGGAATCCAATGGCCCATTTTTGGGATTGGGATTGATATGTGTTACCCCAACTGGTTGGTGATTAATGGTGCTTTAATGGTGATTTAATGATGGTTAATGATGATTAATGATGCTTAATAATGGCTGGTTGGTGGTTGAGCCACCCCTCTGAAAAATACGACTTCGTCAGTTGGGATGATGACATTCCCAATATATGGAAAACAAAAAATGTTCCAAACCACCAATTTAACTGCCATCGAGCTGATTGCCTCTGGGCAGTAGAAATGCTGGATTGAAGTTCTAAAATCGATGTTAGTTTGCTCGAAAATCACTTGCTAATGACCCTTGGTGGTTTGAATCCCCTAAGTATGGCAATCTCATAGATGCAGAAATCTGTTGTGATCCTCCAAGTACAGGTCTTCTTGTTTTTTTGCACTTGCTGCGTGCCAGGGAATCACTATGAATCACTATGAATCACTATGACTTGGAAGACTTGGAAGACACCATTTTAAACCAGTAGAAAGCCAGAAAAACGCCCATCTGTGGTTTTTTTCGACCTCAGCAACAAACCATGGAGATAACTCCAGTCATCACCATGATCATCCCCAAATAGTTCCAAGCATTCTCCGACCCACTTCTGTGGGCGTTCCCCAACATAACCATGGTCATCCGTGCTTTCGTATGTATGGGTATGGGTCAAGACTGCAGGACCCAACAATTCAGATCCAAATACCTGCACTCGTGGATGTTCATTCCCCAAGAATATAGTAGAAGAGGTTTTGTTTTTCCTATTTTGTCTGGTTCAATCCCTACTTTAGGGTAATTTTGCATTTGTTTCCCCATTCATAGATGATTTTCCCGTGACAAGCCCTGATTTTGCCACTGGCATAGTGCATCAGTTTGGGTGTCCTCAATCTCTTCCACCGTTCGGGAGTCTTCAGTGGGTCCATCGTCCTATCCAGCCCGCGATTTTCAGATTGAACGCGTGGTACGAAGTTCAATGGGGATGTACCCAGAACTGAGGATATCAAATAGGAGTTGCTGTAATTGAATTTCTTGAACTACTCATAACTTAGGGTTAGGAATTCTTTGAACTGCCCTCCAGTCATTTACAGTAACGTGGTACCATTTGCAGATGATTTGCCCATATTTTGGCATTGGAAGTTGGGAGTTTCCATTGTTAAACTGCCAGAGAGTACCCATAACTCACGGCAATTAGTTGAAATCCTTTAGGAAAAAACGGAAAGACGTTGAGAAGCAGCAGGGGGAGCATTTGTCTACTCCTTGAAAGATTTGGGACATCAATTTGGAAGAGACCTTATCAGATATGAGATGAGCCTGTCGGAAACTCCTTTCCCAACCCCCCAACTGGTTTTTTCCAGCTCATGTCAGGTGGCAGGGCCCTCAGGCCATCCAAAAGTTGGAAAAAAACACCCTACTTTTTCAGGAAATTCCAAGGTTTAAAGCCTGGTGTCTTCCCCAAAAAATATATTTCGTGCTCCCATCTACAAACTAACCTCATTACCTAACATATAGGTTTTTTCAGGAGTATCATATCACATCACATCACATCATATCACATCATCAAATGAAAGGTTGAAAAAAATATTGACAGTATCTTATGTAATAATTCCCATGTGTTAGATGGGGCTGATTCTCCTCACCTCAAAAACTCTCGTCTTTCCCTTCTCCCAGGCCTGTTCCGTCGCCAGCAGCTCCGGTGCTGGAAGCTCCGGCTCCGACGTCGGAAGGGAGACCTCCGGTCGGCTGGGGGAATCTGGTCTGGGGAAGTTCCTGTTGCTGAAGAGTTATGAATAGTTAGAAGTCATCAAGTTTTGTTCAGAAACTGCTATACAAATAACATCAAATAACACCAATTAGCTATAGCCACTATTGGTGAAGAAGTTACCGTTGGTAAATTTGTAAATGATGAATAGTTCATAGTGCTTGATATCCCAAGTTTCAAACATGATGACTGGATGATGGTCTTTTTGACTCGGCGAATCGTGAATACACTGCCAAAGAGCCAGGTTCCTTACCCCGTTGCTCAAACTCGAAGTCCTGGAAAATCCTCCAGAAAAGTAGAGAAACGACATCTTGCTCAAATAGGAATTCCCATCCATCAAGCCATGTTTCTACCACATAGCCACATAGCCCCTTACCTTTCCTCTATATTTTAGAGGGGCCAATCAAATTATCTGACCACCGAAGGGCTGTCCCACTTTGGGGTTGTGAACTCCCAATGGATGGGTCAACACCAATGTGCATATTCATCAGGCAACCAATGTTCCCCATAAGTATTGTCCCTCTCCATTCCCCAAAATTAGCTGGCAAATTCATGAAACTACTGCCAGTTTTGCTGCAATCAAACCTCCCCTCCAGCATAGTCATTTTCCTCGCACAATCTTCACGTTTTCGACGTCAGCGCCATCATCTGCCACCAGTCCTTTGCAGCGTCGTTGCACCGTCTTGTCCAAAGCGTCGTAAGTACGTTGGGTGATGCAGCGGACAGGTGGCCACCATTCAGGATACTGGATTTGGAAAGCTTCCGACACAAACTCCACGCTTGGCAGAAATCGAATCTTGTTCGACAGGTTTGGAGTTCCTCCGTGGAGAATCCGCACGTCGCGAAGCAACGCCGCGCCCACTGGCACTGGACAGAGCCGAGAGTGGCGCCACTCAATGGGCTCTGTTCTGCCATCCCAGTCCAGTCTGGTCTTTCCCGGCACCATGCGAATGGGGCCGTTCCAAGTTGTCAGAGGTTGAACGCAGAAGTTGACTGAGACGAAGGGCGGAGGCATCTTCTCATCGTGAAACTTCATCTCAATGTCACCATGTAGGGGCTGATATTCCTCCACACCAGGCACGACGAAATCTCCGCCGCCACTGTAGCACTGGAAATCGGCCTTGCCATCTTTGTGGAAGATTTTGCATAGCAGTGGCTCTAGGATCACTCCTGCACCCAACAGGTGTTCCGAGAATTCAGGAAGATGCAAACTGGATCCACTTGAGAAAGCTGTACCGATGCTGTAGCGGCCCTTTGCTCGATTTCCCCTGGGGTCTATCTCTATGATCTGCCGGGCGACGTCTTCGCAGGTCTTCAGAACTTTCTCAGATTGATCATCTGTCAAGACGTCGTTCACGATCACGAAGCCAGCTCTCTGGAAGATCTTGAAGGCTTCATTTTCCCAGCAGGGAACTCCTGGCCGCTGCCACGACACTGTGAACTCCTCTATCTTCAGAGTCGATTCTGGCGGCTCTTCGTCCGCAGATCTCTCTCGACCAGAGCATCTTGGACTTCGACTCGCAGCTTCTTCACTGCCAGTGGTTTCACGCGGCATACGCGGCATGGTGCCATGCCATTGGGTCACAGGTGCCAGTAGTCATTTGAGCCTATATTGCCACAAAGTTCTGCTGGTTTCGGTGCTGAGTCCTGGAAATGATTCAGTAAAACAAACAACAAACACTTGTGCCATTTGGAGTTTGCTCCCCAAAAGAAAATGCTGCAAAACCCTCACTCAAAAACAACAGCTTCACACTTGTTCCGACACTCTTCGATTCTAGATGCTGTTCAACAGACCCCAGAGAAGTCTTTCAAATTTTAGGGTTATCCCAATCCATTACTCTCCGGCTCAGGCAATCCTGCTGGATGGTTTGGGTAATCAATGGAGACCCCTCCTAGGTCCTAGATTTGAGATAAATCGAAATAAGTACAGTTTAAGGTCCACTTGCGATGCCTGGGATGCACACCCAAGTATGTTCAACGTCGACAGGATTCATAAAGCCTTCCATGTATAAATGGGTGATAGCCACGGCTACCAACCATGTACTGTCAGGTGACCTGTTGAAACGCTCCAAATGTTTGGTAGAAACCAAGGGAACAAATACCCTCTGGTAAACTAACATAACTATGGAAAATCACCATTTTTCATGGGAAAACTCGCCATAAATGGCCATTTTCAATAGTTTTTTGCATGTTTGCTAGAGGGTATTTATTCAACGAATTTCCAATCCATGGAAGCGACTCAAGACTATCATCCACAGAACTGATGGTTTCATATTACATATGGATCGTTCACCAGCCTAAAACCCTGCTTGAACAAGCCGCCAAGAAATCCTAATCACGACGATTCTGCCAGTGTTCATGTGAATATCCATATGTTCCTTACCATTCTTTACCAAAGTCCCAAGGTTTGCTGCTACTTTTTTGGTATTTTTTTAGTCACCTTTTTTGGAAAAACACCAGATATGACATCGCAATATCAAAATCCCCTGGTTCCACCTCGTCGGGCTCGTCCTCGGGCGGCTCCCACCAGGGCCCGTCCTGAAGGGCCGGGGCCCAGGGGCGTTTGATGTTTGATCTGTCACTTCGATCTTGAATGTTTTTTCTTTTAAGGGGGACTTGCTATGTGTATATATATATACATTGTATGAGACATGTTTGAATATATATATATATATGTACATTGATTGATTGATTGATTGATTGATTGATTGATTGATTGATTGATTGATTGATTGATTGATTGATTGATTGATTGATTGATTGATTGATTGATTGATTGATTGATTGATTGATTGATTGATGATTATTCATGTACCTATGTGCATGTTCCAATCATTTCCAAACTACATTGTCAACTTTGTTCTCTCCGGCCATATCAATATCTCTCCGTGCCAGAATGGCTTTGTCTGATCATCCATCATCACTTGCATCACTCGATGTTTGGGTATGATGTGATTAGCTTGGGGTAAACATTTATCATAGATGTGGAAAACCCATGAAAACCCATGGTGTCCCTAGATCTACATTTGTGATGGGTTTCCCAATTTCTGTTAGTTTACCAGAGGGTATACCTTCGCCGCCCAGCCGGAGCCTGCTCTTGGTAAAACATCTCTTTTGGCAGCGGCAGGTCCTGGAACAAACACTGCGGGGGCATTTTTGGGGCTGGTTTCAATGGATGTGAAGAACCTGTAAGGCGTACGGCTTAGTATGTGTTTTGTTCTGACTATGATAGGGAATGATGGGATTGGGGATTATCTAGGATTGATCAAAGGGAAGGTTTGCGGGCGAAACGGCATTTCTTCCCAGTTTTTGGGGCTAAACCGCCCGACTTTCTGAGGCTCGGCCCAGCCTCCGGCGCGGCATCTGGCAATGGGATGACTTCGTTGGCACCGGCACGACGAGGTTCGGCTTCCTCCACGCCAGCGGCCTGTCATCGCATGGCTTAATGGTAGGTTCCCCAAGCATAAGGCTTTCGTCAAGGCCCAACAACCAACAACCAACATCAAAAAAGTATCATTAAGCAAGGCTTATGTTAGTATATGTTTGTTGGTTGTTGGTTGATAAGGCCTTAATTGAAGTTTGATTCTTGGGGTGATCACCTGCCTCGTGGGGGTGGTGATGATTCCCGTGATTGTTACACCCCAAAAAGTGGTGCTTCAATCCCTGTTGAAGTTGGACTACTGGGTATGGCCTAATTGCAAAGCAAATAAGTCACCAAGAAGTTGCGCATGAGAGTTACAACGTAGCCACTGAATTAATGCGATAAACTCAAGATGTATGCAAAAAAAACAATTACTGTAGATATAGATGTGGAGATATAGAGATATAAGTACAGACAAAGATATAGATATGGATATCGGGATTACACAAAATGTTTCATCGATAATAGACCATAGATACTAGATTTGTCATGACAGATATAAGATATATCGGATATCTAATGTTTGAAAAAAAAATGTGTACAATAGATGTGTACATATACATATATATATGTATATATATACGTATATATCCCAAAATGGAGGTAGCCGGTAGCCCCAAATCATCTATTTTGTTGTTTTATTGGGGTTTCCCGTTATAAGCCATCCGTTTTGGGGTGCCCCATTTTAGGAAGCTCCATATATATTTATTTATACATACTGTATATATACATATACAGTATATCATGTATACATATCTAGGTCTATGCTACACTACACCCACATGGCAACCACGACCAGCAGCCCACCTGTGCAGAAGCCTGAGGTTCCGCCTGCGGGCCCCAGAGGTTGGGAGATGGCACCTATATAACCACGATATACCATCTGGTTATTTAACATAGCCATGGAAAATCACCATTTTTAATAGGTAAACCCAGGTAAACCATCTATAAATGAGCCATTTTCCATGGCTATGTTAAATAACCAGAGGGTAACAACAAATACTTATGGTGAAATATATTGAAACATCTATAGAATCTATGTATGTATATATGTAGATACATCTCAGAATCTCCACGCAAGAAAAAGTGGAACTGCAACCAAAAAAGTTCAGAACCATGTTCTCCAACATGGCAATCTGTGCCAAAGTTCCTGGTCCCAAATGGCAATTTAACTAGTTCTGTAAATCATCAAACTAAATGGGTCATTTCCATGGCTACAGCTGCAATTTCAAGAGGGTAACCATCAAAACGGTAGAGGTTGACCTTTTCCTATCGCTGGGAGGAAGCCTAGACATAACCTGACGAATTTATTCAGGAGTCAATTCTGATTTGGATGAAGACTGGACGCCCCCAACGGTTTACAAGTAATTAAAACCTATCTAGATACATATGTATACATCCATACTATATGACAGATATATAGAATGCAAAATCATATCTACAGGGTATGTCTATATGACATGTATACTATATGTTCAATGTATATATATATACACTATGAGTATATATATACATATACATGTGCATGATATGTATATATATACATATTGATATTATATTCTACATATATATATATACATATTTATTTATATATATATTACAGTATATATGTATATATATATATTACAGTATATATATATATATTACAGTATATATATATTACAGTATATATATATATTACAGTATATATATATATTACAGTATATATATATTACAGTATATATATATATTACAGTATATATATAGACATACAGTATACATCTCTACACATATCCCAGATCCAAATTCTCTTGGGCCTGTGCCCATTTGAGTCCATATCCTACAGGAGTAGTGGTAAAGTCTGTTTCAATCCTGGTGATCATGGTAAAATGTGGGTACGGTTTGTAGGTCTTTACTAGATGTACCACAGTTTGGTTGCAGTGGAAACACTGGTCAATCTCCCTATACACAATCATTGGTGCTTCAAATACCTGGCCTCAACGGGCGGCGAAGCCGCTTCGACGGGCTGACTGCTTGGCTCGCAAGCAGTGGGCCAGCCCTTGCGCGCAAAGTGGGAAGGCTTATTAAGCCTGTTAACCTACTGAATATGATGAAGTGCCTCCATTTTTGCAGATCTCTTTGCCCACCATGGTTTTGGATGCTTTTGTTGCTTTGTGCTGTGGTTTCTTCCATGTTCTTGCGCATCAGTTTCGTGCTTGAGCATTGTTGTTGGTTCAAAAAAATGCTGGTGTTTCATTTTTCATCTCACTTTCCAGGGATGGCAAATGGCGCATAGCAATTCCCTCAAATGCGCTGATCGCATGTGTTCTACAGGGATAGGAGACTCGGTAATTAGTGCATATCAATGCCATGGGGAAAAAAAAAAAAAAAACTCAGCCCTCATCAAACATGGCTGGGAATTCCCTCCATCCAATGGAGCTTTGAACAGGAAGTTCATCTACAAATAGGGGATTTTCGGTTGCCATCATTGCCGGGGAGTATCATTGCCATAGCTTGGGTAAAATGCCCCAAATTTGACATGTCAGAACATCTCATCACTACGAAATGAATCAGTTGCAAGGCCAATCTATCATGTTGCTCACTACAAGTATCTTGCGCCACCATCTGTTGGCGGTATCCCCTCCAAGAAAACGGCACATCCCCATTGCCGTAAGTCTGTATATATATATATAAGTAAATGTTGATGCCATGTTTTGGAAGGCTTGAGATTTCACGGTTTGTTCAGTGACGGGTTTTGTTCGCGTCTGATTTCTTCTACAGTGCGTGTTTGCAATTCAACTTCTCACTAGCTAGTGATTAGACCGTTGTTTTTGCAAGTTGGTGGTGTTTTTGCTGCTCCTTCTTCTTCTGCTCCTTCTCCTTCTCCTTCTCCTTCTCCTTCTCCTTCTCCTTCTCCTTCTCCTTCTTTTTTTTATTGTTCTTCTTCTTCTTCTTTTATTATTCTTCTTCTTCTTTAATTCTTCTTCTTTTTCTTCTTCTTCTTCTTATTCTTCTTCTTCTTATTCTTCTTCTTCTTCTTCGTCTTCTTTTTTTCTTTTATTTTTCTTCTTCTTTTATTCTTCTTCTTCTCCTTCTACTGGGATGCACATCCAATGTTCCAAGATGGAAATGATCCGGTGACTTGTGAAGTGGTTCATAACTATGGTTTTCGGCAATGTCTAGAATCGCAAAGACGACGCGGCTATATCCAACAGCTGGGGGACAGCCACAACTATGGCATTTCACCCCTAAGACAGGAACCAGTTGTCAAGCAGAATGATGATTCCACTTCCTGTCCAGTGTAACCACGTTTGTCAGATTTTTTTCTCGGGCTCAATGCCCTCGTTTCTTGCAGACTACAAGCATCTTCCATGGAAGAAAACAGGACATTTCTATTGCCGTCTGTATTTCTCTGCTCTATTTTGCTTGATGCATACCCCATACCATCCCGGTGTTTGTTGGTTGATATCTGCGAGCATGTCAACGATTGCCGCCAAAAACACATATTGTCCCTTCAAAATGGGAATGGTGTTTAACCTTTAATATTGTGGGTTGTGTTGCTTAATGCATTGTTTGTCTCACCATCTGGCACCTTCAAAAACAAAGCATCTATTGGTGTTTATTCGCATTTGCAGAATTAAGATTCACATGTTGGGATATCCGAAGATATGAAGATATCCCCAAAGATTGGATGACCATATCCCACCTGGCCTCAACGGACGGCTTCGCTTCAACGGAGGGCTCCACAGGGCTTGGCTCGCAAGACGTGGGCCAGCCCTGGCGCGCAAAATGGGAAGGCCTACTGAATCTGAAGTGACTCCATGTTTGCAGATTTTTTGCTTGTTTTGGAAGGTTTGAGATTTTAGAGTTTGTTCAGTGTTGGGTTTTGTTTGTGTCTGGTTGCTTCTACGTGTTTTTGCAGTTCAACTTCCCATTAGCCAGTGACTTGACCATTGGTTTTGCAAGTTGGTGGTGTTTCTTCTGTTTCTTCTGTTTCTTCTGACTTTTGAGGCATAGAACATGTCATTTTTTTAAGGGATTGCAAAGGTTACATAATGTGACATACCAACTGGCATGCACATCTAATGGTCCAAGAAAGCCCAGGTAGGATGTCAGGTGACTTGTGAAGTGGTTCGTTACAATGCTTTGGCAATGTCTAGAATCGCAAAGACGACGCGGCCATATCCAACAGCTGTTGGATAGCCACAACTATGACACTTGGCGAGTAAGACACGAACTGGTTGTCAAGCGGAACGATAATTCCTCTTCCTGTCTTGTATCACCACCTTTGGCAGATACTGTTTCTCCGGTTCAATGCCCAAGCTTTTTGCTGGTTATCTTCCGTGGAAGAAAACAGGACATCTCTATTGCTGTCTGTATTTCTCTGCTCTATTTTGCTTGATGCATACCCCATACCATCCCCGTGTTTGTTGGTTGATATCTGCGAGCATATCAACTCCTGCCGCCAAAAACACATCTTGTCGCTGAAGATGAAATGGTGCGGCTTAACCTTCAATAGTCGTCAATATTCCAAGCTTTGTTGGTTGATGCATTATTTGTCTCACCATCTGGCACCTTCAAAAACAAAGCATCTATTGGTGTTTATTCGCATTTGCAGAATTAAGATTCACATGTTGGGATATCCGAAGATATGAAGATATCCCCAAAGATTGGATGACCATATCCCACCTGGCCTCAACGGACGGCTTCGCTTCAACGGAGGGCTCCACAGGGCTTGGCTCGCAAGACGTGGGCCAGCCCTGGCGCGCAAAATGGGAAGGCCTACTGAATCTGAAATGACTCCATGTTTGCAGATTTTGTTTGCTTGTTTTGGAAGGTTTGAGATTTTATAGAGTTTGTTCAGTGTTGGGTTTTGTTTGTGTCTGGTTGCTTCTACGTGTTTTTGCAGTTCAACTTCCTATTAGCCAGTGACTTGACCATTGGTTTTGCAAGTTGGTGATGTTTCTTCTGTTTCTTCTGTTTCTTCTGTTTCTTCTGTTTCTTCTGACTTTTGAGGCATAGAACATGTCATTTTTTTAAGGGTTTGCAAAGGTTACATAATGTGACATACCAACTGGGATGCACATCTAATGGTCCAAGAAGAAAGCCCAGGTAGGATGTCAGGTGACTTGTGAAGTGGTTCGTTACGATGCTTTGGCAATGTCTAGAATCGCAAAGACGACGCGGCCATATCCAACAGCCGGGGGATAGCCACAACTATGACACTTGGCGACTAAGACACGAACTGGTTGTCAAGCGGAACGATGATTAAGACACGAACTGGTTGTCAAGCGGAACGATGATTCTCTTCCTGTCTTGTATCACCATCTTTGGCAGATACTGTTTCTCCGGTTCAATGCCCAAGCTTTTTGCTGGTTATATTCCGTGGAAGAAAACAGGACATCTCTATTGCTATCTGTATTTCTTTGCTGTATTTTGCTTGATGCATACCCCATACCACCCCCGTGTTTGTTGGTTGATATCTGCGAGCATATCAACTCTTGCCGCCAAAAACACATATTGTCGCTCCAAAACGAGATTTGTGTTTACCCTTTAATATTTCGGGTTTTGTTGGTTGATGCATTATTTGTCTCACCATCTGGCACCTTCAAAAACAAAGCATCTAGTGGTGTTTATTCGCATTTGCAGAATTAAGATTGACATGTTGGGGTGTCCGAAGACCATATCCCACCTGGCCTCAACGGACGGCTTCGCTTCAACGGAGGGCTCCACAGGGCTTGGCTCGCAAGACGTGGGCCAGCCCTGGCGCGCAAAATGGGAAGGCCTACTGAATCTGAAGTGACTCCATGTTTGCAGATTTTTTGCTTGTTTTGGAAGGTTTGAGATTTTAGAGTTTGTTCAGTGTTGGGTTTTGTTTGTGTCTGGTTGCTTCTACGTTTTTGCAATTAAAGTTTCCACTAGATAGTGACTTGACCATTGGTTTTGCAAGTTGGTGGTGTTTCTTCTGTTTCTTCTGTTTCTTCTGACTTTTGAGGCATAGAACATGTCATTTTTTTAAGGGATTGCAAAGGTTACATAATGTGACATACCAACTGGGATGCACATCTAATGGTCCAAGAAGAAAGCCCAGGTAGGATGTCAGGTCACTTGTGAAGTGGTTCGTTACAATGCTTTGGCAATGTCTAGAATCGCAAAGACGACGCGGCCATATCCAACAGCCGGGGGATAGCCACAACTATGACACTTGGCGACTAAGACACGAACTGGTTGTCAAGCGGAACGATGATTCCTCTTCCTGTCTTGTATCACCACTTTTGGCGGATACTGTTTCTCCGGTTCAATGCCCAAGCTTTTTGCTGGTTATCTTCCGTGGAAGAAAACAGGACATCTCTATTGCTATCTGTATTTCTTTGCTCTATTTTGCTTGATGCATACCCCATACCACCCCCGTGTTTGTTGGTTGATATCTGCGAGCATATCAACTCTTGCCGCCAAAAACACATCTTGTCGCTGAAGATGAAATGGTGCGGCTTAACCTTCAATAGTCGTCAATATTCCAAGCTTTGTTGGTTGATGCATTATTTGTCTCACCATCTGGCACCTTCAAAAACAAAGCATCTATTGGTGTTTATTCGCATTTGCAGAATTAAGATTCACATGTTGGGATATCCGAAGATATGAAGATATCCCCAAAGATTGGATGACCATATCCCACCTGGCCTCAACGGACGGCTTCGCTTCAACGGAGGGCTCCACAGGGCTTGGCTCGCAAGACGTGGGCCAGCCCTGGCGCGCAAAATGGGAAGGCCTACTGAATCTGAAGTGACTCCATGTTTGCAGATTTTTTGCTTGTTTTGGAAGGTTTGAGATTTTAGAGTTTGTTCAGTGTTGGGTTTTGTTTGTGTCTGGTTGCTTCTACGTTTTTGCAATTAAAGTTTCCACTAGATAGTGACTTGACCATTGGTTTTGCAAGTTGGTGGTGTTTCTTCTGTTTCTTCTGTTTCTTCTGACTTTTGAGGCATAGAACATGTCATTTTTTTAAGGGATTGCAAAGGTTACATAATGTGACATACCAACTGGGATGCACATCTAATGGTCCAAGAAGAAAGCCCAGGTAGGATGTCAGGTCACTTGTGAAGTGGTTCGTTACAATGCTTTGGCAATGTCTAGAATCGCAAAGACGACGCGGCCATATCCAACAGCCGGGGGATAGCCACAACTATGACACTTGGCGACTAAGACACGAACTGGTTGTCAAGCGGAACGATGATTCCTCTTCCTGTCTTGTATCACCACCTTTGGCAGATACTGTTTCTCCGGTTCAATGCCCAAGCTTTTTGCTGGTTATCTTCCGTGGAAGAAAACAGGACATCTCTATTGCTATCTGTATTTCTCTGCTGTATTTTGCTTGATGCATACCCCATACCACCCCCGTGTTTGTTGGTTGATATCTGCGAGCATATCAACTCCTGCCGCCAAAAACACATATTGTCGCTCCAAAACGAGATTTGTGTTTACCCTTTAATATTTCGGGTTTTGTTGGTTGATGCATTATTTGTCTCACCATCTGGCACCTTCAAAAACAAAGCATCTATTGGTGTTTATTCGCATTTGCAGAATTAAGATTCACATGTTGGGATATCCGAAGATATGAAGATATCCCCAAAGATTGGATGACCATATCCCACCTGGCCTCAACGGACGGCTTCGCTTCAACGGAGGGCTCCACAGGGCTTGGCTCGCAAGACGTGGGCCAGCCCTGGCGCGCAAAATGGGAAGGCCTACTGAATCTGAAGTGACTCCATGTTTGCAGATTTTGTTTGCTTGTTTTGGAAGGTTTGAGATTTTATAGAGTTTGTTCAGTGTTGGGTTTTGTTTGTGTCTGGTTGCTTCTACGTGTTTTTGCAGTTCAACTTCCCATTAGCTAGTGACTTGACCATTGGTTTTGCAAGTTGGTGGTGTTTCTTCTGTTTCTTCTCACTTTTGAGGCATCGAAAAATACCTCTTGAGAGATTTCAATTGTCACATCTAAACTTTTTCATGGATTGCAAAGGTTACATAATGTGACATACCACCTGGGATGCACATCCAATGGTCCAAGAAGAAAACCCAGGTCGGATGTATCTTTCCTGGAGGATCAGTTGACGTCTGAAGTGGTTCGTTACAATGCTTTGGCAATGTCTAGAATCGCAAAGACGACGCGGCTACATCCAACAGCTGGGGGATAGCCACAACTATGGCACCTGGCGACTAAGACACGAACTGGTTGTCAAGCGGAACGATGATTCCTCTTCCTGTCTTGTATCACCACTTTTGGCGGATACTGTTTCTCCGGTTCAATGCCCAAGCTTTTTGCTGGCTATCTTCCGTGGAAGAAAACAGGACATCTCTATTGCTATCTGTATTTCTCTGCTGTATTTTGCTTGATGCATACCCCATACCATCCCCGTGTTTGTTGGTTGATATCTGCGAGCATATCAACTCTTGCCGCCAAAAACACATATTGTCGCTCCAAAACGAGATTTGTGTTTACCCTTTAATATTTCGGATTTTGTTGGTTGATGCATTGTTTGTCTCACCATCTGGCACCTTCAAAAACAAAGCATCTATTGTTGCTTTTTCGCATTTGCAGAATTAAGATTCACATGTTGGGATATCCGAAGATATGAAGATATCCCCAAAGATTGGATGACCATATCCCACCTGGCCTCAACGGACGGCTTCGCTTCAACGGAGGGCTCCACAGGGCTTGGCTCGCAAGACGTGGGCCAGCCCTGGCGCGCAAAATGGGAAGGCCTACTGAATCTGAAGTGACTCCATGTTTGCAGATTTTGTCCGCTTGTTTTGGAAGGTTAGAGATTTTATAGAGTTTGTTCAGTGTTGGGTTTTGTTTGTGTCTGGTTGCTTCTACGTGTTTTTGCAGTTCAACTTCCCATTAGCTAGTGACTTGACCATTGGTTTTGCAAGTTGGTGGTGTTTCTTCTGGTTCTTCTCACTTTTGAGGCATCGAAAAATACCTCTTGAGGGATTTCAATTGTCACATCTAAACTTTCTCATGGATTGCAAAGGTTACATAATGTGACATACCACCTGGGATGCACATCCAATGGTCCAAGAAGAAAACCCAGGTCGGATGTATCTTTCCTGGAGGATCAGTTGACGTCTGAAGTGGTTCGTTACAATGCTTTGGCAATGTCTAGAATCGCAAAGACGACGCGGCTACATCCAACAGCTGGGGGATAGCCACAACTGTGGCACTTGGCGACTAAGACACGAACTGGTTGTCAAGCGGAACGATGATTCCTCTTCCTGTCTTGTATCACCACTTTTGGCGGATACTGTTTCTCCGGTTCAATGCAAGCTTTTTGCTGGCTATCTTCCGTGGAAGAAAACAGGACATCTCTATTGCTATCTGTATTTCTCTGCTCTATTTTGCTTGATGCATACCCCATACCATCCCCGTGTTTGTTGGTTGATATCTGCGAGCATATCAACTCTTGCCGCCAAAAACACATATTGTCGCTCCAAAACGAGATTTGTGTTTACCCTTTAATATTTCGGGTTTTGTTGGTTGATGCATTATTTGTCTCACCATCTGGAACATTCAAAACCAATCGTGTACTGCAGCTTATCATAATGTTCACAATCAAAAAGTTACATTTTGGAAGACTGTACCCTCTGGTAAACATACAAAAAAACATTGAAAATGGCCCATTTAGTTCGTTGATTTACCTATTAATAGCATGGTGATGTTCCATAGTTATGTTAGTTTACCAGAGGGAATCCCATCGTCCCAGCAGACCTTCTCCATGGTTTTTGCAGATCAGTTTTTTACCGACTTTTTTTTCCGTGCGGAAATGCCAGTTTTGCAGTTTTGTAGGTTTTTCCTCCTCTTCTTCTGGCTTGCAAGGGACGGAAGCCAGTTTGTAATCAGTTTCCACGTTCAACTTACCACAACTTGAAGAATTGCCCACTGATCTGCTAGTTTGTGTCAAATGATATCCCGTGATATCCCCTTATATCCCGTTGTATCTCACTCATATCTCCACAATATGGTTGGCTAAATATGTGTCGCCCCGTTGAAAATCTGCTGTTCAGTTGTTTATCCATGTTATTTGATGGTGTCATCCCCTATTCTGAGAATAGTACAAGTTCTTAAATTATTCATTGAATCCATCCCCAAATCTCCATGTACAATATTTAGTAGTTCCCTATTGTTGATAGCTAAATATTGCTTCAATACATATTTTCATTGAAAAAAAAACATGTTTGACCGGTTTCTGATGCTTCAAAAATCCCGAAACGCCTCATGCACCTCGGCCTTTGACCACCACTGGGTCCCGTCCTGACTTAAGACGCTTTTTTGACACCTCCATAATATGTACACATAATATATTCATAATATCTATATATATATATTATTTTATCTGAATCTAGTTATTTATTCATTTACACATGTATACATTTATACGTATATACATACATATATAGCTGTAGTTGGGTACCCGTATAATGGTGATTCAGGCTGGGATTCCCCAGGCAGTGTTGGATTTTTTCATTGGGATCTTATGGGATGGTTCCCCTTTTGTCCAATTGCCATCATTCCAGTGACGGAAAACAGGCTCATTTTAATTCATCCATATATATATATATATATGTATATAAAATGGTACTATCATATATATATATATACATAAGATATAATATAATGTACATATATATATATCCAATTGGGGTATGTAATGGGTATCTAATGTGGGAATAGAATTGGCAAATACGACAACTAACCAGCTTCACTAAGCAAAAAAGGACTTGTTTAGCCATGAGATGTGGGATTCACCAGCAAATCATGATGGATTTCATGCGGTTTTTTAGTAGGATTCATGATGATCATGATGGATTAATGGTATATAATGGTATTAATATAATGGTATATAATGGTATATAATGATTAATGATGGATTAATGGATTCATGATGATGTCACCAAGGATCTTTGGGTAATGAAACATGGCTGTGAAATCCCCAAAAATCCCATGGACTGTGAATCTGGGATCCTTGGAACCTCCCAGTGGAGGGCCACAGGGATCCCGGCCGTGGGTTTTCGGAGGGTCCCAATTCTAAGAGGGCTACCCTCTGGTAATGACTAACATAGCTATTAAAAATAGCCATGTATAGCGAATTTACCCATTGAAAATGGTGATTTTTCATAGTTCTGTAACAGTTTACCAGAGGGCGTGAAAAAACCACCGACCAAATATTGGGTAACGGTCAAGACATGCAGAATGGAATAGCCAAGAATTCTGCACTTCCCAGGGCTACTAACCCATGCACAAAAACAGAATGAGCCCAATCCTCCCACAAATTTGGTCGTTTTTGCTCGTATTGACAAACCCATATCCAATGGTTTACGACCCCATGTTCCCTGTCATAATTGCCATAAATTCCAGGGTGTAACTGAAAATAGAGCACCCCCCAAATCTCATGGTGGTGTTTCATAATTTTCCTTTGAAGATTATTATAGTTTGTCGCATCCATCTTTGGACAAATCCCAGTCCTTATTCACTCATGAATTCCCATTTTTTGCGGCAAATTCTTGACTTTGGCTGAATAGTTTCCCAGTCGGATGAATGTACATCCCATGATATCGAGTGTATCTCATCTGTTTCCATGGAAAAAATCACCAGAAATGGTCCTCCCGAACCGACTCTTCGATCTCGGGTGGATCTGTGGACAGCGTCACCACTCGAAACGGCGCCGTTTCTGCAGCTTCAGCCGCCTGAGCGAAGGATGGGAGTCTCGGGGAATTTCGCCATGGAAAATGGGCCGTTTATAGATGAGTTACCCATTTAATGGTGATGGTCCATAGCTATGTTAAGTATCGTTTTGCATTACCTGAGGGTATGATCTAAATCTCAATGTGCAACAACTTGTTGGTTTCCTCCTTTCACCCAGCCTTGCCTCCGGCCTCCCTTTGCACCAAGGCGATTCATCCTGGTGATTTTCCATGACTTGGTCGGAAGTTTACCCAGTCGCGGTATGGGTCAAAAACCACAAAAAAACACAGAGTATGGGTCAAAAATACTGAAGAAGGTTGCTAATGGTTCCACAAAATTGGCCCGTTCAGCATGAAAAAATGCAACAAATCATTCGTTTGGGGAGGTGACTATCTAATTTTGGCCCATACCCAATCTAAACCTAGCGAAGGCAGGAAGCGTCCAGTTGGTGCCAAATGGTTTCCTTCTAGAAGAATAGAATGGGCTAGTTTCGTATACATTTGCAGAATGGTTGTCATATATTGTCAGAATGTTGTTCAATGGGTAGGCTACCCCTCTATCAACCAACCAGTGAAATAAAGACATCTGCAAGTCGTGCAACACCTTGACAGCAAGCAGAATTTGCAGACCTCAAAAGCAAGATCATCTTTTCAGATTATTCCTCCTATCCCAAGCCCTCGTCTGACAAGTGGTGCCCCATATTTAGCTACAGTTGCGTCATAACTAACTACGATAACTGGTGCGTTTATGGACGATATTCATCTATGATTAATTCAATCTATAAACCAACCTGGAACCAGGAACTTTACAGGCGTGTATATATATATTACATATGTATATTGTCATGGTCAAAACGCCATATGAACCCTATTACTGTAATGGATTCATGACCAGCTCCCATCCATGACCATCGCCCAATATGGGCAATTACAAACCTTTTGACCATCACACATATAATAATATTAAGCAAATATATATCACCAAACAGATAGAAAAGTTCCGATTTATCACTATTTCTGTTATGTACATCTATATGTACATCTATATGTACATCTATATGTACATCTATATGTACATCTATATGTATATCTATATGTATATCTATATGTATATCTATATGTATATCTATATGTTTATCTATATGTATATATATATATGTATATCTATATGTATATATATATGTATATCTATATGTATATCTATGTGTATATCTATGTGTATATCTATATGTATATCTACATGTATATCTATATGTATATCTATATGTATAGATGTATATCTATATGTATATCTATATGTATATCTATATGTATATCTATATGTATATCTATATGTATATGCATATCTATATCTATAGCTATATCTATATCTATATCTGTATCTATATCTATAGCTATATCTATATCTATATCTGTATCTACTGTATATCTATCTATCTCTATCTGTCTATCTCTATCTATCTATCTATCTATATCTAATATCTAATATCTAATATCTAATATCTAATATCTATATGTATATGTATTGGTATTGGTATTGGTATTGTATATATATATATACAGATAGAATATAGCAACCCAAACAGATATACCTATAGATATACATATAGATATACATATAGATATACATATAGATATACATATAGATATACATCTATACATATAGATATACATATAGATATACATGTAGATATACATATAGATATACACATAGATATACACATAGATATACATATAGATATACATATAAATATACATATAGATATACATATATATATACATATAGATAAACATATAGATATACATATAGATATACATATAGATATACATATAGATATACATATAGATGTACATATAGATGTACATATAGATTTACATATAGATATACATATAGATGTACATATAGATATACATATAGATATACATATAGATATACATATAGATATACATAGACATATACATAGACATATACATAGACATATACATATATATGTATATATATATACTCTATATATCTGGGTAAATTATATATAATATTCCACTACCCTGAATTAAGGCCATTTGGGGATGATTCCCCTTATTAACCATGATTCCCAGTGAGGTCGCAGTGAGGTCGTTATAATTTACCCAGGTATATGTACTCTATATATACTCTATATATGTACTCTATATATGCACTCTATAATTACATCATATAGATCATATCTATTTATATCTATATAGTACACCATATGTATTTATATGTATATCTATATGTATATCTATATGTATATCTATATGTATATCTGTTTGGGTTGCTATATTCTATCTGTATATATATATATACAATACCAATAGCAATACCAATACATATACATATTCAGGTCAGCCAGGTCCCCACGATTCGTTGCCCCAAAACTCCTCCACCGGCTCGATCTCCGGCGGATCCGTCGAGGGCGGCTGCGTTTTCACGCGCCACGTCTGGAAAAAACGTGGCGGGTCACGGGGGTCCGGATAAGTCATGGGGATTTCATGGGAGATATCACCAACGTCTATGACGGGTGAACCAGCCCAGTGACCACGAAGTTTAGTCACTAACCTTCCTTTTTTGTGAACCAGTGAAAAGTCAATCTTTTTCTGGGTGCTTCACCCATTACCCAAGATTTCCCTACAACCTGGTGCCCCTGTGAGATCATCGTCCCAATTCTCAACTCGCATCCATAACCACCCCCATCACCAGAAATGGCTGGGTATTCATTCTGATTTGGAGGCCCTCCAGTAGCGTGGCAATGAAAAATCCCCACATTTAGTTTGACGGCTGCATCTGGAAATGGCCTATACCCCAAGAATTGCTACAAAAAAGTGGGAAAATGAGCTTCTAAACGCCATGTCGGTGTGTCTGAAAATGGAGTATACCTACAATTATTGCCATTTAATACAACCATTTATCACAATTATAGCCAGTGAACGTGGTAAAACGGTGGCCTGCGTGCGCTGCTGCGGGACATGGTCCACCTCCTTGGAACAATGGAATTGAAGCAGCCAACATCGGGGACTATACCATCGAAAATAGCCATTTCACCATATTTCACCCATGGATCATGGTTTTTTCCATGAGAAAATCATCTTTGAATGATGGATTCTCTGCCAGATTTGGTTGCCGGAGGGAAAATCGTGTTCCCATTCTTGGCCACAACTTGGGGTCCACGATCTTGGAACAAACCCACTGAAATGTCACATTGCTGGTTACATATCCCATGGTATCTCATCAATATCTGCATAAAATCGGTGGCATACCCTCATGGATCGGTTGCTCCTGCTGGATCGGTGATATTCCAACTGGCAGCCATATCAACTGGTTAAAAGAAGCCTTCTGTTGTCCATGATTTTCCCATGTTGATTGCCATCAATTTGGCTTTGTCTGAAAGAGACTGTTCCCAACTTTCATAAATGTGTCATCATTTTCCCATTTGGCCAGAGTATCCCGGGCTCATGTTCAGACACCTCCAGATATTTGTTGCTTATAAGTTTTATTTCATTCATCATGTTATATATATATACATATCATATATATATATATATTAATATATTAATATATGTATATATATATACATATTACATCCATAGTTTCATCATGAAATCCCCGCAACATCCATCAGTTCAATCTGGCGGTTGCCCTGGGAGCCGGTACCACCCAGGGCGGTTTCGACGCGGACGCCGACACGGACTCCTGCGCCTGTCACTATCTTATTTGGTAGCAATTATACCATTTGGTTATTTAACATAGCCATGGAAAATCACCATTTTCAAAAGGTAAACCATCTATAAATGTTGGAAGACAAGGATCAAATGTTGGGAAAATCCTCAGTTGAAATACCCTCTGGTTATTTGTCACATAGCCATGGAAAAAAGGTTTGGCTCTAGCGCCCCACGGTAGTCACGCTCCCAGGGACCTAGAAGCCATTTCCTAAGCGGGTTTTTATTTGTGGCTTGCGAACCCGCGGGCTTGCTGCTGGCTTCGTCGCCAAGCACAACAAGCCTTGATCGGGACATATTTGCCTTAGCTGCTGTTTGCTCAGCCTCTGGCTTTCTATTTGGGCTACATTTCACATTTACATTTTTCTGGATTCACTGGCATTGTTTGCTTTTTGCATTGGTATAAGGTTGATTTTCCCTTTTGCCTGGCATCTTTGCAACCTCTTGCAACAGTATTATCCAGAAATTTATTGACCTGGCACTGCGGGGGCCGACAACCGTGCATTTGGACAATTTTATTGGTTCTACTTGACGGTATTTTCCCTTGCATCCATTCTACCCATCAGCTGCTGTTAAATTGGCCTTTTGGGATTGATTTATGTGCTCAATTTTGTTGATTTTTCTGCTTTTTGTCATTGTCTTTGACTTCGCCCACGATTGCGCCGTCTACTTTGACATTGAGGAGAAAAGCGCGCAGGAATCGCGCCAAAGCCCGACGGGGCTGGTATCTACATCGCACTGGAGTGCGGCCTTTGGGCGCGAAGACGCTCAAAAAGGTACACAAGGTACTCAGCCATCATCATTCCAAAGATCTTTCTTTTTTACAGAAGATTTACAACGCCATGACGGACATGGACGAAGCGTATCCATGGCATTGCGGCACATGCCATCGATTGAACAAGAAGGTGCACACAAAGTGCCCAAATTGCCACACTCATTGGAGTTATGGCACCAGGCATCGCACCGAGCCGAAGACGGTGCCGGCCTATCAATCCTCTGTCTACAGGGATTCGTGGGAAACTTGGGATCAAGATTGGAAGAAATGGGAGAAGGATCAAGGATGGCCTGCTCAACGGCCACACTCTGCCTCCAGGCCGAGAACCAAAAGTCCGAGAGGCCGAAAGGGCAAAGGCAAGGCCTCAGAGGCCAAAGGGAAAGATGGGAAGAGCGCTGGCGATTCCTTTGCCGCTGTATCTCCCTTTGGCCCACTTGCCCCATCTGCCACACCATGGCCAGTGGCAGACGCTGCGACTGCAAGTTCTCCCTTCCCAGCAGCCAATACATTGATTCAGTCTGCACAGGATGTTGCTGCTATGGCAGAAGCTCTCAAGGAAGCATACCCCGACGAGGCCTTGAGGCCACAGAATGTGAAGGATATGATCGAGAAGGCCGAGCGAGATGCGGTGAAAGATGTCGCCAAAGGACTTCACTCCGCGACCAAGGCGCTCAGCAAGGCCCAGAAGACCCTTGCCGAGAACCTCGATGCCAAGCAACAACACAAAGCACAATGGGCCAAGCATGTCGGCGAGGCGATCCAGACCTGGCAAGGCCAGTTGCAGAGCTACCGCAGACAGCAGACGGCCTTTCAAGAAATTACCAACAAAGCCAAGCAGGATATCGAGATGGCCAGAAATACGATCCAACTCCTGAATGCCAAGGCAGCCAACACAGGTTTGGCCACAGCCACACCCTTGGCGCCAAAGCTGGAGGCGGAAGAGTCATCCGACATCGACAAAGAAGAGGAAAAGTTGAAGCAATCTATGCAAAAGGTACTGCAGAGTTGTGCGCAGTCTTTGGGTCTCGATCTTGGCAAAGCACCGGTAGAGGAAGTGCACGAGGTCAAGTCAGACGACGAGACACAGACACTCCCTGCTCCCAAGCGCCCAAGATCATTAGAGCCCTTTCCAGGGCATGTGGCCTCCTCTATGGAATCGTGAACTTTGGCGGTGTAGCTCCAGTTCTTTGTAATGGAATGCATGACGCCTTGTTCAGTGCAGGGTTGCCTGGTGAGTCATTGAACACCGGCACTTACCTGCTGACAGATTGTGATGCTTATCAGTTGATGCCTTGGTCGCATTCTATTTGGGATGAACCGAATTTCCTTTACCCATTTGATGCGGTGCTTCGTGCACAGAGCCTTTCCTTGTCCTTGTACAAGGAGGAAACTGAATGCAAGCTGGGTTTGCTGCAAGCTTTTTCTGAATCCCCTATAGGCTCCCATGATTTGACTGATTTTGCATCCGATCTCCAGAAGCATGATTGCCAACTTCTCTCGAAACATCACTCGCCATTGAAATCCTGTTTCTTGTCAAGGTGCCGTAAAGAAACTTATGTCAAGAAAAGCATTTGTTTCCGAGACACTATTGATCTCTATATTGGCATAGATCAGGAAATTACCATGAAGTACACCTCCGTTGAGGTTGAAGCATTTTTGCAGTGGACTGCCAAACCATGGCGGCTCCGACCATCCCAGATTGATGCCCTTGAACCTGAAGATGATCCGCTGTCCAGCCGGGCCGTGTTGATCTCCGGGGGAAAGGAACCGAGCCTCGATAATGGAATTCCTGCTCCTATTCAAGCCAGATTGACTGATGAACACGATAACATTCCTGTCAGAGTTGCTCAGGCCAGTAGGGAACCTGTTCAAGCCAACGGCCCAGTGGAACGACAATTCCAGCCGCCGGCATTTGTCAATGACTTGTTTAGTTTGCCTGGTTTTCTTGCATTGCCACCGAATTTCTTGTTTGAAAATGGAATCACAATTCGAACATGGTATTTACATCATGTGCATTACCCTAGATGGATTGTGCCTCGTTTGGTAGAACTGGACCACAACTGGGGTCGCTGGCAAAGTGACATTGCAAATGCTTGGAGAGAAATGATCATCCATGCTGAAGATGTCCAATTTTTCACAGTCATGCCAGATCCTGACCGCAGTTACATCCCTCGGCAGATTTTAGCTGATGTGATTGTCGCCCAAGGCATAGATGCTAACCGATATGCAGGTCTATTGTCGGTACATCAACAGACACCCACAGGTCATCGACGGCCTTTTGCGGTAGCCATTTCCCTCCCCGACGAGGTTAGTGGAGCTGGACTGGCCAATGCGGCAGACATTTCACATTTGTGTCACGCTGAAGTTTGTAATTTCTATTTCGGATGGCAGCACATTCCATTCAGCCTTGTGCCTGCGCATTACATGTTAGATGGACATGGATTTGCGTTGCATATTACTCCAAGAGTTCGCCGTTCCACAGCAGGATCTTCTGAGGATAACAGTGGATCTCTCCGAGATCAGCCTGCCTCTGTCAACCAGAATGCTGCTCCTGGTGCTGGCCACATGGCACAGGAACATGACTATGATGGAGAAGATTCGGAACACACGACTGACACGTCGATTCCGCGCTCATTGACCCAATTTGAGCAATGGCAAGGTGTACAGATTTATAGGCTGGGTAGATCTGTTGTGCATTGTTTTTTGCGTTGGGATACCTATAACTCCATCATTCATGACATCGCTCGCTTCTTGCGTGAACATCTTCGGAACCTGGTCGGTATTCACCATGTACAGGCCATCCTTGCTGGACAGCATGAAGCAGAAGATTCCATAATCTTACAGTATGTCAATGATCTTGCGTTAGGTTCTTTGGAGCAGTTAATTATCCTGGATGTTGAAGTGCATTTCCAACCGCTGCCTGGAGGAATGCTGAGAGCACCAGAAGTCTCCAGAAATGTCCATCGCGTTGTTCCACAATTGTCCAGGTCCCATGTCTTGCGTTTAGCTCGGCTTGCAAACTATTGTTTCTTGCAGGGTGACCGCTGTCTGGTTTACCGTAATAATGTGCTTTGGAATGGGCAGGATTCAAGAGTGCACTCCATCCAGCATGGCTGCTATTTGAAAGTGGTAGCCACGCCATCACTGGACACAGCGGTTTCCACAGAGAATGCACTTGAGTTTGCGCTTATGGTTGATGAGATTGAAGCAACAGACAACCGTGACTGCACGAAAAGACCAAGACAGCATAATTCCTTGTCATTCGTCCAGTCCCATGCACGAACTGGCTCTGCCCAAAGAGACACAGATGTATGCAGACCTGGGTTTGACTGTGATCATCATCCGCTGCACTTGCATCTGCATAGGTATCCCCTTCCTATTGCTGGAGATGAGGCCTTCTCTGGATGGACGCAGCAGCTTACAGATCTCCTTAGCTCCTGGGGTTTTGTTGAATGTGTTGAAGAAGGGCCAGTTGCCTACATCACAACTTGGTTCATCAGCCATCGCTTAGCTCCTCGATGTGCTGAGAGCCGATCAGTACGTTTGATTGGGAGTGATGTTCTGCTTTGGAAGGAGCAGATCTTGGACAGATGGAATGACTTGCTGGACCCGTCAGAAGAAACTGTTATCACAGTGGTTTCCCCCACTCCGCCAGGGACAGAAACCGAGTCCACGCTTGCTCATGTCATAGTGGAACAACATTGTGTGCCTCTTACACATTCTGCTGGTGTGATTTCAGTAATCCGTATGGAAAGAGCACACGCATATGTGTATCATGTTGCTGTCTCCATCAGTAGACTGGTCACCTTGCGCCATATCTTGCACCAAGTGAAATTGATGGACCTCAGTTGTCTTCGCAAATGCCAAGTTGCTATGGGCAGGCTGGTTTTCACAAAGCACTGCCTTGAAGAGCTTCACACAGGGTTTGGCCTTGTAGTCTCGGTACCGGCATCTCATGTATATGAGCCGACGCATCAGTATCCGCAACTATGGTCGCCTGCCATGGCTGCTGCGATGGATGCCAACATCCAGCCACTTCTTGAACAGGATGACAATGTGGCTTTTTTGCAGGTGCCTACGCCGAATGTTACAAGTCCTTACCCATTGGCACGTTCATGCAAGCCTGGTACGGTTGATGAAAATCGAGATATACCAATGATCATGCTCAGCGGGCACCTGCCACGGCCAAGACGTCCATTACATGATGGAGCTGAAGATTGGATCAGACCGTTACATGAGATGGTTAGGACACATGGAGTATTGGATGTTTGGGAAGATGAAACTGTCATTGTCACCACTACCTGGTATATCCACCATGATCGCCGAACTGCCTGTCGCCGTCCCAGGGAGGTCCAGTTGAAAAATCTACCTATTACCTGGATTGAAGACCTCAGGCGAGCTTGGATTGACATGTTGGATGCTAGGATCCCTTTCTCCATTCACATTGTGCGCCCAAGACCGCCACAATTCAGGAGACACCAAAGTGCATGCCATGTGATTCTAGAACAAGGTAGGCGAGCACACAGAGCTGCTGTTGTCCTTACGGCGCTTCTTGAAGGCCCTACCAATGATGGTATCATCCAAGGTGCATTCTCAGTTGAGCCATTGGTAACCATGCAAGATGTTGTGAATGTCATGGAAATTGCCACCTTTTGTGCGCATAGGAGGTGCAATCTCGTAGCAGAAGGTAGAGAAGTTCCCGAACATTTGCAAGTCGCGCTTAGGTCAGGTGATAGCTTGAGAATCCATGTTGCAGCGCCGGTTGCGGAAGAAGATCCGACAGAGCGACTGCACTTTGAAGATTTGTCATTGATGCAGTCACAGATGCATAGCTTTGCCTTCAATCCCCTTGCCCCTGCATTCAATCCTGGGTCGAACTGTTTGTCCGTACAATCTGAGTTTGTCCAAACCTTGTATTCCCTGTGGATTCAAGATGCGTTTGCATGGGAGCACGAAGCACCGGCCACCCAAGTTTTGACATGGTTTGTAGATCACAGGTTTCCATTTCCTAAATGTGCTGCTTCTCGAGCTGTTGTATTGTTCGATGATTTCGACAGCTGGGAACATCGAATCAGAGAGGCTTGGACAGACATGATTCAATCAGACCTGCCTCTTGAAATGAGTGTGGTCTCACCACAGCCGCACATGATGGAACAGGGCACTGCGGCACATGTGATACTTGTTCAGGCGCCAGTCGCAGAATGGTCAACCACTCTTGTGACCATTTGTGAGACTGCCGCTGGAAACAACTTACGGCGTATGGCAGTAACGACACCTGAGCATATCATGTACAATCATGTTATCAACGCTGTTTTCCCGGGTGAGTCGGGTTGTGGACAGGCCCCGTTATTGCAATGTGTCTCTTTGGTATGAGCGGCACAAGTTTCAATTGGGTCATGCATACCCATATGGGACTGGGTCTAGTCTCTTACTCATTGTAGAGTCCATGTGGACCGGCCCACCAGAAACACATGATGCAGGCTCATTGTTGCAATTGCAGGTTCAAGCGCGCACTCCTGCATTGGCATCCGAGCGTTCGACGAGGCGCCTAACAGCTGGGCAGGTAGCTCATACCCAGCGGCCTCTGGATCCTCTTGAGCCTCCTGGCACCATAGCCCTAGTGGTCTGGAGAGTCACTAAAGATCAGCCAGCCTGCAGTATTCCCCGGAGACAATGGATTTCGACTGATCAAGATGTTGAACACTGCATTTTGACATTGTGGGCGTATGAGCCTTGTGCTACGTCACCACTCATCATCAAAGTCAGAGCGCCAACTGGCGAATCAGGAAATGCATCATGTTGGATTCTCATCGATGGGCAAGCCAGTAATGAAAAAGCTGTGCTAATTGAATCGGTAGTTGAGCAGGGACCGCGCCGATGGACGGAAAGTGTGGTGATGTTAGTCCCTGAACAAGTTACGTTGCTTGAACTGTGGTCGTGTAGCCAAATGCAACCGGCAACTAACTTGCCAGCTTGCTGCCGAATCTTTGTTCAAGGGGAACTCACCAGTCCAGATGTCATCCTCTGTCCTGAGCATGGGTGGGGTGTGTTGTTTTCACTTGATCAATTGCGGCTTGCCACATGCACTACCTCAGTGGATTTTACCCACGTTTTCGCAACCATGGATTGGCTCGATACACACATGTTCATGCCTTGTTATGCACTGCCTTCAGCCTTTCCTTTTCTTCCAGCAAGCTTGGAGTGGACTAGGGATTGGTGGTCACCCGGAACTGAAGGGATGCAAATTAGGCTGTACTATGATGGCTCTCGTGTGCGCACTGATCAAGGGCCAAGCGCAGGTGCTGCAGTAGCTGCTTTCATTTGTACACATTCTGGCTGGCAGTTTGCAGGTGCCCTTTCGACCAAGCTGCCTGTGACGTCTTCTTCTTATCAAGCAGAACTGGCTGCAGCCATTATTGCACACAAGTTTGCCTTTGACCTGGCGAAACTTCTCTGTTTGGTCCAAGTGCATTTTGGGATTGAATTTTGCTATGACTCATTGTCAGTTGGGAAGCAAGCCGAAGGCACTTGGCAAGCTGCATCAGCTACTGTCCGAGGCCATCTCTTGCGCAGTCTCCATCGATGTATTGAATCCAGATTCGGCTGCACGGTTGACCACCATTATGTCCGTGCCCATGAAGGGGAACCTGGGAATGAGCTTGTGGATTGTCTTGCCAAGCAAGCGGCTCTGGGCGAGCCTCTGCAGGACCTAGAAGGATGGCTTGAGTTTGTGTCTCGACGAGACTTTGTTAACTCTGCAGAATGGTGGTGGTTTCTATTTCGCCAGGATGTCAATTGGAAGGGCACTGAGTTGCTGCTGCCTGCTGCACCTTCATCCTGCCCGTTGGATGGCACTGACATCAAGATGCCCACTGCCGCTGTTGATCATGTTCCCAGCCATAACCAAGCGATTGGGACTTTGCAATTGTGCCTTGCTACTTGTAATGTGCTTTCGCTCATGCCAAGTAAGAATGATTTGGTCCTGCATGGATTGAATGGGCCGTCACGGTTGGATTCACTCCTTACTCAACTGCATGGAGCCCAAGTAGGTATTTTTGCTTTCCAAAAGACCCGTCTTAGGCGCTTGAGCCATGGACATGATGCGAGATATTGGCTTTTTAAAAGTTCCGCAACCAAACATGGGCACTATGGTGTCATGATAGGTCTTGCCAGAACCATTCCCCTTGGTCACTTCATTGATGCCCGGGGCCAATCACAGAAAGTTTTTATTCAGCAGAGTGATGTGGCTATTATTTCGACTGACCCGCGGCATTTGATTCTTCGTCTGAGAACTCCGCTGTGCAAGTGTGTTCTTGTCGCAGGCCATGCCCCGCACTCAGGTGCAACCAATGATGAGATCTCGCAATGGTGGTCCACACTTGCAGGGCAGATCCCAGACAAATACCGTACTTGGCCGCGTATTTTGTTCGTGGATGCCAACGCCAGAATAGGACATGAGCCTTGCCCTCATATAGGAGACCACCAAGCGGAGCGAGGCACTGGCAAAGAAGAAGGATTTGAGCAATTTGTGCGGGAGCAGGGTCTTTTTCTGCCCTCAACCTTTTCTCATTTCCAGGAAGGAGACGGCATGACCTGGCGACATTCGAATGGCTCTTGGCACCGTAATGATTTCATTGGCCTGCCTATGGCTTGGCAATACACTTCTTGTCGAGCATGGGTTAGTCTGGATGTTGATACCGGCCTAGTCAAAGAAGACCACCGGGTGCCAATGGTCCAACTCTCATGCAGCATGCCGCTCATGACTCCGGCTCGAGTACGGCATATTCAAAAGTTGCATACCACACATGTTGAAGCGAATGCTCTCGAAGCAATCCAACGACCGGATTGGACATGCGATGTGCACACACATGCCCGTCAGCTGCAGGAAGGTCTGGTTGATGCACCTTCTGAGACTCCCATGCCCTCAGTAGGCCGACCACACAAAATTGCTATGAGTGCAGATACATGGGAGCTGGTATGCCAGAAGCGAGCCACCAGGAGAAAACTTGCTGAATTAAATCAGACACAAGCCCGCACAGCGACTGCGGCTTGGTTTGCTTGTTGGCGACATGCTATGGTTGAGACTTCACATCAACCATTGATGGTAGCCTTTGATGAGCTTCTTAGTCACCAAGATCGGCAAATTGCCTTCACATATTTCCAGTTCCGATGTCTTGGGCGTAAGGTGACTGCAGCCTTGCGTGCAGATGACGTCAGTTTCTACGGGGCATTGTTGCAAGATGCTGCAGAATACCTGTCACCTGCGCAGGCGAAGCAGTTCTGGACGATTGTGCGTAGATCACTTCCCAGGTTTCAACAGAGAAGAATGACTGCTCCTCCTTTTCAGATTGAAGGCCTTGAGGATCAATGGATCTCTCATTTTGGTGATTTAGAGGCAGGGATTGAAACCACCTTTCATGACCTTGCGGTGCGGTGTCTGACACGCCAGTCGCGCAGTCTGTTTGGGGCTCCTTCTACAGTCAGTTTGACAGACTTGCCTTCAGTTATCCAATTGGAAGATGCATTCCGTACGACCAGAGCGGGGAAAGCGACGGGAGAAGATCCTTTGCCATCTGCTCTTTTCCACAATGCAGCTGCAGGTCTTGCTTATTTGTACCATGATTTGCTGCTGAAGGAGTTCATTTGGCAGACCGAACCACTTGATTGCAAGGGTGGACCCATTGCCATTATTCCGAAGTGCCTGCAGCCTAGTACCGTTAAGCAGTACCGTGGTATTTTGCTTCTAGGTAACATGGCCAAGGGCACCCACGCAATCCTCCGTCAGCAAATCATGAGGTTCCTTGCCCCAGCACGTGCGCCTGGACAATTAGGGGGATTTAAGGGTCAACAAGTTTGCTTTGGATCGCAAGCTCTGCGCCTTTTCTGTCGGTTGGCAGACCAGCGTGGTGTCAGCAGTGCTGTGCTTTTCCTTGATTTAGCCAGTGCTTTCCATCACTTGGTGAGAGAATTAGTCACAGGAGTTTCTTCCTCTGCGAACTTGGAAAAGCTCCTGATTGCACTACAAGCCGCTGGAAACGAGGGAGAGAAGGTAAAAGCTGCTGCAGGACTGCCTGGTATCCTGGCCGAGCTAGGTGCCCCAGCATGTTTGGTCCGTTTGGTCCGAGATATTCATGCGGAAACTTGGTGTTCATTGCCAAGTGGACAATACCTGCACACCCATCGAGGCACTCGACCCGGCAGCCCCCTGGCAGACATTGTATTCCATATTCTGATGGCTTCTGTGGCCAAGCGAATTGATGGATGGATCGACCAGAACCAGATGCACAAGGACCTTTTGGGTGATGCTTATGGTGATGTTTTGAAGTTTATCCCAAGCGTATTGTGGGCCGATGACATTGCTGTTCCGCTTGTCACTAGGGAGGCGCAAAACCTGGTCCCACTCTTGCAGCAGCTACTTGCCGAAGTGAAGGGCTACATGCATGAGCTTGGGTTCACATTGAACTTTGCACGTGGGAAAACCAGCGCTGTTGTTTCCTTTAGGGGGCAAAATGCAGCCAAGCTCCGGCAGCAATTCCAGTTGGTGACCAAGCCTGGTATTCATTGTACCTTCAAGGACGGGACCGAACACTGGCTCCATTTTGTACCGGCATATAAGCACCTGGGCACTGTTTTCACATCCGATCATGGGTTGGATCTTGAGATTAGCTGTCGCATAGGTGTTGCCAAAGCCGCGTTTGCACATTTGTCCAAGCCTTTGTTGACAAACAGACATTTGCCGGTCAAGACACGCTTGCAATTATTCCAAGCTTTAGTGAGCACCAAATTATTCTTCGGCCTTGGAGCGTGGACAACGCCCACACCAAAACAGTTGCAGCGGTTAAGTGGTTTTTGGATCAATACGCTTAAGAAAGTTTTGCGACTGACACCTGAGCGCTGGTCCATCTCTGCAGCACAAGTCATTGCTGCCGCTGACACTGTTGGGGTGCGGGCGAGACTTGCATTGGATCGGTTGTTATACGCCCAACGGCTTTTTTCAGTTGGCCCTTCCTTTTTGCACCATTTAGTGCACTTGGAATTTGAAAGTTCGCCCCATTCATGGTTGGAAGGTTTGAGGGCTGACTTGCAATGGGTCTCTGATATCATGCCTCAGTCATTGCCGACAGGATGGGATCATGACATGACATCTTTGTTTGAGATGTGGCAAGCAGGTGGCAAGGAATGGCGGGCCTTAGTTTACCGTGCTGTCCGCATCCACAAAAAAACAAGAGCATATCATTGCCGATGTCCATAGATTCCATCACAAAAATTTTGCCACATTGCGTGACGTTGGGGCAGAATTTCAGCCAGAGCCGTTCCATTTGATGCCAGATGAATGCACCTTCACCTGTTTCTGCGGGAAATGTTTCAGCACGAACAGAGGGTTGCTTGCTCATCAAAGAAAACAACACCAAGTATTTTCACCAGAACGTCCCTTTTTGCAAGGTGCCACTTGTCTCCATTGTGGGAGATACTGCTGGACGACCCAGCGCCTGCAGCAGCACCTCTCTTACATTCCAAAGAAGCTCGGATATAATCCGTGCTATGTTGCACTACAGCGTCAGGGCCGGTCAGTGACTTATGAGTCTACGACTTTTCCTCATGAAGTCCTTGGTTTGGCCAGAAGAGAAGCTCTGCAGACAGCAGGACCAGAGGTGGAGCAAGTCACTGTAATAGAAAGGCAAAGGGAGGAATGGTCTCAGGAACTAGAGCGATGTCTTAGCCAGCTGGAGTTCTCGGTTTTGCCGGAGGACCCTCTCCAATGTGGGGCTGACCTGGGAGATGCACTCTCCTGTGCCACACAAGCCTGGTTTGAGCGCTTTTATCCACAAGGCCCCTCTGTGGCGGAGAAGCAACTGTTGCCGGAAGCTTGGTTAGGTGCCATGTGTGATACCCTTGAGGCCACTGTCCTCGCCATTGATGAATGGGTGCAGTTTGCATTCCTTGCTTGGGGAGATCATTGGTTGCCAGATATCGTTGCGCAGCTCCTGGATGGACAGGCTGAGTATGATGTGGAGGATCTCTATGCAGACTTTGTAGCTGATCTACCTAGATTTCAAACATTGTCACGTATCTCTGCCTTACGCAGCAGTTTACGCCATGTGCATGATGAACCACCGCAGGCGCATCGACAGAAGGTATCACCAATTTTTGGGCCTCCTCGGCATCCCACAGCCCACACGAAGATCCAGCAGGCTGTACCAAGACCGTACGGTGAACAAGAGGAATGGAGTGCTCGGCTGAGACAATGCAAGTTTGCAACAATGCCTACAATTGCTGCATGTCCTCTCTACCGGACGCTCCCAGATATTCCGACATTTCTCTTTGTACACCTTTTTAGTGGTAGGAGACGTACTGGCGACTTTCACATGGAGCTGCAGAACTTCGCTTTACAGAAGAACTGGCGGGTTGTGATTTTGTCGTTAGACACTGCTGTTTCTATTGAATATGGCAACCTCCTCCACCATACAGTGTCTTGGAGGGCGCTGGAGGAATGTTACCTTGCTGGAAGGATAGCGGGGACCCTGTGTGGTCCACCGTGCGAGACGTTTAGTGAAGCTCGATTCACTCCTCCACCTGAGGGATCCGATCACTGGCCACGACCGTTGCGCTCATTCGCACAGTTGTTTGGTTTAGAGGGATTGTCTGCACGAGAATTACGCCAGTGCCATACTGGCGGTAATTTCTTTTTGCAGTGTGTTTGGGTTTTGGCTGCGCACATTGCCTATGGCGGCATCTTTGTGGCGGAACACCCTGCACCCCCTTTTTTGGAAGAGAGACCGAGTATCTGGACGAGTGCGGTGGTACAAACACTGTTGCAATTGCCTGACTTGGTATTGCATCGCGTGCAACAATATCGTTGGGGCGCCACAGCAGTGAAGCCAACCGGCCTGTTGGCATGGAATCTACCATTCTTTCGCAAGGACTTGTACAGTCTTTCTTTGCCTGATCCTGTCAAACCTGACACTGCCGCGATAGGGAAAGACGATCAGGGCAATTTTAGAACTTCCAAACACAAAGAGTATCCCAAAGCTTTTTGCAAAGCATTAGCCTTTGTGGTTGCACAGCAATTCGAGCGTTTTGTCCGCAGTCATGGGACGAGATCTTGCCCAGCTGCACCAGAGGTTCTGGACCAGTGGATTGCACAGGCGGCGGCAGCCTCTACACCGGTTAGAGACGACAGCCATTGGTTGCCAGATTTTCAACACCTCTGAAATTCGAGAGTGTGCATGGCAGCAAGGGGTACCCCCTTTTATGCAGCAAATGGAAAAAAATGGCCATGGAAAATGGCCCATAGAAATAGATGGTTTACCTGGGTTTACCTATTAAAAATGGTGGATCTTTCCATGGCTATGTTAAATAACCAGATGGTATAAGACAATAACTAATGCATGGTAAATAATGGTGATTAATCAGATAATAAGTATTACCATGATAATAGTAGTTAATGGTAATTAATATAAGATAATATAATATACTTGATAATACTAATAAGATAATAGTATTTGGTTATCACTCCAATTGTAACATAATAATGGTAATTAATGGTAATCACACTAGTGGAAAGCTAAGAAGTGATTATGAATGATTATATAATGGTAATGATATGCGCATAATAATGTCATTAATAAGATAATAAAGGTAATCACAGTAGTGGCTTTTCACTATCTTATTTAATAATTAATGTTTATTAGATAACTCAACCACAATTCATGATTCTGATAAATGGTTAATACCATTATAGCCATTACTTCGGCTCTTATACTAATAAATGGTTGGAGTTGTCTCGTTATAGTCGATTTTGTACTTATTTATTGATTAATATAATTGATTGTAACTAGTGATTGTCATTGTGAGCTACTGATTGCAATCATTGATTAACTGTACTGGCTAGTTATCTCATAGGTTTCTAATTGTGTGTCAATAGTAATTGTAGCGGTACCGGATCATAAGCCATTACTCATTAAGATGAATTTATGAGAACAATCAGTGTAATAACAATAATAGTAACAATAGTAACTATACTATAATATAATGACGAACCGAATGATAATGATGATAATAGTAATAATAGTGAAAATAAGTGTAATGCACTATCGTTATTGTTCATTGTCATCATTGCCAGATAGTAATGTGATCAGAATAATTTGCCGGCCAATAATGCATGATCACAACCATCATACTAAGAGTTCCTAGGTCAAAAGTCATCTGAATAGTTCATCATAAATTGCAATGACAAAATATGATAATAGATGACTAATATATAAGGATAGACAACTAATGGTAGATCATGATATATGATGACAATAGATGATTAAAATCGGCCACCTGTCGGGCTCTGGGATGACGATGGCGAAGACATCGCGGTGAGGTGGCTATCCCAAACTTTCTTCAGGTCAAAAATTGTGGTACCAATTGTCCAAAAAAAAGTGCATGGTTCTATCATTTGTCACAAATGGCTAGGCAACTGATGTTTAAAATGTGATTCACCACATGTAGCTGACATACAGCCTCTGCGGTTTGTGGGGGGAAATTCTCATGAATGAATTGATGATTCATCCCGTTTCCCCTAAGATTTTTCATAGCCCCCCAAATCAGGATGAATAAAACATTCTGAAAACACCCATTTTGTTCATGGTTGAATGATGTTACCCTCTGGATCCCTCTGGTAATTTAACATAGCTATGGAAAATCACAATTTTTAATGGGAAAACTCACTATAAATTGCCATTTTCAATAGCTATGTTAGTTTACCACAGGGTAAATCATGTTGAATGTGATTTTTTCATGCTTGGATCCAACCATCCCCTCTCTTATTGGTTTCCCCGGAGGGGGCCTCAGATGTCGGTCTCACAAGGGCCTGGCACAGGACTTGGAGGATTTTTCTTGGGTTCCGAGAAAATTCATGGGGGTACCCCTTTATCGCTGGATGGTTTATAGTGGAAAATCCCATCCAGAAGTAGATGATTTAGGGATATTTAGGGGTCCTATCTTGGGAAATGAAAAGTTGTATATCTCGGACAACCCACGAATCGGGCACTTACTTTAATACTAAGGTTGTGAACCACTTACGATTCGTGGTATGAGGGCAAGAGTCGAAACGTGGCCAGAAAACATCTATATAAGATGACTACTGTTTTTTCCTCAATCCTAGTGAGTGCAAAAAAAACTCCCTTGCATATGAGGAGTCGATACTTGTATTTAGCCCTCCTGCTGCATTTGTGGAAAGGCATTGCAAGCTGCACCAAGCTGCCTCACTTGGGAGTGTTTGCTCATTGAAATCTCCAAACCGAAAAACGGATGTGCTTCATGGAAATGCTGTAACAAATAGCACTTTGTGAAATGACCCCCGAATTCAGACTTCATGATCTCTGTATGTTAGATACGAATCATCCCTGTCAAACGGAAAAGCTTGTGCACCTTGGGCCGGGGCTCCCCTGTCCTGGAAGGTGCCTGAGTCATGGATGACGGATGGCATGGGGAAGATCATATGCTGTTTGATGCTTTGGAAAGATGGAAACGAACAACTCGCAAGAGATGCACTCTGCCACGGGGTTTTGCTTCGCGCGAAAGCTTGTGGGATCATTCTTTGCTGGGGACCACTGCAGATATATATATATATATATATATTTATACATATATATATATACATGTGAACCAATGTCCCCCTGCACCAGTCTTTATCGTGTTCAGCCTATACCCAGCCGGCCATTTTCTTTCACAACTGTTGGGTCAAAATTGGGGCACTTTTTCGCACAACATTTGGGATTCTTCAAAGTTGAAAGTACACAATTGGTGGACCAAATGTTGTGTTTCCAAATATATTGGGAACCCACCATCTTTGGAGAAATCCACATCCGTCATTGGTGAAATTTGATGCGAAGATTGCCCAATGTTGGCTAAAAAATCCTACATTTCTTGAGTCAATCCCCAAACTCCCTGAAGCTCCATTCTTCATTGGTTAGAAACTGTGGATAATTACCCCCCGGTAAACAGTTTGCTATGGAAGCCATCGCCCATTGAGTTTGATTTATCTTTCGAACTTGGTGATTTTCCATAGCAAACTTTACCAGGGGATACTATCATTATAGATGATACATGATCATTCAAAGTCACATTTGCTAGGTATAACGTGACATTTGCTAGGTCTGCTAGGTCTGCTACGTGACTTTAAAATAGATGATTTTACCATCAAATTTTATCAAATAGATGATTTTATCACATTTACCATATTTTTCCATTGGTAAGCAAACCACATAAGGAATATAAGGATTTCCCAGCTTACGATGTTTGATGACCGAGCCCAGACCTCCCGAGCCCATTCAGGCACCTCCCGGGAAAGTCGAAACCTCCGCGTCAAATACGGCAGATGCACGACCTATGGCAACTGCTTGGGAACTTCATATGGAAATTGGATCTTCAATTGGATATAAAAATTGGTTGGAGATGTCCAATATATCATCTATGAAATAGTACTGTTTGTTGATAGTTGGAGGAAGTTAATCTATATCTATATATATATATACACTGTGTATACGTGTATATATATATATGAGTTGTTGGCAACTCCCAATTTAACATATCCATATTACATCCAAAACGATGATAAGCTATTGGGTTATGAGTTACCATTAAGGAGCTTTAATTATGTTTGTCTATGGGTAAAAAATGATGAAGCATATAAAACCATTGAATCGGCCGTTGGCTTTTTGAAAAATGAAGAAAAATCACACCACATGTGCAAGTCGTGCTGCTGACGTGTGGAGATGCATTTCAAAATTGTACCTCACTCCCAGATTTGCGCCTGACCACCCTACCTCCAAGTTTTCCCCGAAAAAAAATCCCACTCACCCCTAGCTTTCCACAGCGCAAAAAGTGTTTTTGGGTCGTAGACTACAAAAATATGACTCTGGATCGCCCATAAATTCCAGTTTTTGGACGATGAACATCCATCAGGGTACAGAGGTTTGGACCTGCCATTTGATTCCAAGCTACGGGGCATTTCTGGCCAAGGCTCTGTTCGCAATAGCCGTTCCTGTGATCGTTGCCAGTTCCAACATAGGAAAGTCGTGGAAAGTAGAAAACCCTTGCAGTAAACCAACATGGCCATAGAGATCCAGAACTGTCCCGATCGGAAACGGTTTTTGATTCATGGTGGATTGTCCATATCTTTGTATGTTTACTGGAAGGTATTCAATCTTTCAGACCTGATTTCATGACTCAGCTGGGTCCAGGCCGTTTTCACCGACTCTCCATGTTCAAAAACAGTCATCTGTAAACAGCTTGCCACATGCGGGGTTCTTAAAATGGACGGATCCCAAAACCATGTATTTTTCCTATTTAAATGCAAAGTTCGATGATTTTGCGGTCCCCCATGTTACGAAACACATGGGTTTGTCTGAATCTTTGATGATTTTGCGGAGCTTTGTTCAGCTGATCTCCTTGCGTAGTTCCAGGACGTCTGCTGAAGGGGGGAAAACACCCATTTTTATTGTGGTGTATCATCAGTTTGCCTATGATTGAAATGCAAACTGCTTGGGTATACCCGGTATACCCGGTATACCCCACTTTCAGAGACCACATGTTGCCAGCCCATTCCGCTGTCTTGCACTGGTTGTTTGCATCAGCTCCAGCCATCCAGCCTGTGGGTTGTCACGGCTCACTCTGTTGGGACCAATTTATGGACATATTCAACAATGCCTTCATCTAGCCCCAAAAGTGATCCACGAGAGGCGCAAGCCAAGTCCAGGTGAAAGGCTCGTCATTGCCAAGAAATCAAAGAGCCTTGATGAATTTGTGGGTACTCCTTGAACAATCTCACAGATATGTTAAGACTCTTGGATTCCCACACCTGAGCAACAGAACATTTTATGAAATGGCTCTGACTGAAGCTGTGGTGCCCCATTTCCAATGGTCTATCATCATCTTTCCGATCAAGTTGGCCATTTCTTAGGGCTAAATCCATCACTTTCGCTGGAAAAATCCCCCTTGTTGGCTGGTGAAATCAAAATGTTTAAAGGTGTTCCCATAAATCTCTCCATAAGATGATAACATCTGATTAAAAGATCCCATCAAATCCCATGGAAAATGTCATCCTCCTTTAAGGACAACTCTCACTGAGTTGTGACTCATCTCCGTGGGACTCCGTCGCCCGGGCTGCCCCACAGATGTGCGGCGCATCACTAACGGGTCGATGGCTGCGGAAGATTTCTTCGGCGCGGGCCACGAAGGACTCCTAGTGGCTCCGGGGTGAAAGTGATCTCTCGGGGCCAAAGGTCTCCCAGGTCTCCCCTGCAACAGGAAGCCATGATTATTCTATGGGACTACCTGGGACTATGAGATTTTAATGGGATTATGGGATGATTATGGGATGATTGATGGAATATTCATGGGATTGAATGGCATTTTAACGGGATTTACTGGTACCTGGTTATGATTATGGAATATACCCTGTCATCATGGCAAGCTGGAGAATCCCCAAACCAGCCAATGGAGGTTTCCAGCGACAATCAAGGACCTCAATGGGAGATTTTCCAGCCATGTTTGATGACAATAGACGATGAATTCTTGATACCTCTGGGATGATACCCATTTCAAATACCTCTTGAGATGTTTTTTCTACAAAAAATCTTAGGTTGCCTCTGAATTGGCAATAATTGTTTTCTGATACTTTATGACTAAATGCTTGGCGATGATGAGAAGTTCGGGGTTCTGAGTTGGGTTCATCACCATCGAACCTGATGGCCAAGTCGTAATGAGAGGATTTGATGGGTGAATCGGTGAAAACGGGTAGAATCAAACAGGAATATATAATTACCCTCTGGTAAACTAACATAGCTATGGAAAATCACAATTTGTCAATGGGTAAATCCACTATAAATAGTCATTTTCAATAGCTATGTTAAATTACCAGAGGGTATATATTGCAAAACGTGTCAAAATCCTATCTTGGTAAATATTACCCGGGACAATCTTCAAAAGCTACAATCTTGTAACTGTTCAACATCCTACTTTACCTGGGCAGGAATTAAAAAAACACTCATTCCCCCCAATAAAATGCCTGGAAAAATAGTTTTAAAAATGCTTTAGACATGGGCGGTGCCAGGAAAAACATCTCAGCCCATCTGCAGCTGGTTTCCCCTCACCTGGATGCTGTTGTGTTCCATACGCAGCCACAGAGGAATTCGGGAGCTGCTGCCGGGACGATCGGTTGGATACCTGGCCCGGTGGAAGTCCCACTGGCTCCATGGTTGCTGTGATTGACATCTGTTGTGTTAAACAACTACCCATCTCTATCCAAATTGGTTGCTATTCATATACACCTATATAATGCCTATATATCTGGTTGGTGGTTTCAACACCCCCCTGAAAAATATGACTTCGTCAGTTGGGATGATTATTCCATTTCCAATATGATGGGAAAGTCCATTCATGTTCCAAACCACTAACCAGTATATATATATAATTATATACATATATACTAATATCTAATATCCTACATCGTTGTCGGCTGTGTATTCCCCATGATTTTGGATAATGAAGGACGCCGCAAGACCGAGACGCCAGCCAAAAAACAACGTGGGAGGATTCCTTGTACTACGTAACCAACATCCATCTGGATACATCACAAAAAGGTAATTCACCAAGCAAAAAACAAAACAGGAAGGATGCTAGGATACAGATCCTGATTCCAAATTCTCGGGGATTCATTCAAACCACTAGCCACTAACCTATCATCTTATAGATATCTGAACAGAAAAGAATAATTCACTGACCTAAACTAAGCATTTTGAGACTTCCAATCCCCAGCCGTCCCCCACTTTCCCACCTTTCGGCTCGCGCCACTGCCTGGATGATCTCCAGAGCTCCTGCGGCTTGACAGCGGTCTATGGTCATAGCCTCCAGTGGCATCACCTATAGCCATAACATGCATCCCAAATATATTTAACTATTATATATACCATCTGGTTATTTAACATAGCCATGGAAAATCAGCATTTTTAATAGGTAAACCCAGGTAAACCATCTATAAATGGGCCATTTTCCATGGCTATGTTAAATAACCAGAGGGTATATATAATAGTGTTAATAGGTCAAGAATATTGGGATATGCAATTAATGAACTATATATCTATATATATATCATATATCCCATCATGGCTTTTATGGCTTTCAATCTGGGAGAATGGGATGGGATAATCCATTCATGGCTGGTTTTTCCAGCTAGCAATGTTTGATTACCAGTGGATAATCATCCAAAGTTGGGGGGGGCCTTCCTGTCGAAATACGTTTCCCTATTTCATGTAGTTACAAACCTGACATGTTTAACGTCAAAAAAAGAGGGAAGAAAATGGAAGATACCTCTCCATCAACCCCAAACCAAGCTTTCTTGAAGCCAGGCACCGTTTCTTGCAGAAAGTCACATCCGACCATGGCTGTGGGTCATTCTGTCAACACGACATGTAATGTGACAACGCGGAAGAAGAGAGCTACAAATATTGGAGCTGCAGCTGAATTGCAGAGCTATCGCCACCATAATCTGGATCACCCCAGGTGACGACTGACTTATCAGCCAAGATGGCGGCGAATGAACCCCCTACAAGGCGGAAAGTACCCTCAACTTGTTCCACATTCTTGAGCTCATCTCGAACTGCAGAGCTGTTGCCACCATAGTTTGGGTTGCCCCAGGTAACGAGGGACCCATCAGCCAAGACTGCGGCAAATGCCCCTACTGTGGTTTGAACTTGCTGCACATTCTTGAGCTGCTGTTGAACTGCTGAGCTGTCGCCGCCATGGTCTCGAACACCCCAAGTAACGACGGATCCATCTGCTAAGCTTGCAGCCAATGCCCCTCCTGTGGCCTGAACTTGCTGCACGTTCTTGAGCTGGTGTTGAACTGCAGAGCTGTCACCACCACAGGTTTGCGTACCCCAGGTAACGACAGACCCATCTTCTAAGATGG
This sequence comes from Cladocopium goreaui, assembly GCA_947184155.2. Taxonomy (NCBI): domain Eukaryota; class Dinophyceae; order Suessiales; family Symbiodiniaceae; genus Cladocopium; species Cladocopium goreaui. Next base: position 64,496 of record CAMXCT020001370.1, read on the forward strand.
CAGCAAATGCCCCTGCAGTGCCCTGAACTTGCTGCACGTTCTTGAGCTGGTGTTGAACTGCCGAGCTGTCGCCACCATGGTTTGGATTCGGATTGCCCCAGGTAACGACTGATCCATCAGCCAAGACAGCGGCAAATGCCCCTCCTGTGGCCTGAACTTCCTGGACATTCGTGAGCTGATCTTGGTAACGATTCTGTCACCTCCACAGCACCAGATTGCAAAAGCTGCCGATGTTGCTGCCACTTTGGGCTGTTGCGCAACAACCGTTAAGTGCGCTCCTTCTTGAACTTCCGTAGTGAGCAAAGAGTCCTCAGGACTTGTCAGAATCCCTTCTCTGTGACAAGTTTGAGGAACCCTTGTCTGAATGACTTCTGGACCAGAACTTTCAGGTCACCCACTGTTGAGTTTTGGGGAAGCGACAGGGTCTCACCGTGCCCGCTCGGGAACGCAACATGTACGTGAAGCAGTACTTGTTCGGGATGCCAAATGGGGCCCCAAAACATGAGCCACAACGAGGCCAAAACCCTGCAAAAGAAGCCCTTCTTTGGAGTCGCTGTAGCCAAAGACTCACCTGTAGATGGACCTGCAAGAGCCGCGGCTTCTGAAGCCACCTCAACCTTGCACTCTTCCACCTTTTGCTCGTAATACGGCCTGTATGGATGGTTGGGAAGCAAGAAATCGAACCTGGTGTGGCTCTGTTCTCTCCAGATGCGCTTCTCGTAGCCGTCTCCACCTTTGGCCACCAATAGAGCTGTTTTGTCAATGATACCATAAGTGTATGGTGTTTGTGAGGCCAAATGATTTCCAATGGAATTCATCTAGCCAGATTGAAACCGTGTTTTCGGATGCAGAAATGTACACTCTCTCAATATGGCTTAGAAATGCCTATCGAGCCAGAAATACCGCAACAGAGATTTGATGCTGGACCATCCTTTTTTAGCTGCCCTCATCCAAGATTCCGGAAAGAACAGGATATGTTAATCTTATTATGATGTCTATGAATGTGTGTATATGATGTATATATATATATGCATTCATAAACCCCATAGGAACGCTAGCCCAGTAGGATGATTGGGACATAGCCCAGTCACGGTCGGAAAGTCGAAAGTCCCGGCAGCAGAGCTAGGTTTTTTAAGCCAAGTGGATAAGAACTATATTATGCCCCCATTACATAGGGAATACTCCCAGTATAACGCTTATGGCGGTGATGGGTTCCAACAGAACTTACTAAGTGGAATAAACATCCAGTGTTCATTAGTATTCCATTCGTATTGGGATATACCCCAGTTACTGACTATGAATCGCTAGTTCTGGCAACATCTAAGTGGCTACAATTTACCTATAATGAGTTTGAGCAACCCTGAAAAATAGGGATATACTAGTCATCATTCACAAACAATTGCTTTCATAACTACAGAAACCAACTGTTTTTGATAGCTCGCTTCTTACTTGGATGTGCATCCCAGTTGGTAAGTGGTTTGTAACCCCTACATATCCATGTATAATTTATATATTCATATATACCCTCTGGTAATCAAACGCTGCAATTAACAAAACAAAAAAAAAACATGATTTCTGATATAGATGATGATCCCATATATCGTATTCATGGGTGTATATATATAGATAAGTCCTCTATATAACTCCGCCATCATCCGCCCCGTTTTTTTCTCCTTCCGTGTCGATCTCGTTGTGCGACAGGTGCAGCTCGTACAAGGCCCAGGGCGCCGTACGGATCCAAATGGCCAACATGTTGGCCGCGGGACGGGTCAACCTTTGCGCGGCCGCGCGGCCGCGGTGCGGAGATTGGATATTCCTGTTATCTGGGTAAATTATAATAATTCACTAACCTGAATTAAGGCCATTTGGGGATCATTTCCCTTACTAACCATGATTCCAGTGAGGTCGTAGTGAGGGCGTTATAATTTACCCAGTGTTATGAATGGAAGATGAATATCCCTGGGATTTTCATGGATTTTCATGGATTGATGGGATATTCCTGGAAAATGGATGAATGGGGATTCCGAATATTCCTGGAAAAATTGTTGGAGATGAATATTTTTGAGATGGGAATGGGATATTCCATGGGAGGATGGAAGATGAATGGGATATTCCTGGGAGATTAATATGGAGATTTTTTGAGATGAGTGGGAGGATTATGGGAGATGAATTCCTGGGAGTTTTATATACGGGAGATGAATGGGAGTGATGAATGGGAGATTCATGGGATTTAATAGGATTATAGGATGATGATGGGATAATCCCAATCTAAAAGAGAGGTACATACCTGGCAAATGTGAAGTTAAAAGAACCTGTTCTGTATCTTTCTAATATTTTTTCTGTTCACATACCAGGTGACCCTGTAAAGGGACACCAAGCCACCGAGGATCTTCCGTGTGGATTCAACTTCATGGGAAATGGGGATGAAATCCATGGCTAGCCATGGTTTGTGGGCTCACCCGCCAGGCTTAAGTGCTTCACAGCCATATGTTTGATTTACCTCGCTGGGATATACCATGACATACCCCAGTCATGGCAGCGGAGAAATAAGGATAAATCATGATAGAATATGATCAATTACAACAGATGAATTTAGAAAAATTGGAACTGAAGCGCGCAAAAAATGTCCCACTCATATTATGTGCTGCGTTTCTGGTCAAGTTACGTGGTAGTATCATATGGTTTTCTAAGGGTCATCCCCATGAGAAAACCCAGTTGCTGACCACTTCAGGGAAGATCCAAGAAACATCCAATTCTTTTTGTTGACAAAATGGTGGAATTCCAAATGTCTCAGCCATGTCACTGTTTCTCAGCAACAACTGGTCAAACCGTCTCCAACTCTTGCGAGATCGTTCATAAAACATGTTATATATATATAATTATATCATCATTTCATAAGTTGCCCATCATGAAACATCCCCATACCCAAATGGAAAAACGCCCTCTACCGCCATCTACCGCCCATCTGACGGCTTTGGCACCTCCAAACACAGCTCCCATCCAGTTGGCAGCTTTGGCAGCCAAGCAGCCGATTGTGGTGTAAATTCAGCACGCCCAGGACAATTCTCTCTTCCTGCGAAACTCCGTCGCCACTCTCGGACCCAAACTCCAGCCAAAAACCAGCCAGCCAAAAACCACAACTGTCTCGTTTGCTCCAAGAACGGTTGCTCAAATTGGTTTTTTTGGGGAAAGTGGGTGTGAACTTGAATCAAAATCCATGAAATTCCAACAAACCTTTTCGGATCCCAAACCTTTGTTCCTATTCTTGTCCAACTTGATCCATCCCCACCATACCCGCAAGCCACTCCCTGCCAGCCTGGTGTCCGCAAATGTGGCCCCCAATTCTTTGCCATAAATGGAGGGTTAAATCCCTGATGCTCCGACTCAACACAGCGAAGTTGGATGAGATCACCCCCTCCAATTCTGCCCATCTACATCACCATGTCGTCCACAAAAACCACCTCTGGTTGGTGGTGCAATTTCACCATCTTGAAAAATCATGGAGTTCGTCAATGGGGTTGGGATTATATATCCCATTAATATGAAAAGGAAGTCATAAAAGCCATGTTCCAAACCAACAAGACCTATGTTTCTGCTCCAAAATTTGCCGCTCCTTCAGCACGGTCAGCAACATCTTCAAGGCCGTGTGGTTGATGAAGTTTTTCGAGGCATCCAACTCTTTCGCCAACAAACAGCCCTGGCCTGAAACCACTGAAACCACTGAAACCACTGAAACCGCGGACTGGAGGACCACCAAGAAATTTCGGATCCCATATGTATCTATATATATATATATGCATATACATACGTCTATATATATAATTATATATATACACATATACACGGCTTAGAGGAGGAATAAAACCGAAACCTGATTCAAGGGCATCAAAATGGACACATTCCCATGGACTATCAGCTCCTGATAAGTGCTGCTGGCTGCATCCCAGGTGTATGGGATACATTGAATTCAAACTTCAGGAACTACAAATGTCTCGCTTTCCTTGATCAAACAGACCATGTAAATCAACGGATATTGGTGGAGATTGAAGAATATGTGTCCCCAACCATACCATCTTAGGCATGAAAACAGCAAAACTATAGTTGCAAAATTTTAACATAATCCCCTGAAATCACCAACAGCCCAAGATATCTTTTCTAGGTCAAACCGGTCAAACCTGCTTTCCCAGATCACCAGCCCTCCAGTGCTCCAGGTGACGTTTGGTCAACCTGGACTCCTGCATGCGCAATCTCTGCATGTACTTCGGCAACCAGCTGCAGAAACGGCGCATGCCGTCCTGACAGCCAGGATGAATAAGATGAACGAAGGGGCAACCAAGGAGAACCTCAATATATGAAGAATCAATGATGATTATATTTCAATCATATCAATAAATTGAAAAGAATGATGATAGTATATAGTATTAATAATAATAATAATGACTATAGCAATAACAATGGTTGTAAACTCTTGATGCATGGGATGGACACCAGTCATAGATGAGTTACGATTCTCCACTCAGGGTCTCAATTTGTCACGTGTTGTGTACACGAAAGTCCTCCAGGACCTGAGGTGAAAAGGTGTACTCCCTGGCCAACCATGGAGCCCTGGCCCATCCCAGTTTTCCCCTCCTCATCCAGTTTTCGACCGCCTTGGGAGGTTGGAAATAACGATCGGGTTTTTTTCACAGTTCAACTTTGCCAAAATGTGAGTCGTTGGTGATCGTCCCATATTTCTATGGTTGACAATACAAGTGTGAGAACCCAATTCCATGCCGTTTATTATGTATGACACATGTTCGATAGCATTGACGCCCCAAGAGCTCCACACATGTAGATCATGTAGATCAATGGATACATAGATGCTAGAGGAATGGATACGAAAGGAACCTCTTCACGCCTGCCAGCATGTTGATACAGCTGCAGCACCATGTGGTTTTTCACATATTTGTTTGGGTACACCAACTGAAAGAGTCCCTCCAGCAAACAGCCAAAGGGTGTCATCAAATTGCCTCATGGTTCATGGGTAGAATCCTATAGTTTTATGGCAAACTTGGCCACATCATTGAGAATGGAATATGCACCCCGCAATAGTGGCATCAAATGCCACGGGAAAATGATCCAATCAACCCGGTTGTGACTCACATTAATGGGGGCCACGGGGACTCTTCAAAACCTGTAACAAAGATGTTCCGAGGAGCTCAATCGAATCACCAGGGTGCCCTCCTGGCCATCGCTTTCTGTGACGACTGGATACGTCTCGTTGGTGAAATAAACCCAGCCCGGTGATTTTTTTACCCAGCCAGGTGATATCCCCAACAACAACTACATGAAAAAGTCCACTTAAATGTTTATCGGAATGATGTAATTGAGAGCTGTGTGTTTTAATAAACCGAGATAAACCTTTGATTGACCATTTGTCGGGAACAACAAAAACTTTGCTTGGACACCTGTGCCAGGACACATTGTTTGCAAATCTGTTCCTGGGAGCTTTGCTTGGGAACCCTTGCTTGGTAACCTCGTTCTTGGAAACCTGTTCCTGGAAACCTGCTCTTGGAAACCTGTCCTTGGAAACCTATTCCGGCGAAAAAACCTGTCTTGGGAAACTGTTCTTGGAAAACGTTGCTTGGGGACCTTGCCTGCGAACCTGTTCTTGGAAACATTGCTTGGAAACCTGGAACCCTTGCTACCTTTTCTTGGGAACCTTGCTTGGGAACCCTTGCTTGGTAACCTTGCTTGATAAGCTTGCTTGGGAAGCTTGCTTGGCAACCTGTCCTTGGAACCCTTGCCTTGCTTGGGAACCTCCTTGCTTGGTAACCTTGCTTGGGAACCTGCTCTTGGGAACCTTTGGGAATCTTTGGGAATCTTTGGGAACCTCTTCCTGGGAACCATTGGGAACCTTGCTTTGGAACCTGGCTTGGGAGCCTGCTCTTGGGAACCTCTTCCTGGGAACCTCTTCCTAGGAACCTCTTCCTGGGGAACCTGGCTTGGGAACCTGGCTTGGGAACCCCTTCCTGGTAACCTGGGAACTCTGGCAATCCGGATTTTGGCTGCTCCGACCTGCTCCGAGACCTTTACTATGGCTGAAGACCCCAAGCTGTTGGGGAAAAACAGTCAATCAACCAGTGGATGATACTGGATAATAGTAGATAATTGTGAATGATCGTGGATAATATTGGATACTATTGGATAATATGGTGGTAAACATAGTTCTACATGGGTAACTAAGTGGGTGATACCAGTTACAAATGGAATATACCCCCATTAATGTGTGGGCTAGGAAAACCACTAACCATAGTTATACACCATTGATCACTTGCATGACCCATGGATCGGGGACGTACTATATAACCGGGTCATGAACCTCAGTTCCAAATACTTCATACGTCACAATCCAGAGACGGCTGTGAGTCAAAAAGTTTCACTGGTGCCCTAGTTGTCACAACCAAGTTTTAGCTGGTAGTTATTGGCATCCATTCAGATGGTGCCCAGTTGGTGCTGAACCATCCCCAAAGTAGTTTTTTTCTGCAGGAACAGCGATTAATCCCATCCCCCTACCCAAATATGTGCGAATCCCCTACTAAACCATGGTTTCTGGTTGGTGCTTATTATAAAAGGAAAGGGATTCTTCAATCCTCCATTTCTATCACAAATTGCCCAGATTGACCCCCGGTGTGAACCACATGTCATGTCTTTGCACCTGAACCACATTGAACCACGCCCAGTGTGGTGAAGCATTTCCGATCCATAGCCATTGGCCCCCCCTAGGGCCGAACGGCCTTAAACCTTAAACGTTGAGTTACTGTCACTAAGATTTTGCCAACCAATATAAGTCAAGCCTAATCTCAACCATCGCCATCCCCATCTCAAGTATGATGGACCGCATTGGCATGGGTCACAACCCTGTACCCCCTTCGGTTTACACCAAAATAGCTGGGCTTTATGGGTCTTCATCCAAAACAAAAATGTGGAAAATCAAAGGTAACTTGGTACATTAAGAATACCTCTATCCCATCTCATTATACTACTTTTGATATGTGTTCCTACTGTCGGCTATAATCATCCCCAAAAACCCACGTAGTATAATGCTTGGTATCCCTATTAATAACTCATCGACCCAGGTATTTTCTAATATTGGGTTATCATTACTATATAACTGGTTTACCACATAACTACTACCTATTTTGATCATCCCCAGTTTATTATTGGATTTACTTTACCACATAATATTACTTGTTGATTTACAAACCCCATGGAAATACAGTTATTTGCGTATCATCATAAACCATGAATACTTTAATAGACTATATGAATACTTATTTGCGTATCACAAACGATACCAACTTAGCGATGTCGTTTATGATACGCAAATAGCATCTTATAACTTTAGTATTTGGATGTATTTGGTTATTATCATAAACCAACCTTTTCTCCATTCAAACCAAATACTATAGTTATAAGTATCATCCAAATACCATGGTTATAAGTATCATAGAATATTTACTATATGATATAGCTATGATAAATACAAAAAATCATCCAAATAGACTGGTAATTTATCATAGCTGCGATGGCTCCTGCGTCACCTTCACGCATTGATCAAACTCATCGCCATAGGACATGGATGGCCTTTTGACCGAGTGCCAATGGAAGAGATGGAGGACAAACAAATGGATTTATGCTGGATTTATAGTGGATTTCGATGGATTCTAATTCTATGGATTTATAGTGTTTTTGTGCGGGAATAATGGATTTATATGGATTTTATGGCTTTGTGGTGGATTTGTCGTGGATTTATTCTGAAATTGTATGAAATTGTAGTGGATTTATATGGGTTTGTAGTGGATTTAGAATGGCTTTATATGGATTTGACGTTGGTGACAGGGAAATAGTGCAGTTTCATGGGGATATAATGGGATGACATGACTATATAACACTAGATAACAATATATGGAATGTAAAAAACACTACAAAAGTCTGTCCAGAAATGGAGTTACACCCTAAAAGTCTCGTGTTTATTGGGAAAAGGATGATTAATTAGTGGATGGAATGGAGTACCCATATTTTTCAGTCAGACCCATACAAAGGTTGTGTAATTGCGACCTATGACCAACAGATACTGTCTCACCACAGCACAAACGGGGTCGGAACTCTGATTTCAAGCTCAGCACATTGATCCTGCCTCAAAATCACAACATTACCTTCAAAAATGACGGCACTCATGCTAGCTTAGCATCCTCGTCCACTGGTTTGTAACGTAGGTGATTTCACTATCTGGATGAATTCAGGCGAGTCCGCCAAGAATCCCATCGTCATAGTCAAAGATACCTTCCATTACCGGTAATGGAAGGTATCTCAAAATGAATAATCCCATGCCCCTAATATTAAACACCTCCTTAGAAACCATGGTTCAGTAGACAATTTCCACATGACTGGGAGGCCTTGTAAGGTCCAATACTAACTCCACCAGGGCCAAGATGCCCTTGCGCCTGTTGTCCCACCAACCGCTTCGACCGTAATAGCCGTTATTGGACTTCCAACTGGAAGATGTGCTATCAGCCTGACCTGGTAAAGAGTGGATGGGATGAAACTGGAAAGCCCTAGGGAGGTTGGTGTTTCCAGGGGAAATCTACAGTTGAAAGTTGAAACCATGGAATTGTGCCTCCAAAGATTGAAGCTTTCCTGCAAAATGTGCTCGTCCAATTCTGAATTCTGTAAAAATCAGTACCGAAGAAAGGATGAGTCGCCGGTCTTATACAGTATACATCTGTATATATATATATATATATATTGATATGATATGTGATATATATATATACCTAAATATATATATATATGTGATGTATGTATATGTATATAAATATATATGTGTATATGATGTATATATAATTACATTCATTGAAGATCTTCAATAAGGGTTTAATTCTCCCACCCCCGTTAAACTTCTACATTCATTGAAGATCTTCAAAAAGGGTTGGATGATGATGATGATGATGATGATGGTGATGCGTTGCCTGTCATGGTTGCGGTTCCGCGCAAAGCCCAGGCATTTGCCGTATGTGTATATATATATATGTATGTATGTATGTATGTATGCATGGATGTATGTATGTATGTATGTATGTATGTATGTATGTATGCATGGATGTATGTATGTATGTATGTATGTATGTATGTATGTGTGTGTGTGCGTGCGTATGATGAGAATTATGATATATGGAAATTCACTATGCTGCATAGCTGCAAGTTGCTTGGTCAATATGGATTTGGTGTCAATCGCTTTGTGATCGATGATCAATCCCCAAGAAATGGGGTCCCTCAGGAACCCTGCATTTTTTCCAGTAGAGGTGTCCCTCAAACATCAATTCACTGGACCGCGAACAGTATTTTAAAGTGGTCCCTTACAACAAGGCCAAAATAGTTCATTGACAGGGACCCCAAATGTATGGCCAACCAATTTCCAGTCAACAAATAGCTTCAAACCCAAAACAAACTCCCGACTTGCAGCCTTGATAGCTGTTGTAACTGCTGTAGCTCTGGCTGTACTTTTCATTTCGGTAGTTCGAAGCACTCGCGCTCTGGCTGTACCGCTCGTTTCGGTATTCGTAACTCTGCCAAGACGCCTCAGGTCAGGGTGAGGCCGCAACTGCTGTGATCCCTCCCCTCCAATATGAAGTCGAAGGTTAGACATCAAAAATTGGTGTAACAGTAACTGGAACCGCCAAAATCTTGGTTCAACAATAGTTCAACCATCCGGAATATACAGGACATATAGCCATCAATATGTGTATATATATATATAATAGTCAAGTACTTGCGCATATGGGACCCCAAAATGAATAGATCCAATACTCAACCAGGGGTCGAGGAGATGCATTATATTGGGGGATAGGATCAATAGCAATATATAACTTTAGCATTGGAGTTAATCGAAATTGTGTCAACCAAAGAGCAACAATTTATCATCAGTTTTGAACAGAAAACCGAAATCGTCGGATATCATGACCAACAATTGCTTGAAGGAACTTCATTGTGCTCTTTGCAAAAATCGGAGGTACCATAGGGAATAGTGGGAACATTCCCCGAGAAAAAGAGGAGTTCTAACCAAAATTAGCCAAGAATGATTGTGTAAAAAATCATTTAAAGTTTGCAGGTAACTGAGCCACCCATCCCCAAAACTGCGCGAAAAAATTGGGATTTTTTCAAGGTAGGGATGGAAAAGTCGGGATTTTGCTCGAAACCAGCAACCCGAAATGCTGGAAACCCCGACCGTTCCACTGGCGAAAGTGTCTAGCTGGAGGTTTCAATCCAAAAAAATGCTGCAGGTGAATGGCGATCATGGTCCCCAATATTCTTCAAAAGAAAGCAAAGATTGGAAATCACCATCCAGTTTAAGGATGTGATGCTTGATCAGGGTGTCGCTACACCACTTTTCTGGTGGTTCAAGCCCCGAGGTTTCCTGAAATTGGGGTACCCAAATCATCCAAGTCATTGGACCATGACTTAGCCTTGAAACCCATGGTGACTTGGGGATCCCCCATGACAGCCCTGCGCCCACCTGGCCATTGGGCCAGCTCTGTCTCTCAACCACCGGTGCAACGGCCGGTGCGGCCGGTGCGGCCGGTGCGGCTCTGGGACCTGGCGATTTCCAGAAGTTTCCAGACTTTTTCCAGATCGCCAACATGAATTTCCATGTCCTATTTCCATGATGAGTCAATGGTTTTCAATTGGTTAGGTGGTTGCCCCCCATGTTTTCCCACAGTTTCAAGCAATCCACCAAACAAGTGCTGAAATCGATTCAAATCGCACCTTCCTTCCATTGCGAGGTGGGTCCATTGAGCGTCGGCTGCCAGTTGGACTGCTCCTGTCCGGGAACTGGCTTTGTCTGTAAAATTAGGGGAAATGAAAACCCAACTGGTTTAGAAAATACTAGTTCCTATTCTTGGATGTGCCGGTATGCCATGGTTTACCCTATTCGAAGCAAGTGGACTGATCTCGTCTCCACTTCGACATCAGTTTCTTCGGATGAGGTATACCAGCTGTCCCCCAGCCTTGGAGCGCCAGCGGTTGTCCCTGGCAGAAATGGATTCCTCGAAATGCAATAGTTCACAGTTCACATTAGTTTACCATCATTTTCCCTATCCAAGTGCCACAACTCGGGGTGTGCCGCATTGAGCCAAATGGATTGGTCCAGCACCACTGGATTTTGGGGGTCCATTTTCAGAGAAACCCCCAATGGCCCAATGGACCTTTTTTGATGAAAAAACACGAGTCTCTTGAAAAAGAACTGGGATATCACTCAACCCATGTTTTTAGAGGTTTAAACAGTTTAAACCATCCAGTTTTGGGAGCTCATTTTGAGCTACAGCATGCTACGATATGCCACGGCTGTATGGACATGATTGGCAGCTATCAGCCTGAGGGCAACCACAGTAAGGCAGAAAGCCTGATGACATTTCCGGCATGCTCTCCCGATGTTAAGATCCACTACTTGGGAATCAATACTGTGGCTAGTATTGCTAAATCATGTGGTAGTCGCCAGAGAATCCCAGCTAAGTGGTGTTCAAACTCTGGTCTCAAATGATTAGAGCTTCCAACAGCTGGCCAAGTTCGACCTGCTCCCATTTTCGGAGTTGTGACATTGCATGGGTATATATCAAGTTTGTGTACCTTCAAAAAATGGCATGGGTTTAAGGTTTAATCCGAAAATCACAGCAACCTCTCTCTCCCAGCCCTCTTTGACTCACACCGAAACGCCCATGGTGCCTAACTTCGGTCCTTTCAGGCGAGCTGACCTGCATAATTTGTTTGGCACATCGAGTCTCGGGTCAAAAAAGAAGGATCATACCAAAGCCAGAGGGTTTATGACTCAAACAATGGGCTAGACAATGATTGTCAATGGCTCATGTTTATTCATGTTCACCATTTACCCAGTCTTTTCTGTTTTCTTTTTGCTATGATCATCCCAAAAGCCCTTGACAAACTTGTTGGATCCCAGCTTTGTTTGGTTGGATTCCAGTTGGATCCACGAGTTCTTTCGGTGAAATCCTCGACGTTTCGGTGAACCGAAAAGATTATCAAATTGATCAACCAACCAAATACCAGTACTTGGTCTATGGAAGCCTCCAGTTCTTGGTAGATTCGCCAGCTGATTAGATCTCCATGTAGATCATCAGAATATTCAGGTCCAGAATCTGCTGGTTAATCCCCAAGATGCGCTTAAATCACTGTGGAATCCACAATGACCGTGCGATCTATCCCCACGAATCAACAATTTGGTGGCTACTATGCATCCGAAGTAACAAGGTATACACAGCACTAGACCACTGCTATTGTGGGTGACCTATCGTTGTGGATCCCACATCATTTATAGATCTCCAACATGGGTTCGTCTGATAATCATGGGAATATCTTCGAAACTTGCCTCATTGTCGGACACCTCCAAATATTGTTGCTTATAATTACTACTCCATGAATCCTATTGAATTCCCATTCAATGCCAATTGGGTCGTTAAAACCACACGTGAATCACTAAATCCCCGTTCCCAAAATTCTCATCAAATCCACATTCTAATCATGACATCTCCATATTCAGTCCACATTTTAATCCTTCAATCCCTATACCCTCTGGTAAACTAACTCATTTATAGTGAATTTTCCCATTAAAAAATGGTGATTTTCCATAGCTATGTTAGTTTATCCGAGGGTAAAACCACCATTTTCCTATGGTTTTCCTATGGTTTTCCCAATTGAATTGGGTTTCATCTCACCCCAAGCATCACCACGTCCCGCCTCGACATCCTCGGCATCCTCCGCATCCTCCGCATCCGTGGCACTCGGGGAGACCGGTGGATCCGCCATGGGAGACGCGTCCGACTCCTGGCGCTGGAAATGGATCCAACTAGATGAGTAGTTTGTATATTATATATTATATATTATATATTATATATTATATATTATATATTATATATTATATATTTTATATTTTATATTATATATTTTATATTATATATTATATATTATATATTATATATTTTATATTATATATTTTATATTATATATTATATATTATATATTATATATTATATATTTTATATTATGTATTATATATCATTATATTATATATTATATATTATATATTATATATTATATATTATATATTATATATTGTATATTAAATATATTATATATTATATATTATATATTATATATTATATATTATATATTATATATTATATACTATATATTATATATTATATATTATATATTATATATATATTATATTATATAATATATATTATATATTATATATTATATATTATATACTATATATTATATATTATATATTATATATTATATTATATTATATATTATATATCATTATATTATATATTATATATTATATTATATATTATATTATATCATTATATTATATATTATATTATATATTATATATTATATATTATATATTATATATTATATATTATATATTATATATTATATATTATATATTATATATTATATCATATTTTTTTTATATATTATATTTTTATTATATTATATATTATATTATATATTATATTATATTATATATTATATTATATTTTATATTATATATTATATATTATATATTATATATTATATATTATATTATATTATATATTATATTATATTATATATTGTATATCATTATATTATATATCATATTTTATTATATTATATTATATATTATATTATATTATATATTATATTATATGTTATATATAATATTATATTATATTATATTATATTATATATTATATATTAGATATTATTATATTATATATTATATATTAAATATTATATATTATATATATTATATTATATTATATTATATCATAATATATATCATATTATATTATATATTATATTATATCATATTATATTATATTATACTATATTATATTATATTATATATAGTATATTATATTATATATAGTATATAATATATAATATATAACATACAATATTTAATATATAATATATAACATATAATATATAATATATAATATATAATATATAATATATAATATATAATATAATGATATATAATATATAATATATAATATATAATATATTATATATAATATATAATATATAATATATAATATATAATATAATATATATATATATTCTACAATCAAGCGTGTTCATAATCATTGCCCCATAATTGTCCCATCAAAATCACCAGTATTTTCAGAGTGGCTCAGAAATTAGGTCCCCAGCAAACAGCCTTGCCCTTCGAATTTCCGGGGTTCTAGGTGTGGACACATCGGAAAAATGGAGCGTGATCTAACCACTATCCGACCGATGATTTCACGATAACAGATTGGTAGAAAAACATTCGACATCCTAGCATTTCGCAAGACTTTGTAACCCTGTAGGATCCGGCAAAACAAGAACTGAAAGAAGCATGGATCCTCATTCGTGTATGAATTACATGTCTAGGGTTTGTGCTTAACTATTATAGATCATTTCTATGTTATCCCAACGGGAAAACCGTGAACAACCAGGGCATGTCTGATGGGTGTGCCTGAAAAGTACTCTGAAAACCTCTAAATTTGCCATTTTGGATTCACCTCATGTTGATGTTTGGGTTTTGACTCACAACTCAAACGGCTTTACGATCTAGCTCACATGGTGAAACTTGGGCACGAGGCTTCATTGAAAGTTTGACACCCAAAATTAGAAGCCCACGAGTTTGGGGGTTCCATGAGTCTGACGCACAGTCTCAATCCCATGTGCAAGATGTGCAAGGCGACTCCTGTGTGGCTGGAAGCTCCTCTCTCCTGGGCACTGCAATGGGATAGTTGCAATATGTTGCGGTGGGTGCAGGATGCAAGTCTTGGATGGAAAATGGATACATTCAGCAACATATCTCATAATCATTCCATAATCATCCCATAATCATCCCACTAAATCCCCCTTCCCATTCATGTCCCATCAAATTCCATTAAATCCCATTGAATTTACCCATCCCATTCGATTTCCCCTAGTCTTTTTGATCACTTTGCGTCCAAAGTTCGCATGAGGAAAGCCATCGTCCGCGGGGCAGAGATCAACAGGGATCGCCTGGCGGAAATTCTGAGAGAAAACCATCTCTGAAAATCATCTTTGACTGTAGTAAAAGGCCAATGTATTTGTGATGTTGGATGTTGATGGACATTATATATCATATGTATATATATATACATCATATATATATATCATATATATATATATCATATATATATATTATCATAATATATATATATATTATACATATATATATATATATCGCCACTCTGTTTGAGAACATCTCGGAAAGTTGACATGTTTCCATGGACGATGTTCCATTGACAGCTTGGATTCTTCGCTGGGTTTCACCACCAGATCTTCCATCTCCATCCCCAAACGGTTGGACCCAAGGCTCTGTCTGAAAACTCTGGAGAGCTCCGCCATCCAAGAAATCTGGATGCTTCACCACCTTGAAGGGCTCGCCCAAAAACTGACCGGAAAAAAAAACTCACCGGACCTGACCCGGACGCATCATAAAAATCAACTGTATCCATTCATCTCATCCCACCGCTTTGATGGTTCAAAGCTCGAACTGAAGAAATAACGAACAGAACTATATAATCATCAACCATAATGTTGCTAGTATAAGTCTATAAGTCCCTATATGACCAATTCACCAGGCTATTTTGTTCATGGCTCCCTTGGAAAATCAGGTTTCCCAATCCTCTAATCATTTCATAATCCCCAATAAATGTGCTAGCAGAAGTCCCAACAAATTAATGGCTCACTATTAAAAATCATCAACCAACAGGGGTTTTCGACATTAAATCCCATTACTGTGAATCCCATAAAATCCTATCCATATCTCATTCATATTCCATTAAAGTTCCATTTCTGTTGGTTAAAAATCCAGGGTGAATCCCATCAAATCCCATTTTGTTCTACCGCAATCATCCCATAATCATCTCAATAATATCCCACAGCCACATCCTGTAGAAGAATTGAGATATTATCCTGAATGATTATTATTCAAAAAAAAATGGATAATCATCCCAGAATCATCCTGTAGAAGAATCATCTCAATAATATCCCAAAGAATAATCTTGTTCTTCAATTATATTCCACAACTATCCACAATTATTCCACAATTATCCCACATCTCAATAATCTTCAGCTTGTTATATCATCAATTTTCCAATCATTATTATCCACAATGAAATATGATGCAATGCAATATTATCCACAATCCACAATTATCCCACAATTATCCCACAATAATCCCACAATAATCCCAGGGCACCGTCATTTTGTTCTTCTTCAGCTTCTGTTTTTTCATCTCCCCCGCCATCTCCACCGCCATCTCCGGCTCCGCCATGGCGGCGGCACCGCGGATGCGATGTGCAGGGCTTGGGCAATGTCGATCCAAAGTGGGGTGAGTCCACTGAGTGTCTATGTATTCATATATGTGGTATATATATACATACTTCAATATTTGTACTATATATATATATACACATAGATGTATATGTATATATATATATGTATATATATATATACATATAGTTGATCCAAAGATACTTTGTAGTTGGGAAACAATATTAATGAATCATCCAAAGATATGTTGGAAGAGAAAAGTCCATTTCTGTGCCATGTTGGTAGATTCATTGGTTCTTCCATGTGCATCACACTGGAGCCGCTCAGCGAACGCCTCTAAATAATCCAAGTGATGCTCCAAGAAATGAGCGGAGCTGGACCCTAGATAGGAACACGAAGGGCCTTGGGTCAAGTTCTTCCCAATATCAAATCCTTGGATGCTTCACAAAAAAAAATGTGTTGGGAACATGTTCAATCCGAAACTATGTTTTTGTTTAGTACAGAATGGGGTTTTGGGTAGGGAAATCGACCAGTGGTGAACCCCCAATTGCCAGTTGCTCAGTTAGCCTGCCATCAACTGCTGCTGGAAGCACATCCGGTAGTCCTGCCGTCATAACTCGTTGCAGCTGGTATGGGCATGGCTGCGGACCCGCAGCCATTATCATCTCTAGATCCAATATGATCCAATGTTTGAGATTGCGCCATATGGGTATGGATCAATACCTATTAATACCATTTTTAGGGGGATGAACATCCATTTACCAGCTATTTTGATGTGAACTACAGGGGTACAAGGTTTTGACACACTGCCATATCAGTCTTCGAGGGCCAAATCGTACATCTACTTGGTACTTCGTGGATCAAGGGAGACCTTCATCTTACTTCATCATCTTTAATAGGTAAATCATCTAATTTTAAATGGGTCATGGCTGCCAGATCCATCTATTGAATCTATCTGTTCAAGTGGGTTCAACATCCACTCTTCCCCCCAGGCATCAGCATTCCGGTCCCAAGCCACTCCGGCACCGTCGCGCCAGTTCCAAAAGAACCAGCCGTGGGAGGCCTCCCAGCTGGGCGAAGCGCATGAACAAAGGGCAGGAAACCATCGTTTTTCCATGGTGTTTGCCATCAAAAACAGTTTTTGTCACCAAAGTTTTCCATTGGTTGTTCCATATTTTGGACCCTAAGAACTATGGGAAACCATGTTTTCCCATCAATACTAGTGGTCCTCTGATTTTTTTCCCATTGTACGTGCTGTTCACCATTCCCAGGTGGAAGGAACGTTTAGATTAAGGACTTCAAGTTGGTTGGGATATGTTTGAAGAAGATTTACAGAAGCTCAATGAAAATCACCATTTTTAATGGGAAAATCCACTATTAATGGTCATTTTCAATAGCTACGTTAAATTACCAGAGGGTAAATCTCAAGGCTTTTTTTTCCGTGGAAGTGAACCCCCAACCAATTTGGTGGACTCCGGTGACCTCCAACCAGTTCTTGGTTGGTCAATACGATGCTCGACCCACTGCGACACGTCGGACACGTCCCATTCTACAAATCGGTCCCAAATGATTTATGGTTTTTTTTGTGGCGTGAATTCCCCTCGATTTTTGAGAATCCCTAGATCTCTGTCTGGCGGGCTAGCCCTTAGTTTCCTTTCCGAAGTCCCCTTTGGGACGATGCTGGGGGATGCCATCCGGATGCACGCACCTCTGCGTAGGCTTTGATCTGCTGGCGCGCAAAAAGCGCCATCGCCTACGACGGCAACGGCTGGCAAAAGCGTCGTGCCCCAGTGGGTAGAAAAGAAGAAATATGTCACACCATCAAAGCAGTTCATAGATATCCTCCTCTATATATATAATAATAATAATAACAATAATAATAAATAATAAATAATAATAATAAATAATTAATAATGACAATAATAATAATTAATAATGACAATAATAATAAATAATAATAAATAATAAATAATAATAACAATAATAATTAACAATAATAATAATTAACAATAATAATAATAATTAATAATTAATAATAATGATAGTAATGTATCCCCAATTATATCCCCATTGCATCCCCACTATATATCATGATATCCCCATCTATAGGGTGTTTCAAAACCCCAACCAGAAAAACCAAAAAACGATGTCTGGGCACCTGCGAGGCCGGTAGGGCAGCTTTGCCACGACCACCCAAGGCTAAACTCCACTCGCCCACCACCATTGGGAACCTGCGCCGGAGCAACGTCAAAACAAAATGGTTGTTGTATGGGGAGTACATAGTCCAGTACTGCTAATGATGAGAACATTTCTAAATATGTTTCAATATGCTAGTACAACCACTACCAGAAGCATGGTCGTTACAACCATTGTCATTCTAAGGATTTATCTCATTATAACTATTATAACGGTTGTTGTGACAATTTATACCACTAAAGGAGGCCTCCAACCCAGCTCTGCCAACCATCTCAGGCACCAGGATGGGGCCAAAACCAAGAGATGATGTCTTGCATCGCTGTTGACCATAGGAAAAAAATAGCGTATGCCGGCGTATGCCTGTAGGATCCTGTAGGTCTGTTACTTGGCCCTGGTGATTGCTTAACTGCCCCATAAGGTCCCCCCAATGTGTTGCTGGCTCTCTCCAGCTGGTTGATCTCCGTTGATTCACATCCCCACTGTTCATGGTGAAATCTCCATGTTCACCAAGTTGGTCAAAATCAGTGAAATCTCCCCCCCCCCAAAAAAAAGTGGTGTTTCATGGTCTACATCTCCAGATTCTCCAGTTTTGCTCCTTCCCAAGGTTTTCACGACTCCTTAGCTCCACCCTCCGACCTTCGCAACTCCTCCGCGTGGTCTTCGACCGCGCGAAGGTGCTGGCGGGCTGGTACTAAACCAAGGGTTTCTGGCAGGTATTTGATGTAGAAGGGATTGGGTGGGAAAGTAGGATTCTGACTCTACTTGGAGATATAAGGGAAGTCATGATTCAGTCTAGCATTGAGATTGTTTGTTGTTCTACTTGGGTCCAGAACTGTGGCTCAAATATAGCCACCTGGACACACCTGGAATTGCAACCATTGGGACCATGGTGAGGCCCCTACCTCTGCCAAAGTCATCCTGTTCCACTCATCTTCGAAGCAGTGGTAGTAGTGGACCTCGCAGCAAGCGCTGATCAAGTGGGGTGAACCCTTGGTGTGAGCGCGAAAGGCGACTTAAAGAAAGCCAAGAGTGGTATTGAAATGCAATGGTGTGATAGTGATGTGACCGACACCAAAAGCAGATATGAGATCACGAACAGTCGCAAAGGGTGCCACTTGGACGTCTTGTTTTACAAGGCACAGAGATCAAGCATCACCCTATATAGAGACCGGTTGAACGGGAGTACAACCGGTTCTCAAAACAAACCGGTTCTCAAAACAAAATCACCCAAACATCGAAACGGCCGAAACTGGTCAACTGGTAGCGTGCGCAAAAATTCTGTGGTCTTACCATTGAAGTCCAACTTCGGGACATGATTAGTGATGTGTGACTCTCAACTGTAAACATGACTTTTGAGCCAATCACTAAATGTTTGATCTTTCAATGAGACTTTTGAGGGGGTCAAAATTCGTAGAAGCCTCAAAGGCCCATAGATTTGGGCCACCCAATGACCCATACCCATCCCTGGTCAACGAACGTCGAAGCAGAAGTTTTCGTGACGGCCGCCAGACACACGTTCCCACCTCGGTCTCTCAGGTCTGGTCTGAAGGCAAACTTTGCATGAAATCCCGTGATTCTTCCGATATCTGATTTAGCCCTAGACCTCGGGTTTTTCAACTGTGACACTCCCAGTTTTGATATTTAAAGAAATCAGGTTTCAGCATGTTCCCGAAGAAAGTGTTCCAAGTTTTAAAAGTTGAAGATGGGAAGGTAAAACATAGGTAAAAACCCACGGTATCTAAAAGCCACGTTGAGTCAAACTCTCCGTGAAAATTCAGCCAGGCATGGCTCAGCAAAACCCTGGGCCCGCGGCGTCTTTACAAACCTCAGCACTTCCATGTTCGCAAAGAGCACAAATCGTCACAAATCCGGAAAAAACATGAACAATTAAATCCACTTAATTAAAGTAACTAAAGTAAAAGTAACGAAAGTAACTAAAGTAACCACACAGCCTATCCGGTGGTGAACGGAAGGAGCTAAGGAGCCAATCCCATGATGGCAGCTGAGTGTATCAATACACCTAAAACGCCAAGCAACTCCGGCACGCTACGCTGGAAGACGGGCAAAACCACAGTTACCTGGCTTGGACTGCAGGGTGGCCAGTGATAGGCTGGAAGGTCTTTCAATGGGGTGGGTCCCGGGTGGTTAAGGGAAAATAACGGGAAAACTGGGTTTTGCCGTTCAAATTCCGGGGGGGGTCTTCAAATTTGTCGCTCTTCAGTGATGGAAACCTGATGACAACGGCCCATCCCCACAACGACGTTCACCTCAAATCCCACAACGACTCTTCGACGCGTCTGCAGTTCTCTGGATTTCACTGCGAGCGGCGAAGAAATCACGCGGCTCCTCAAGAGTTTTTCCTACGAAACCATATGGCCACCTTGATGGATGCTCGTCCTTCATGGGATCTCTAGAGGATATAGCTATGGATCAAACACCAAACAAAAAAAAACAAAATTGGGTTAATGAACATTTGGGACTGTTGGTACTCAGAATGGGTGCCAATCGCCTTTTCGATTGCAACTTAAAAAAGAGATTCCATGCAAGCTGTAGGCTGAGTCTAGTTTGTCCAAAACTAGTGGTACAACGAAATCCACTGGTTCATCATCTTTCCGACACAACCATTCTGGGGTGTATACATGTGTATACTGCACTCAAAAGTTGAAACAATCCAATCTTTAATTTGTATCGACACACACTGAACAGAATGAATTTCAACACTACAAAACTTCTGAGCACTTGATCCTGAGGCTAGCAATATCATGGATGCTTCCAAGCTCTTGCTTCCCTGGACCAGCACATCGCCAGTTTGAAAGTTATAACTTCTTGCTTGGTGGTTTCAACAGTCGGAGGTTAAAAGCTGACATCGAACAGGATAGCCTCTAGCAGTTAAACATGGCAATTGGAAATCCCCTATAAATTGGGGTTTTAATGGGAAAAACCATATATATATATATATATATATTATAAATATGGTGGATTTTCCAGGCAAGAGGCAAGAGGGTAATATGACATGCTGAAACCACCATTCGCCACCAAGCGATGACATCGTCACGCCTAGTTCTGACTCAATTGACCTTCAAAAACTCATCCTCTCACGGCGCCAACGGTCGCCAACTTGTGTCCTGAACACAAAATCACAGGTACAAGATGATAGATCTGGGATTCTGTGCCCCTACCAACCAAAAAAAGTCTTTGTACTGTAATATGTTGTCATCAAATCACACAATAATATTGTGTATATATATATATTGTATGTGTATATATGCACCAGGCCCTGCCACCCCCCCCTCCCCCCCCCCGCATGGGATGGGTCCCATATTGAGATCTTCCCCCTCCCCCCCTGTGGTGTGGTGGGGGTGTGGTACTGTCCCCCTCCCCCCCTGTGGTGTGGTGGGGGTGTGGTATGGTATGTTGGGTATGTATGGTGTGTATGGTCGGTCTGGTATGGCATGTTTGGAAAGTATGGATGTATGGTAGGTATGGTATGTATGGCATGTATGTTTGCTATTGTATGTATGGTAGGTGTGGCAATTATGTTGCATATGTATGGTATATGTGGTATGTATGATAGGTATGATAGGTATGGTATGCATGGCATCATTGGAATGTATGGTAGGTACGGTATATGTTAAACACATGTAATGTTGTCAGAGTACACAGGTAGTAAATAGGAAGTAGATACATAGCACATGTATATATATTACACTATAGGTAGTACGTAGGTGTCACGTAGGTACTTTGAGGGAGTATATGTGCTACGTAGGTCACCTAAAAGGTAGCATGTACCTAGTAAATGCGAGGCTGGTAGTCAGAAATGCTGCAAAGACCTAGCAAATACGAAGCTGGACCTCAGAAATGCTGCCAATAGCTTGCAAATAGAAGGAAAGGGGGGGTGGTACCTGGGGACCCAACCCATGGGGGGGGGGAGGGGGGGGGTGGAGAGACGGAGGACGGGACCATATATACATATATACATATATTAAATATTCCCCAGGACACTCTCATGATCGGGTCCAGTGTAGTAGTATCCTTCTATAATACTACATTGTTCCAGTCGAAAACCAGATCTAGTTCTCATCAGTATGGAAAAGTAATTCATCACTATCTTAGAATCCGATATTTTTTCCCAACTTCATCACTTCCCAACTTTCCAACTATGGAAAAGTCATGCCCAACTTCTATCTTCGTTGGTAACACCACGAAACCGACGTCTTAAACGTTGCCGCGAACCTCAGACGTTGCCGAGGCGATATGACGCGGCCACCTGGGTACCACCCTTCGAGTGCTTGGTGATGGTTCCAACCTCCGCCCCCGTTGCAGGGAGGAAACACACACATAAAACGCGTCCCCAGTGATAGATGGCCTATATATAGCGCTTATATATAGGTTGTATGTGAGAGATATATGGGCAATATATGGAATATATAATAATTAATGAATATATATATATATATGAGATACATACATCATCAGTGATTTTGGACAACGATAACATACCATAACTACCCATCCGATTTCAAGAACGATCTGCTGTTGGCAAATCAGCCCACTCAATGTAAACCTGGAGCCCGGACCAGTTTTCCACCGGCCAGGTTGTAGCTTGCCTGGAGCACAGAAAAAACGGTGCTGCTAGGGGACTTCAGTGCTTGGGCTGGCTTCAAATCACCAATCAACGCTTCTGAAAATCTGCAACCAAGATCAGTCACTATCAAGAAGTTGTTCTTATCAGAGATTCCAAGTCTTCAATATGTTCCATGATTTCAAAACGTTGTATCACATATTTCTCTAGCAAATGTCCCATCATTTCCCAATCTTTTCCAGGTCTCCAGGGGAATCCAGTCCATTCCAGTCCCACCCAATGACCTCTGCACTCGTGGAGAGAGAAGGCCTGGGGATCTACAACACGAAGGATCCCTCGCTCCAAAATTCCATTTGACTGCCTGGTTGTTCCTCAAGCATCCAAAACGGATTCAACGGATATGGAAAATAAAGATAAAGGCAAACTCCTTGGAAAAAGAAAAGAAAACAACCTAAATCTACAGATTCAGCAAATGTCGCTTTTTCAAGCCCAAACCTTGATCAACCCACCAACCCTCGTGGCCCTCGTGGTCGCCTCTGCCGCCTCAGCCCGGGCCGCACCATGCGCAGCCGCACCGCCAGGTCCAAGTCCTTCGTACAGTGGTAAGTTTGGGGGTAAGATCCAATAGTAACAACTTTAAAAAAATGATAGGAGTTGGTAAAATCAGATATAAATTCACTAGTGATGAGTTACTTTTCTATCTTTTTGGAGGTGGCACTGCAAAATTCCTATGATTTGGGGACAGTATGGGCTATAGCTGGGATAACATAAGCCAAGCATTGGTATATTTTAGCAAACATAACATCTGACGTAGCTGGGTACCCTTAGCTACCCATTAGGTTAGTGCGAGATAAGCTAACCATTATTAATATCCCCATTAAAAATTGCATAAAAAGTTAACACTGTTTTTCTCCTGGCGAGTCGCTTTTCCATGAATGAATAGGTCCCCATAATTCCCATACGTCCTGAAGAAGTAAATTAAACACCCTCCAGAAAATTGGAACTGTGGAAAACACGCCATGAATGCAGAGCATTTTCCAGTTTCACCATGGCTTTTCCACATGGTTTTCTTAGTTTGCCCTAGGCAAATTTCTGGACATGGCTTTGTTTACTAATGGTGGATACCCTTAAAAAGATCAGTTTCATGGGAAAAATGTGCAAAATTTATCATCAAATTCGCGGGCACCAATAGACTATCCCCACGTTATTCCCCTAATACACTGGTTAGTTTTAGACCCCAAAAATGTGTGTTAGTTCAATCCCATCTAGATCCCATCTACAGTAAATCTCATGAAATACCTCCATTAAACACTCACTATATGACAATGTCACTATCATGTTGTTGGGAAAACTCCATTCGTGTCTCTTTGGCTCCCCATCTTTTATTCGGAATATGGATATGACCCCGGCTCCGAAGTGCTGAAGTGCTCCCTCCGTTCACCACCGGATGGACCATTGGATGATTCGAAGTCCATTAAAATCCCATAAAGATCCATATACGATTCACTGGATCTTTAACTAATGGATCTTTAGTCCATTCAAATTAGTATCATTACTCATGAACTAATTAACTAACTAACCCAGTCATATCCCGTGAATGTCCAGTTCGGATCAAGAATACAGTGTACTACTCGTAACGCCAATGTTTTCCAGATTATTGGGCAATATGCCATGATTCCCCATCTATCAATCATTTTTCCACTCAATCTATGGGATGTTCTCCCCCATGGGATTTATATAAACATTCTGTTAGGGATGTTCATATATGATGTGAATCTTCATCCCTATTGTTCCTCATCATCTTGAATCTCCCAATATCTCCCATAATAATCAATAATGTTGCTATGAATACTAATAATCTAATGTTCATTCATAATCCCATTAATGTAACATATCCTCCCATGATAACTATCAACTAATACATTAACTAATACATTCATGTTCATTCATAATCCCATAATCATTCATCATAATTCATCATATCCTCCATTAATGTGAATTCTTCCCATGATCATGGTTATTAATAACTAATAATCCCATGAATAATCCCATAATTCATCGTATCCTCCATTAATAATGCCCATAATAGAGGAATGAGATAATCCCATCATAATTATAATGGGAATGAATTAATTATTAATCATTAATTATTAGTTATTATAATGCCCAATCATTTCCATAATAATGGAAACTAACATAACTATGGAAAAACACCATGTTTAATGGGAAAATCCACTAAATGGCCATTTTCCATAGCTATGTTAGTCATTACCAGAGGGTAATGTCAATTCTTCCCATGATCATCCCCATCATCCCCCGGTCCTCCCCGCAGGGCTGTCGCAGCTCCGTTTCAGCGCTGCGCTCGCCGCTGCTGGACACCGAGGCACCCAGGGACTCGGTGTCCAAGGCATGGCCGTCATTTAATTCGAACTGGGGCTTAGTAGGGAATGGGATGATGGTTAATGATGGTTAATGATGGTTAATAGTAGTGATTATAGATGATTGGACATGTTCAGGTTGAAAAAATGGGAAATATCCACTGTAACTTATTCCAATACTGCAAATTGCGTGGTTTCTTTTGGATTCTTTCAATGACTTTTGGGGATTGATGCGATTTCAAAGTCTTTTGGATGGCATTGTTTCGAGCAGGTGCCAAAATTTGCTGGAAAGGGTCCAAAGAAATATTTTCTTTTGGCTTGGGGAAAACCCAAAACGCCCGTGTCTAGTCGAAGAAATGCTTGCTTCTGAGGTCCCGACACTCAACCCTTATTCATCAGCCGGCCTTCTAAGAAGCGACATGAACCAGAAAAACACTTAATAGCAGCTCAAGATTGTGCAGCCTATCTTCAAGGAGAAGATCATACTATAATATCTATAGCCTTTCATATCCTTTCATATCCTTTCATAATATGTATGTATACCCTCAACAATACTCAGAGTTTCCAGGGTATAACTAGCAATAAACCTCACCAGCCATGCTGCCAAGACACGGCTAGAAGTCTCCTACAATTGGACAGCCAGCCACGCTGGAAGGCAGTGAGATTCGCTAGGGGGTGGATCCTGGGCTGCTCCGAATGAATCACGAAGATTACCAGAAATGGAAGAGAAGTCACCATCAGAACTCAGCACTTGGGTTTATACCATATATATATGTAATATGTACATGATAATATATATATATACATATTGATAGTATTGATGATATTGATGATATAATAAATATATACATATATATTGCTAATATTGATGATATTGATGATATAATAAATATGCGTACACATATATTGATAATATTGATGATATTGATGTTATAATAAACTCTACAGCACCCGACAGAAATATGGAAAAAAAACGTTTCAATTTACAGGCGCCGCCTGTCTATGATAGAAAAGTTACGAACCTGTTTTTTTTCCATAATTATTGTTTCCATAATTTGTTTTTTTCCATAATTCTGTCGGTGACTGTATGTCCATCGATTCGCAATTTGAATGCATTTTAAGGGGGAATATTGAATTGTAGAAAATATGTGTCTAAAGATCTGGTATATGCCCCTAAGTCTTCCATTGATATACATAATATCATGTGATGTTCGCAATTTGAATGCATTTTAAGGGGGAATATTGAATTATAGAAAATATGTGTCTAAAGATCTGGTATATGCCCCTAATTGGGTTGATACTACATACTTGCATTTGCATACATATTTCCATAACCCCCAAAAAAAACGGGTTTGAATTGTGGATCCATGACATGTCCAACAGGTGGAGCCCCAAACATTAATTATGGAAAAAAATAATTATGGAAAAACCGGTCAATCTGCCCTCGCCCCCTGATTTCACTGGAAAAAACAATTATGGAAATAATGGCCACCTCCAAGAATTATGGAGAAAAAAAAAGGTTCGGATCACTTCCGGGATATTTTGAACCCTTATGGGGAAAAATCCAATTATGGAAAAATCGGACGCAGGCGCCGCCTGTCTAAGTTGAACGTTTTTTTTTCCCATAATTCTGTCGGTTACCATAGCGGTATATTGATAATAATGATGCATGTGAATGATATAATCCCGTTCCCCTAATATTCAACACCTCCTAAACGGTCTGTATGTATCCAATAGTGAACTATGGTTCCCGGGGTTTGTTCAATATTAGAGGGGAGGGATTATTGAGTTTACCTCTACTTGGAATAATCTAAAATAACCCGCCGTCATGGTTGGTGAGTGGGATGGTCTTTGCAGATGTTTTCGCGAAACTTTGGGATAGTTCCAACCACAATGCCTGCACAATCCCACGTTGCATTCCTTTCAAATGCATGGGACTGTGCAAGTCTTTCGTATAAGTATCCCTACTTGGGCAGCATATCTGCACCCCAGCTGAACCCAACCCCAAGCAAACCAAACCAAAATTCAAATCATCTGGGTAACAAACAATCCCATCCCCCAAGACCCCAGAATACCGCCCAAATCAGAGACCCCAAAAGTGAATAGATCCAATACAGGATTCCTATTCAGTTTGAATTTTACATACCACCTAGAAATCCTGGAATGTCATGAAATCCAACGAATTTCCAGGATTTTATATGGTATTTTATATGGTATCATCAGAATCTGGCAGTCCCAGCATCTGATGTCTCACAACGCCTGTAAGGCGAAAAGGATGCGACTGACTCACAGAGCCATCCAGTTGGAGTAGAGAGCCCTCCTGTGACAGAGATGACATGGGGCGTGTCTGAAAATGGCGTCCTGGACGCCACCAATTTATGGCACATATGTGGGTCGTGGAAAGCGAGGATCGACCATCAAGATTGGGAAGGGCAATTTTCCGACAAACCCATGTCCCATTCAGAATTGTTGTTCCAAGAATAGCTCAGCATAGCAAATGGCCTGGACATTTAAAACCAATCCACCAATGGCGATCGCCGTTCTTTAGTTCTGAAACCGTCCGGGTCGGGAAGGAATCCCGAGCAAACCCGAGTGGTTCTGAACTAGACTTGCGAGGAGTTTCAAACTTCCAATTGGGTTTGAAATCCATTTTGACAACTATTATCCATTCCAGTGGGGCGAGACTCATCTGATAATACTTTGCAAGTTGGAAATTTGGCCTTCTGGAAGCTGGTTTAACAACACTACATTTCACTCGTGGGTTTCACTTCCTTATCTCGGTTTGGATTGGCTCAAGGTGCCCCTAAAACAGTGTTTAAAATTGAGAAGGTTCCCCAATCATAGCGCATCAACCAATGGAAATCTCACAAAAAAAAAACTCAGCAGATCTAAGTTATCTGACCCTATTATCATATTGTCTCCCATCATTCCTAGTATTTTCCCACTAAAACCCCTAATCAAAACTCCCATCATTTCCCCAGGCCTGCGGCTTGAGGTTCAACGTGGCGCCCAGCTCGGAAATCAGCGGCGCACCAGAAGAGAGGCCTTCGCTTTTCGTGGTCGGCGAGACTCGGGGCTTCGTCTTGGTAGAAGACCCGGCTTCTAAATGGGCTACCCTCTGGTAAACTAACAGTTTGCTATTGAAAATGGCCATTTATAGTGGATTTTCCCATTAAAAATTGTGATTTTCCATAGCTATGTTAAATTACCAGAGGGTAAGTAGGGTGACCAGTCCGCTTGTAACTGGGGCGAACTTACCGATTTGCCAAGTCGGATGAGCCACCAAGTATGGATCGAAAAATGTGGATACGACTGGATTGAAGGGGAATTCTACGGCTGAAATCATGATTTTTGACATGAAACATGGGTGGGCTCCTGTAAATATTCCCGAAAATGATTCTAGGAATCACTCGACCCAGAAGAGTTTTTTATTTATGAAGCCATCCACTTTCGAGAAGTAAATTGGCATGGGCCGGGTCAAACTCGTCGGCGCTCAGAAAAAAAGAGATGTTGCTTGTCTTTGGAAGTAAACCCTGACTAAGAGGACCTACTAATCATGATTGCTATTCGTTTACTGTTGATTGAGCTCGGCATTGGGAAATTCCGATTTTCCATGGGTAGATCATCTGAGAATCCATGTATACTGCAACCCACTTTCAAGGGCTTGCCACTCATGTTTTCTATATTTGATCCGCCAATTAGTCACCCAACGTCCATGTCGCTTTCCATCTCTCTGATCTCAGCCTTGGTGGTTCATCCCACTTGGTAAATAGCTTGTCATCCTCCCAACGGTCCAGTGATTGGGGTCACCAGTCCCCCTAACCTACTTCCCAAGCAGCTTGGACCACCACATCCCCGACCCCCCCGAAGTGCCCCCACCCTGCGCGTGAAGCCGCAGGTTGTGCTCCCCAACGCCATAGAAGGCGGAGCCGCGCCACCTGCAGCGTGTTTCTTCTCATTTATATAATGATTGTCCCATTGCTGAC
Source organism: Cladocopium goreaui (assembly GCA_947184155.2). NCBI lineage: Eukaryota > Dinophyceae > Suessiales > Symbiodiniaceae > Cladocopium > Cladocopium goreaui. The sequence continues at coordinate 94,045 of CAMXCT020001370.1, forward strand.
AATGGAAGTTTTGGAGGTATACGGTATACCAAAATCATCAGACGCACGCAGGTGGACCCTTACGAAGTTTCTCTAGATTTAGGAGTTTAAGACAATGTGCTGAAATGAGTTCAAGACAATGTAATGCGGAGTCCATTTTGAACGTTTCATTAAATATTCAATTGAAACGCCAAGAAAAAAAATAACTCTAGTTCTGATTGAAGTATGAACCAACAAATCAGTTCCCTTGGCAATGGATACGGGATTGGTCAAAAGTCCTGGTGAGGCGGTTGGCCCATCATCAGATGGAGATACATATTATATATTACATATATATATAATATATTAATACATTTTTTATACATATATTATATATATAATTATAGGTCCATACTCCATAGTTAAATGTCAATGATTTTCAAACTATCTCAGATAATACATTTTCCAATTCAACCACACCCCTCTCGGCATCCCACCCCTCTCGGCATCCCACCCTTCTCGGCCAACATCGGCTTGTAGTCGCCAATCACTGAGCCATGACAAGAGGCCTGAGGGCCAGGCCATGACTCGAACATTCCGCTGGCTGCTGGGGAGGAATGATGATAGCATTGATCATGGAATCATGGCACATCATCAAAAACAATAATACATATATATATATATAGTTGTTTCTATGTTTACAAAGAGCTTACATTGCATCATCACCATAATCCGAACTGCAGAACTCCTAATTCAGCACGGTATCGACTGACAATCTCAGGGTTTGGATGACTTTGAAGATCGCTTCCAAACTATCCTCACCCATCCATGAATCTTCCTTTAGGCGCCTATGTCAGTCACACTCCCATTTGCAAAGCATTCATTTTCTTACGTAACAATACATGATAATGATGATAATGATGATTAATCTAATTAATTACTGACCTCACCAACCTCTCACTCTACTGTAGTATATTCATGTATATTCAGTATCATCCCATCCCCTATATAATAACTACATTAAACCCCCCCTACATAAATAGGTGCCAAGATGTGTCAATCCCATATTAGGTGCCCGAGCTCTTCAGCTGCGACAGGGGCTTGCACGAGGCACTGCCACGCTCGCCTGGTTTTTCGACGTGTTCAGGTCGTTGCCCCTACTTGGTAGGGATGAGCTAACGGGGGGAACATATCTAACTCCTCAAGATGGAAATATCTTGGTAGACGTTTGCAGAAGATCTTTGAATGATGTTGATACTTGAAGGATTTTTTGAAGATTCTTCACCAGCATCTGGACCTTTCGCAAACGACACACTGACACACTGAGAACATGCACCACCAACCAAGCTTTGATTTGACAGCATGGCACCTGGACATAGTGCCAGCACGATGCACAGCACTACCAGGAACCTGAAAGCACAGCTCAGCTATCAACCCACAACATCCCCTTACCTCAGGAAGGCCAATGGTTCATTGCTTACAGAGGAGAATCTACGAGGCGCGAACATCCTCAAGCTACAATCGCCCTTCATATGCCAAGAGTCCCTACTTTAAATCCATTGTTAAATCATCTCTTCTCTTCCCTATGAAAAACTGCCATTTTGGGTGGTACTTGGTGCACCCCATTTGCAGTTTCAAGGCAGCCTCCAGCGCCGCAGGGCAGCGCTTAGCCGCGTAGCCATGGCGTTTTGGCGCCAAAGTGTGTGCCCCAGGGGGGTGGGCCCAAGCCGGGGCGGTTGGTGGTTACGCCAGCAACGAATCATACCAGATTTTGATCCAAAAAATAGCGGGGGGGATCTTTGCCCAAGAAAAATGCCATTCAAAAGTATATAGAATCACTGGGCCAACTGCCACAGGTGCAAGTGAAATTTTGCCAGAGGTGGAAAGTGCTGACTGTCGGATCAACAATCAGAGGAAATGCCATGCTCGGACCCGTAACCAGTAAGTTTTCGTGTCCATGAAACTTGATTTGAAGTACAACTTCCAACAACAACTCCGGAAAACGTCACAATGTTCATACGTCATGTTCTGACTTCTTTCTTGTACTTTTCCTGGAGAAGTCGCCATGTTTCGAGTGTCGCGTCGCAGCTGCGGCTTGAGAAGTAGCAAGCTGCAGAGGAAAGGCTTGGACCAAAGTCGTCCATTTCACTGCTGGTTTCCAAATGAAAGTGAATTCACAGAGTTGGATGATGGGAAAATATACAGGAAACCAGGAAACCACTATATTTTATGGTTTGAAAAAATAACAATAATTGCTCATTGATAAATCCGTTTGAGTGCTTAAGCATAGATAAAAACAAGGTATTCCTCTATTGTTTCTACATTGTAGCAGAAAGAAAAGGCACAGTGGGTGAGTGCCACGTTCCTTCACGGTTCCTGATCATGTGAGGTTGAAACTCTTAGTAGCTCCTTGGCTCCCCATTTCGGGGCTGTACTTCCCATCTCAAATAACGGGCATGGGTTTGTCTGAAAATTGGATGCCCTGATACCAAAACTGACCGGTTCAGCATTTTCCTGGGATTAAGATTGCCATAAATTGGAATAAATTCCCCATGACTGGACATAAATCCAGAAATATCCATATAATCCGGCAATCGGTATGTACACATGAAACATATATTAGATAGCCATCCTAAAAGAAAAGAGAAAAGTAATCATCAGCAAATTAGGAGAAATTTACTGTTCTATCTTTTCAGGGGTGACATATATAATATATCCATAGAATCTCCATAATTAGAAACTCAAACCCATCCAATCCCTTTCAGGGTACAACCCCCAATATTGTCCTTTGTTTGGTATACAAATTACTATCATTGATCTACCAATAAAGGTTGCTTTTCATGCCGCGGGACCTTCTCGACCAACCAGTGGGACATGACATCTACTTCAGGGTGCATTTCCAGTTATAAGTAAGTAGATAACCAGACTTATGGGTGTTTTATCCCAACTTCAAGGGGTTCCAACTATGGTTACCCTCTGGTAAACTAACATAGTTATTTGAAAATTGCCCATTCATAGTTGATTTACCTATTAAAGTGCTGATTTTCCATATGTTCAAGTGTTACTTTAGCAGAGGGTACCCATGATTTTCACCCCTGGCCACCCCCAAGTAGTCCAAACATGGCGGCCACCCGGTCTGCTGACATCCCTGAGGCCCTGATCACACTCACTGCCTGAGACAAGGGGCACATGGCTTGGAAGTCTTGGAAAATCATCGTTTCCCCTCATTTTTGATGGGATTTCATGGGATTTTGATGGGATTTCAATAGGGATCCAGTAGGGATGTCATAAGACTAGATGGGATTTAACCAACAAAAATGCAGCTAACAAACGTTTTTTGGGGAGAGTGAGGATACTCCATTGGATGTTTGGGGTACATAATTTTGAAACTAACCCATATTAGGAGTATATCATATCCATGTATGTCCCTACTAATTTCACTGCCCTGGTGTAAATATAAACCCTGGTTTTGTATTGGATCTGTGCATTAGAGTGTCCTTGATTTGGAGGGTAATGAACCTTTTGCGGATGTTTGAATTTATGGATTTGATTTTTGGGGCCAAGGATTCAACAATCTTACACTGATTGGTGGCATTATTTGACTTTCAAATTCAAGGGGAATACCAAAAAAAATAGGTTAACCCTTCAAATCGATCTTTTGTTCAATTTTCTTGGCAAAGATACCTAAAAATAACATGTATAGAATACCATGACATGGATTTGGTGCCTACAGCATAAGTACTACCCTTTCTTCGCTAGGACAAGGGGGGCCTGGTCGTAGAATCCAGCCAGGACGTCTGCGGGAATGAAGCGCGATGGCTCGTTGCACACCGCAAGGCCCTTGACCTCGAGTCGTACCGAAGCAGCGGGGCGCAAACGGGGATGAGGTGCTGGCATTTTGTTCCAAAAACAATGGGAAAAACAATGAAATTGGATGCAATTGGACAGTTTAATGGCAGATATGGATATAACTACCAAATTAAAGGGTTTTACACACCTTAAAACAACGGGGTTTCACCTTGTACATTTGTGACTCAAGTTCCTTCTTGGTGAAGCACATATGTTGCACAAGCAGAACATACTCGTGATAGTGCCCATTGGAAAGTGTTCGTTTGATGGAACACATCTGAAAGTTGAAAACAACATTGAACTGTTGGACAGAGCATCGCCAGATTTGTCGGACTTGGTAGGTGTTGGATCGCCGGGGCGTCAATGGCCAATAGCAAACAAAATGATTTTTCATGGGGTGGTGTACGCGGAAAGCTTGTCCAGTTGCAAGCAACACAGTGACACATGTACTAAGCTCAGATGATCAGCGCTTTGACCCGTCCAATGGATGGTTTTTACTAGAGCCAAGGCCGCCCAATCACAACTGAGGTCCCTGCATGCGATCGGTCACAGTATCGCCGCGCGACGACCTGGATACACCGGTTTTTGTAAGAACTCTGCGCGCGAGCGCTTTCATCCATGCTGGCTCTTGTCACAACACGATGTGAATGGGAAATTTGTCCTATCAGACCCCCTGCCCCAGAATGCGACCCCGGCCTCTAAAGCTTGCAGCGTTTCAATTCTTCTCCAGCATGTCCAATCCTCAAGCAAACTCTGGACGCGTTTAGCTTTTGTCGCAGCTTGCACGCAGGCGCTCTCGGCGCTGCGCGGGGCACCAAGCTTTGCTTCTGCTACAGGCAGCAGCGTGTTGGCCCCAAGGTTTCTACTTCTACCGACATGTCATGCCCCAATTGCGATGACGCCATCCCCTGACATATATTGCGTTTTTCTGTTGATCCGCTGATTGCAGCTTCAATGCCAGCAGCTTATGTGGCGTTGGTTGAAAAAGCTAGATGGTCAAGGTTTTGCAAGGCTGCCTGACCTTTGCAGCAAGTCTCTATTTTTTTTGTGAGGAGACCTTAGATGCCTCCGTTTCCGTTGGATTTGGGGGATGAAGAACGCGGGAACCACCCTGAGTCTGCCAGCCATTCCTTCTTTGAACACCATGCAGAAAGGACTGTCAAAACAAAGGCTGAGCAGCCAGACTTATTGGAATCTGCACCGTTTTCCCGAAATTTTGTTTTCCCCACTCAAAAAAGTACAGTATATGAACAAAGCTTGGGGAACTGTTCGGGGTCCAACCAATTTTCGGACATACCTTGTGGACAAGAGTTGGGTAGTGGTCATCATTCATCTCTACCATGAAAACAGAAAATTGGATGGGCAAACAGAACTTCGTCCTGCTGCGTTTTAGGTCATTGCACCTAGAGATCTACAGCAAGGACATGTTTCGGGATTCGAGTTGCACACATCAGCCTGTCTTTCTTCATCCCAGGAGTTACCAATGTGGAAAGGGCAAACTGTTGGAGTTTCCAACGAGCTGCCCATCAGACTCAACATCTGTTGAGAAATTGGAGGGGCTACCATCCATAAGCAGCGACCCCCTTGATGATCATCTGAGACAACTCCAGCAACATGGAGGCAACTTGGTGGATCCATCAGGTCATGAAACCTATCCGGAAGATTCCGGAAGATGGTTTTTGAAAAAATGAGCCCGGCCCTGCTCTGACCTCTGACCTCTGACCCTCATGGAGCCTATTAGGCACTAAGCAGAAAATGGATTTGATTCGATACGATCAATCCTCTTCATATGATTCAGTGAAACGTCGCTCCGTCGCTGGCAAAGAAACCAAAAGGATCAAAAAACTACCATGCAAAGGGAAACCGAACTGATACAAAGAGAAATTGTCATGAGTTCATGAAGTCACAAGAAGAAAAATGGTTCTGAACGCGAAAAGGTCCTGAGTGTTTCGAAACTTGGTCAGGAGTCTTCAAATCCTACTCTCTGGTGTCTTTTAGAGGATGTGTTTCAAACTATCCTGCCAAGCAGCCCATCCCCGGAAGACGCGGCCGCAGGGGGCATCAGGGCCTGGGACTGCGATGGTGGGGCGGCAGAATCGGCACGGAAAAGAAGTTGGAACCAGATGTTCACCAGCTATACAGAAGAACTACCAAATGTGGCTTGAAAATCCTTTATACAAATTAACCGGTTAAAAAATTATTCAGAAACCAAAAAGTATTCTTCGGAAACCAAGGGTTATTCGGAAACCAAAAAAACCTGATTCGGAAACCAAGGATTATTTGGAAACCAAAAGGTCTTCTTTGGAAGCCAAAAAAGTATTCTTCGGAAACCAAGGTTTCTGCGGAAACCAAAAAGTCTAGATAGGAAACCAAAACATGCCCACTGTCCCTGTCACTGCTGCGTTTTTTAATATATCTCCCAGCAACTATCATCTTAAGTTTCGTCCCGGATTTATTTGGCGCGTTCTTTGCGCTTCGAAAGCGCCGCCTTCTTCTTAAAACACTTCTGTTCAGCCATTGCAAGGATTTGGTCTCTTGTGAAGTACAACATGCAACATTTAATCATAGTGGTCAGAGTGGGCGGCGGGGTTTAGATCTCTTGTGAAGTTCGACATGCAACATAGTGGTCAGCGGAGGTGGCGGGGTTTAGATTCCTGGTTAAGTTCAACATGCAACATTTAATCATAGTGGTCAGAGTGGGCGGCGGGGTTTAGATCTCTTGTGAAGTTCGACATGTAACATAGTGTTCAGAGGGGGTGGCGGGGTTTAGATTCCTGGTTAAGTTCAACATGCAACATTTAATCATAGTGGTCAGAGTGGGCGGCGGGGTTTAGATCTCTTGTGAAGTTCTGGTTTCAAGTTCCTGGTTAAGTTCATGCAACATTTAATCATAGTGGTCAGAGTGGGCGGCGGGGTTTAGATCTCTTGTGAAGTTCGACATGTAACATAGTGTTCAGAGGGGGTGGCGGGGTTTAGATTCCTGGTTAAGTTCAACATGCAACATTTAATCATAGTGGTCAGAGGGGGTGGCGGGGTTTAGATCTCTTGTTAAGTTCAACATGCAACATAGTGGTCAAAGGGGGCGGCGGGGTTTTGATCTCTTGTTAAGTTCAAGATGCAACATAATGGCCAGAGGGGGTGGCGGGGTTTAGATCGCTTGTTAAGTTCAACAAGCAACAGACTAGTCAGAGGGGGTAGCGGGGTTTTGATCTCTTGTTAAGTTCAACATGCAACATAGTGGTCAGAGGGGTTGGCGGGGTTTTGATCTCTTGTTAAGTTCAAGATGCAACATAATGGCCAGAGGGGGTGGCGGGGTTTAGATCGCTTGTTAAGTTCAACAAGCAACAGACTAGTCAGAGGGGGTAGCGGGGTTTTGATCTCTTGTTAAGTTCAACATGCAACATAGTGGTCAGAGGGGTTGGCGGGGTTTTGATCTCTTGTTAAGTTCAAGATGCAACATAATGGCCAGAGGGGGTGGCGGGGTTTAGATCGCTTGTTAAGTTCAACAAGCAACAGACTAGTCAGAGGGGGTAGCGGGGTTTTGATCTCTTGTTAAGTTCAACATGCAACATAGTGGTCAGAGGGGTTGGCGGGCTTCAGATCTCTTGTTAAGTTCAACATGCAACATAGTGATCATAGTGGTCAGAGCGGGCGGCGGGGTTTAGATCTCTTGTGAAGTTCGACATGTAACAACATAGTGGTCAGAGGGGGTGGCGGGGTTTTGATCTCTTGTTAAGTTCAACATGCAACATAGAGGTCAGAGGGGGTGGCAGCGTTTTGATCTCTTGTTAAGTTCAACATGTAATATAGTGGTCACAGGGGGTGGCAGGGTTTTGATCTCTGGTTAAGTTCAAGATGCAACAGAGAGGTCACAGGGGGTGGCAGGGTTTTGATCTCTTGTTTGCATCTTGAACTTAACAGAGAGGTCAGAGGGGGTGGCGGGGTTTTGATCTCTTGTTAAGTTCAACATGCAACATAGTGATCATAGTCGTCAGAGGGAGTGGCAGGGTTTTGATCTCTTGTTAAGTTCAACATGCAACATAGTGGTCAGAGGGCGTGGCGGGGTTTAGATCTCTTGTTTCTTTTTGGTTTCTAATTCGTACATTTTGATTTCTGAATCGTACGTTTTGGTTTCTGACTCGTACATTTTGATTTCTGAATCGTACGTTTTGGTTTCTGACTCGTACATTTTGGTTGCTGAATCGTACTTTGGGTTTATGAATCGTGTTTTTTTTTGGTTTCCGAATCATGGCCTTTTGGTTTCTGAATTGCTGCGGTTTTGGAAGCTGAATCGGTCCTTTTGGTTTCTGAATCGTACTTTTTGGTTTCTGAAGCGGACGACGATCAAATTAACCGCCAGCACCACATCTGGGACAGGCCCCAAGATTACAACGTTGTCGTGCACCCTAGAGTGAAGGTCCAATCCAAAAAAAATAAAGTAGAACTGGAAAATACATCTGGCATCCATTCTCCACGCTGATCCATTCACTACATCAGCATCCAAAGATGCTTCCCCTTCAAAGCAAAAAAGTCTTGTAGTCACACTGGGCTCACCGACTTTCACCACCAGGGCAACCATGGAGGTCAAGGAGCACCTGCAGAAGCAGATGGGGACCGTGCTGGTGCTTGGAGGAAATGCTGAGTTGAGTTCCACAATGGTGGGAAGAAAGCAAAAACGCCATGCCACAGCTGCTACAAACAGCTGCCGTCTTGATTAAACCCCAAAAGATCGACTTCAAATCAGATTCAGAAATCCATGCCTCGAAAGAACCATCTGATAGAGTCGTGAGATCATTTCAAGGTGGACCTTAGATTTTCACCCACGCAATACGAACGGCACCTCCAAGTCACACTCTTCTGCCCACTGCACCGCACGGTCCAAATACTCCAGGGCTGGGCCCTGGCGGAGTGGCCGGGGATCTGGGATGGGATCAAATGCACAGAAAAGTGTGGAAGGCAAAATCATTATCTGAACTTTGAATTTTCACGTTCTGGAAGGTCACCTCAAGTACGATGTCACTTCACTTCGCAAACTGATGCCTTCCTTTTCCATCCAGCCAATAGTTAGCTTCCGGAGGCACCGGCACCGCATGCGCCTCGTACGGATCGCCGTGGCTGGGGCCCAACACGATCCAGTATCCGAAGGGCACCTCAAGCTTCAGGCCACAAGCAGGGAAGTCGAGTCCAAGAACACAAGTTGTATGAGCTTACTAAAATTGCAAGAGATGTGTCAACTGAGGTAGGCATAAGTCATGTCCCCTTTCCCTGCACTCAACCAGCAAGAGCTCTTTCAGTGGTTGCTAGATCTATGCAAAATACACGTCAGACTTCTCTTGCAAGATTCCGGCTTCACAAAAATCGATTACAAGAAGGCCTAGTGCACAGACATGTGCTATACTTCTCCCTCAACTCCTTTTTCCAACAAGTGAGGACGCGAGCTGCCCCATTTCAATCCCAGGTCCTCCAGCCGTTGGATCTGCTCCTTGGTGAGAATGCCCCTTGAATGTGCAGCGCGTTGTCTTGCTACCCAGCCGCCGAGTTTGAAGCCATCGGAAGCCTCATAATCACGAGGCACAACAGCATTTTGATGCTCTTTCTTGTAGTCTTGCAGCCTTTCAGTACCTTGCTCCCACATGTGGCCATAGACATTCCAAATGAATCCCACATTATCAAGGCATTGGATATGTTCCTTGCCCAGTTTGCCTCTGGACTTTGCCACACGTCTCTGGTTAACCCAATTGCCAAGTTTAAAGCCATCAGCAGTCTCATAACCCTTAGGTACAAGCACATGTCCATGCTGTCTCCTGTAGTCTTGCAGCCTGTTGATGCCTTGCTCCCACAAGTGATCAAGAACATCCCAAACAAATCCCAATTCGTCAAGGCTTCTGATCTGCTCCTGACCCAGCTTGCCTTTGGACTTTGCCATGCGTTTTTTGCTGACCCAAATGCCAAGCTTGAAGCCATCAGAATCATAATCATGAGGCACCAGCACATGTCCATGCTTTCTTTTATAGTCTTTCAGCCTGCTTATGCTTTGCTCCCACCAGTGGCCAAGAACATCCCAGACGAATCCCAAGTCGTCAAGGCTTTTGATTTGCTCCCGGCCAAGCTTGCCTTTGGATTTTGCCACGCGTCTGTGGTTGACCCAAAGCCCAAGTTTAAAACCGTCAGGAGTGACATAATCCGAAGGCACAAGTACATGGCCGTGCTTTGTTTTGTACTCTTGAAACCTGTTGATGCCTTGCTTCCACAAGTGATCAGGAACATCCCAAACAAACCCCAAGTTGTCAAGGCTTTTGATTTGCTCCTGGCCAAGCTTGCCTTTGGCCTGTGCCACACGTTTCTGGTTCACCCAACTGCCAAGTTTAAAGCCGTCAGGAGTGACACAATTGCGGGGCACAAGTACATGTCCGTGCTTTGTCCTGTATTCTTGGAGCCTTCTGATCCACCGTTCCCACCGGTGATCAAGAACATCCCAAACAAATCCCAAGTCGTCAAGGACTCTGATCTGCTCCTGACCCAGCTTGCCTTTGGACTTTGCCATGCGATTTTGGCTGACCCAGATACCAAGTTTAAATCTGTCAGGAGTGACATAATCATGAGGCACCAGTACATGTCCATGTTTTTTCTTGTAGTCTTTCAGCCTGCTGATGCTTTGCTCCCACCAGTGACCAAGAACATGCCACACAAATCCCAAGTCATCAAGGCTTTTCCTGTGCTTCTCAAGAATGTGGCCTCTGGACTTTGCCACGCGTCTGTGGTTAACCCAAAGCCCAAGTTTAAAACCGTCAGGAGTGACATAATCCGAAGGCACAAGTACATGGCCGTGCTTTGTTTTGTACTCTTGCAACCTGTTGATGCCTTGCTTCCACAAGTGATCAGGAACATCCCAAACAAACCCCAAGTTGTCAAGGCTTTTGATTTGCTCCTGGCCAAGCTTGCCTTTGGACTTTGCCGTGCGTTTTTGGCTGACCCAAACGCCAAGTTTAAAGCCGTCAGGAGTCTCATAATTATGAGGCACAAGAACATGTCTATGATCATGGCTGTATTTTTCTAGCTTTGTCCTGCCCGTCTCCCACAGGTGTGCAGGCACATCCCACACGAATCCTAAGCCATGAAGGAGCTCCACCTGAATGTTGCTGAGAACTCCCCTCTTATATGCTCCACGCACCCATTTCACCCACAAGCCAAGCTTGCATCCAGCACGCGTGCATCGTTGTGGCACCAAAACATGCCCATGCACTTTTTTGAACAAGCAGAGCTCCCGCATTTCCATATCCCATGCGTCTTGGCCCCGACTCATTCCCAAAATCCTCGGAAAAATGGACACCCGCAACAGCCGTGCAACAGCTTCTCTTGCTGAAACTTGCAATGCTGTTGTTAGCAAGGCTTCTGCCAAAATACCGACGCGTCCGTTGCATCCTTCTGCCGACAACGAGCTTTCAAAGGCGGGATCCGAAGTTGCCAAGTCACTCAACAAGCGGCTCAGCTCGGCATCTTCCAGCAGGGTGTCATTTTCGCATTGTATAACGGGTGGGGCAATAATCAAAGCCTGAAGCTGTGTGGCAGAGCCAGTTTGCTAGCACCTTTGACCTTTAACACAAGTTTTGGACTGGCATGTGCAAGACAAATCAAGTGCCAAATTTATGAACTATGGGAAGTCAGAAGTGTAACTACCGCAGTTGATATCATTCTGTCCATCTCCAAGCAAGTATGTAAACAATTCTGTCGCAGACAGCACAAAGCTGCTGAGCCAAGTGACATCAATCTTCTCCGGATGCGTTCGCAACACCCTTCCCACACATTGTCTCAACCTGATGCCCCTCCTCGGTGCCACAAACAAACACGTGTCCGCCGCCGGCAGATCTACCCCTTCACTCAGCACATCCACCGTCACCAGCACCCGAAGTCCGCCATGCGCCTCACGCCGCTGGAAGTTCGACAGGATCTCCTGCCGTTGCGAGGCCAAGGTCTGGGCGTTGTAGTGGTCAGCTGCGATGCCAACATCCAGCAGCATGTTGGTGAAGGTAATGGCTTCATGGACAGTGTTGCAGAAGGCCAGAATCTTTCGGGCGAGGGGCCTGGGATGACTTGGCAAATTGTGAGGTGGGAAAATGTGTTTTTTTTAAATCTACACACGCATTCCTGAAAGAGTAGTGGGATGTGAACCCTTTTCAAACTGTTGGGATCAAGAAGTCAAAGTCAACTGTTTGTCATAAGTGGAAAGAGTCACATTTACCACAAAGACTGATGCTGCATAAACAATTGCTTGAGGTAGTCTCAAAACAACGCAAATCAAGAACATGTACACTCGCCGAAAGTCTGTCCGCACAAATGTTATCAAAAACAAAACTCTGAAGCAAAGGCAAGTGACAAATTCTGAATGAGCTTCACCAAACTGGGTCGGGGATCCCCTTCAGTCACCACCGGCACCATCACCGTATAGTCCTTGATAACCCCCTCTTCAATGGCCGGCCGCAGCCCAAAATCGTAGTCCGGCGCGTTCAGCAGCAGCGTGGCGGTGAAGAAAATCCGCTTGGCCGCTGTCAGACCGAGAACTCGCCCGGCATGGATGCCACCACTGCCATCGTTCAGGCCATCTGGAGACGGTTCGTAGTGATGAGCTTCATCCAGCAGCAGCAAATCCAGTGTCACATTCTGCAGCTGCCAAGCGGAGTTGCGGACGCACACGAAGATGTCGGCCTCCAAATCCGCTGGGCAGTTGGTGCCCACCCGGGAGATTCTGCACTGGAGGGTTTTCTCCAGAAGTTGCGCCATCTGCTCCATCAAATCCAACTTGGGCACCATGACGCAGGCGCGTTTCCCAGGGCCCAGCTCTGCCAACAGATCCAGCATCACCAGACTCTTCCCAGCACCCGTGGCCATTTGAACGAAGAAATCACGCTTGGAGGTCAGGAGGAAGTCGTGGCAGCGTTTCAAACACTCCAATTGGTGCGGCCAACGCTTCAATTTGCTCTTGGAGTGCTGTGAGATTTGCTTGGCTGGTCGCTGCTTTCGCGCCACCTCTCCTGGATGTAGCACAAAGATTTCAGGATGGGAAGGTAACGAGCAGTTTCTAAGTGTAATTTCTGACCAACAAACCCTGACTAGACTTGGATATCATGGCTTCCTCTCATAGTCAGTCTGGGATTATTCAAACCCGAGAAAAAAATGCTGCCAACACCACCAAGCATCGCCATGTGGCAATCTCCTTAGCCGTGTACCTCCTATGAATTGCTCCACTCATCTGCTGCCAGTAGTCGGGCAGCTGCGTGCTCTCATTGGTGGCCACTATGAGTTGCTTCACAAAGGGCATCAACGATGAATTCTTGGCCATGGCCATGAAGTAGAAAGTCGTCAGCCTCAGCAAGGAGCTGCCCTGGAACCACAAAGAAAGCTTACAACTTGACCAGAAAGGTAAAAGAAGAAACATGGTATATTCATAGCGTACAAAATGCCAACACACAAGTCTAGTTTATCAGCATCGCTTGGTCAGATATTGCAACCTGCAACCGTTGACACATCCACCCCCAAATCCAACACACACCAAACACGTCCAAACCATCCAAACACAACTCCTACACCCCTACCCCCAAACAAAAAATCCATCCCAATCACCATTGCTGACTTTACAAATTTCAAACGGTCATGGCTATAGCTTCTGGTTCTGGTTTCACCACCTTACCATTTCCACTCCCAGGCGCCGGTTCAACGGCACCGCCCCACCGTAGTCCTTGGCCTGCACTGCCACCGTGAGGTTCAACGCCAGCGAATCGATGCCCCGATCCTCCAACGGCAGCTGCAGGTGCTGCTTGAGGCAACGCGGCAGTTGGTTCCAGGGCACCGTGTGGAGATCCAGGGCACTGATGAGTTCCTTTGGGGCACCAAACAAGGGTTGGAGCATCTGTTGCCTGGTGCTTTGGGAAGATCTTTGTGCTAAAAGCTGACAACAACTGTTGACTGATTGTGTGGAAACTCTCTCAAGGTGATGCTAAAGTCTTTGAACTTGGACTTTTTGCGAACACTGGGATTTGTTTGCCAAACCTCTTGAGCAATGTGGATTGGTTTAGGGCGTTTCCATCAAGATATCTTTGTTGTTGGTTGGGTTTGTCTCAGGGGCAAGACATCCTCACAAACGCCAAAGAGAGAGCCAATACAAGCAAAAAGACACTCACATCCACCACCAGAATCAAGCTAAACCGCCTAAACCCACAAAGGTCACTTTCACCACCAACCACCACCAAAGAAATTACGTGCTAAACTGCTAAACTTCCAAGTGTCCAGCTCCCTTCCAGGCGCCAGATTCCCCACCGCCAGCGCTTCCAAGGCCTTGGCCCTGACCGCCCGCTGGATGCGCCGCACCTCGGCGGCCGGCAGCACCAGGCCGCAGCCGGCGATCCACGCGGCAAACGACAGCCATGGGAGACCCACGCGACGCCGGGGCATGGCCAGTGACTGAGCCAAGGTGGCCATGGATGCTGAGTGGGTTCACAAGGAATCAGCTATATAATTAAATCTAACTAATAGTAATGAACTGTGGTTCTGAACTATGGTTCTTGAGGGTGAACTTCAACATATCGTCAGCTGCAAGATTTGCTCATCAACATCAACGTGCAATCAAATCAAAGCCCTGAGGTCGGCATGAGGTCGGCACGCACACAGCGTTGAGGCCCATGTTCTTGATGGCCACAAAATCCTCATATGTCATATCTGAATCTCCAGAGGTGTTTGGTGGGACTGAAAGGTTCCGCAAAGCCAGCATACTTTCTTGAACTCTTATGCCCTTGGTGGGTTCTCTGCGAATTGTTCAACTCGTATTTTCACGGGACCTGAAGGAATCAGCACCATTCGTGCTGTTCATTTTCCAGGACCCCAAGCTGATGAATCTACTCAGATTCAACACCGGCCCACCATGGAGGTCCTCCTTCTGAATAAAGGTCTCGCGATGTCGGTGCAAGATGTCTACGGCCTGCCAGGCATGTTGTGCTGAAACTTCTCTGCAAATAGCCATTCATAATTGCAAGTGGCGCGTTTCTCGAGTTCGAATTGTAATGTGAAAATGGGAAACACCAAAATGTTTAACTACCATAATTTGTTTTTTATGATGCTGTCATCCCTTAAACTTCTTAAACAACCAACTAGTAGAGTTGTAGTGGCCGTTTCACACCACGCTAAGACCCTCATGGACATCACCACGCCAAGCCCGTGCGCCTGACGTCTTCTCAAGGTCTCCATCAAGTCCCACTCACATCGACCAGTGTCTCGGCACAGCCGCGACGTGTGGCAGCTGGTGGCAGCTGGTGGCAGGTTGCCAATAATTCTAAGGAACATAAAAAGGTACAAATATGCACAGATACGGTATTTGTTCGCAAAATCACGCAGAACTGCGGACATGATCAAATCAGAAAATCGCTGAACAAGAATTTCCTCGATCAACTGCAGCATCTAGTGCATTCACCAATCGACCCAGCCCAGCTGAGCAGCCCGGGCTCAGAGGTGCAGAGGGGCCGGGCTCCAAAAGTAGCCACCCACCGAGGTTCACTCCCCGCCTCGCAGTGGAGGCGAAAGATTGGGAAAGTAGGTCATGGTCAAGCATTCATTTAACCAGGTTATATGATTCGAAATTGTACTAGTCAATAGTCAAATAGTCAACTTAACCGGCTTATGTAATACGAAATATGAAATATGTGTATTTTCTACAATCAACAATAGGAATTGAACAAGGAAATGTCTTGGATGATGTGGGGAAACCCAAGAAGAAAGCACATCCCAATCGACCCAATATGCCCATTGACCCAACTGCAAGAAACACACCCAAACAGGCGCTGAAAGCTTCCGCTCAATGAAGTTGAAAGTCCCTTTTGGCCTGACCTAACTAGAATCAGCACGTTCAAGAATTGGGTTCTACCCTCCAAAATAGTCATTTAATAGTGTTTAATAGGGAAAATGATGAGAAAACCATGAAAACCATGGAATTTTGCATCCATTTCCAAACGGGCCCTGTTCGCCCCAACCCCTATGGTTACTGCAGTTTTGGGTGCTCCGGCCAAGGACGAGCGCGGCCTGACCCAAAAACTCACATGAGTCACTTGGGTTGGGAGGTAGGGATGAAGAAAATATCATAGATCTATAGGGCAGAGACACTCCACAGAATGGAAACAGAAAACATGCAACAGGATATTCTTGGGGGGATTGACTGATTTACTTGGCCAGCGAGTTAAATTCACCCATCACAGTGCCAAAAGTTGCAGGTGTTGAAGAGGTGCTGAGACATTTACATACATCTTTGTGCTGCAACTTGCTTAGCACCAAAATTGTGGGGTACCCTACAGCGACAATTAAGGGAAACGATGATAAACCTTCCCACATTTTGAGATAAGCCCAAATCTGTGTTTTTTCACTTTGGGAGTGAGAAGCGCGGGAAGAAATTTGGACAACAACATCCACACATTCTTTTCTATTCTATTCACAGGCAGCAAGTCAAGGGTGCCAAGCACATGTTTCTGCTTGGAACCCATTAAAATACTGTGGCTCAGCTGGTGTCGAGCAACTTTGGAAAAGGCCACAGCCAAGAACTCATGGCTGTTCTCAGATGCTGCTGACCCAGGTGTTGGCAAGGTTCCAGATTCTAGTGCAAACCACAACTGTACCCTCCGGTAACTTAATGTAGCAATGCAAAATTGCCCATCTATGATGGTTTGCCATGTATGAATGGTGACTTTCCATAGAAAGCGGTTCATTAGCCAAAGGGTACATCTCTTTGTGTTGTTTATCATACTAGTAGGTTCCATATTCGAACATCTTCCTACACAACAGATCCTTGGGGCGTGGGCCAAACCACCCGACACCCCAAAAAGTTCTGCAAAAAAGCTGCAAAAGTCAAGGGGCAGTGGCGGCAGTGGTGCCACCACTGGCGGTGGTGCCACCACTGGCGGCGGCACCACTGGTGGTGGCCGCACCACTGGCTCGAGCACTGAACTCCTGGAGGCTCGCCACACATTTGGACCCACTTTACACCAACCACAATCACCACATTCTCTACAGTCCAAAGGTCCGAAACAAGAACCCTCTTCCAAACCTTTCCAACCCTCCCAACTTGACTTTCAACCCTTGCACCTTTAACTTCTAGCCCTGCCAACCCTTCCCCACCATCCCCAGCAGCTCCTGGTACCCTTCCTTCGCCAGCCTCAAGGCCGCCTGCAGCGCGATGCCAGGACCGCCCAGGCGACACGCCAAGTTCCGCTCGTAGCTGTCGAGCCTGACATGGCCAAACCATCCAAAGCTTCCCATCCCAAGGATGTTAAGCCTGGAAAGATTGAATTGATTTCAAGGCCACTTCTGGACTGGATAACTTAGATGACTTAGATTTCTTTCGGGCATAGCAAAATTCTAATTCTTGTAGGACTCCATGTTGGCCATCCACCAGGAAAATAACCAAAAATGTATATCAACCATCCAACCATCATCCATCCAACGTCAATCTAACCACATTCCAACCATCAAACCAACTATCCACCTCTCCACCCATCCACCATCCAACCCCTCGCGCCTGTGCGGAAACAAGGCCTCCGCGGATTTCGCCACCTCTTCCGAGGCCACAGAGCTGCGGCTGCCTGGCGAAATCGCGACTGCTTTGGAGTTGACAATGTCATTATCATATAGATATCTGATAATTAGTTCATATCGAATCTTATAAGTTCCTACAATATCATGTCATATATTATTATTATTATTATTACTATTATTATTATTATTATTTTATTTTTATTTTTATTTTTATTTTTATTTTTATTTTTATTTTTATTATTACGTACGTCAAATATAAGTTCGTATAATGATCTGTTCATCAATTCTCTGGATTTATACCAATGAAAAATAAATTCAAATGGTTCATAAGTTCATGTGATTCAGATCAATACAGCACAGTATTCAATACTTTCCATGTTGAGATCTGTTGGTAAGTCAACATCAGTTCATACCACGTCATACAACTCAACTCAATATCCTCTGCCAACATGTTTTTGATACGCTCATGGATCCAAAGAATCCGATGGGCCTGTGCCTGTGCCGCGAAGATTCCGCAGTTTGCTGTACCTCATCTCCGGTTGGGGGCATCGAGGCACCTAAATCCAATGATTCATCATCATGCCCCCGATCGAAGTTGGTAACTTGTTCGGTATACCTTATAATTAATTACTGTACTTATAATTACCTGAGACACTGATATCAGAAGAAACCAAATTTGGCTGTCAACCCGTTGGGTGTCTCTGACAGTTCTTTGGACTCTGATCATCTCAGAGGTTGATAGAGCCGCACATAATGCCGCAAGATTTCAAGTCAGCTATATCAAAAACCATTCCTCCATTTAAAAATGTGTACTGTGTACTCTCGTAATAAAACATTGCAATGGAAAAATACCCCATTTGGTTATTTTGGCTGATTCTCCCAGATAAAATGATGCTCATTTAGTTTGGGGATTTCCCAGTCACGTTGACATCATCACCGCCCCCTTGGGGCTGCACGATGTCGCTGCCACTCTGGCTGCATTGGCCCAGTGTAGAGCTGCTGCCGCTGCTGAGGCGTCAAGCTCCTTCGGCGCCAAAATTCATCAGTTTTCCCGTGTTTTTTGTCGGGTCACAATTCTGGTTTCAACGGAGAAAATAGTAAAATTGCCCATTTGATTGCCAATTACTACCTTTTTTGGGAGGTTGAATTTGCTTGAGATGGCCCCCCAAAAATATATATATACAATCGCGGTAGATTTCCCAAGTGGTAAATGACCCGTGGGCTTCAGAAAATCTAGAGTAAGCATGACTTTGACAAACTTGGGTCATTTCCGGAACTAAATTCGTACAGCATCCATCTTCCAAGAAATTTGACCCAAGGTCAAACCATCATGACCTGTCATGTGATCAACTCACACAGTGCAAGGTTCCCTTTTTCAAGGTCACAACCTTCGCATGCATGGCTCGAAAAGCATCCCAACTTGGCCCCTAAAGCTTCCTCACTACAGGCCAGTGGCTCAAACAGAGAAACCTGCTGATGTTCCATGAACAGTCAGCCCGTCCCAAAGAATATTGTATTCATAAAATTCAAATTTCAATAGGTGCACAATATTGCACAATCATCACAAGATTCTCAAGTAGGGATAGTCCTAATCCACCCCACGACCCATCGCTGCATCGCTCCACGGGGGCACAAAAGTGGACGTAGCCGCTGGCGTTGCGGCGTTCCTGCACGCCTCCCAGCCACCAATGAATCTGCTGCTGTAGCATTCCTTGATCTCCACTCACCTCGGAGCAAGCCAAAGAGGTAAGGGGGGTAAGGGTACAGTAATTGTATGCAAATGTGATATAGGTGATGCAACCAACAATTTGCGTATGGATCAAAATGGCTCACAAACGGCCCGTTGAAGGTGTTGGTAATCTCTTGCGGTAAGGTCAGATTACCAGTTGGCCTAAACAATACCATACACGACCATCTAAATTCGATGGCATCAAGTCTCACAACACAGTTTGAGTCTCGAAGCGAAGGCAAATTCTTTCAAATGCAATTTTCAAACGACAAAGGAAGACTTGAAGGTCCACAGCACCAGGATTCAGGACACATCATTTTGGATACAGAGTTTGGTGGTCTTCTTCGAGGCGCAGTTCCAGTTATTACCCCCCCAACTGCACCCCAAGTGCAATGACCAAATGCGTGGCCAGGGGCCTCATCCTCATGGTTGGATGGTAGGCGGGGAACCACATCAAACCTAGCCAGGATGCTGATAAGTGTCGGTCAGTTTTGGGGCCAGCGGAGGAGTGCATCCAGGAATCCTAAGTGGGTCGTAGTCCTAGTAAAATCCAGTGATACATGGAAATCTCCCCAGTTGTATAGGTTCTATACATATATATATATATATATGGGTACTGGGGAATAACCGTGCCCCCTGGAACTGGTTTGTTTATATGCTTTGATTCATTTAATTCCCCAGTGCCCATGCAGACATGTACACATTTTAATATATATATATAAATAAAAATACCACAATTCTCAAAGCTTGGATACAGAAAACTTTGCAAACTTTGCAAAGTTTTCTGGATTCAAGATTCAAGATTCTGAGGGAAACTTTTTGAATCCCAAGCCTTGGGTCTGGATGAGGGAAGTCTGAAAGGATGATTCTGATTCAAAAAGTTTCTCCTAGAATCTTGAATCTTGAATCTTGAATCCTGGAGATGTAAGTCGAGAAGGGGGATCTGGATTCAAAAAGTTTCTCCTAGAATCTTGAATCTTGAATCCAGGAGGCTTGGGATTCAAAAAGTTTCCCTCAGAATCTTGAATCTTGAATCCAGGAGATGTAAGTCGAGAAGGGGGATCTGGATTCAAAAAGTTTCTCCTAGAATCTTGAATCTTGAATCTTGAATCCAGGAGGATCTGGATTCAAAAAGTTTCTCCTAGAATCTTGAATCTTGAATCCTGAATCCAGGAGTCAAGTCTAGAGAGAAGCTGGATTCAAAAAGTTTCTCCTAGAATCTTGAATCTTGAATCCAGAAAGCTTTGCAAAGTTTGCAAAATTCTGAACATAAAATGTGCATATCTTGTCTGCCGCCGCCCATATAAAAAAAAAAAAGCATGGCTATCCAGCTCAAAACACTGAATGTCTTGTCTGCCACGTCTCAGCCCAGGAATGCTGCGACATCACACCTATATGCGCACGAGCTTCTCAGGCACCTGGGTTGCACCCGGGCTACTTGAGAGACATACAATGTGCATATTGGTTCATTCTTCATGCATATCTTTTCTGCTACCACCCATAGAAAAAAAAAACTTGCCATGCCTATCCACCAAATCTTAAAGGCATGTTTGCTGGCTTTAAGCGACCTGCCTCTACTTTGAGCATGCAGACGGGTGGTCAGGACACACCAATTTCCATTGCTGCCTTCCAAAAGAGTGTTTGTGAGGATTGGTTTACCTCATCAGTCGTTTTTGCTATGAAGGCATTGAATACGCGCCTGTTGGTGCCCATGCATTTGAAAGACACTCTTTGTCTGCGAGGGCTGCTTCTTTGCCAAGCACTGAAGCTCTTTCCAACGGTTTCCAAGTGCCCTGCAAATTCTCGTCACAAAGTCAAGTTGGAAGAGACTGGGGATCGTTTCCAATGGACATGCTCCGTGAGAGGCCACAAATGCTTTCGAGCTAGTCTTTGTCCAGTAAGTTCGCTTTCAAATGTGAGGCTCAATTCTTGGCTGGCTTTCTTGTACTTTGTCAATGGCCTGAGACTCAATATCCGTTGGACGAAGCTGACTACGGACATTGAAGAGATCTTTGGTGCCCATGATACCAAAACATTGCGGCGGTGGAGGGGAGTGTACCAAGATGCTCTCGAACTTTACCTCAAGAAGTATGGCCAGCTTGTGCTAGGCTCTAAAGCTGGTGATGTCGTTGTCTTTGATGAGACGAACATGGGACAGCCTCGTGGGATATCAAAGGCCGCTACCACCAAGAAGACCCATCACAAATCCAACAAGATCCAGAGGGATCGTATTGTGAAGCGTTTGCCTGCTCGAACTTTCCATCGGCCAGCAAGTTGTCTTCGTCGCCCTGCTGCCTCTTCATCAACTTCTGCTCGCAAGCGGCCTGCTGCTGTGATGAAGTCAATCTACAACAAAGGCATTGCTGGGACGTCCACAGACCAACGGACTGGGCGTTGGCTCTTTGCTGCTGTTCTTGTTGGAAACAAGGCAACCCGATACACTCATGACAATGGTTGCAAAAGGTTCAGCTTCCATATTATGGACCTTCCAAAGACAGCACCAGACGGCAAGCTCAGGGGCATCAAGAGCATGAAAAAGGCCATCTTGAAGTGCATTAGCCCAAAAGCATTTGTGGTGCATGACAAGTGGAAGGCCTCTTCACCGGCTCTGGCTGACATTGGGTTCAAATCCGCGCCGCCTGTGAACCATAGCCAGGGATGGCGAGACCGTGCAACGGGCTTTCACTCCAATGACATTGAAGTGAATTCTCCCGATTGAAAAGGTATGTGAGAGAGCGTTATGGCCGCCTATCCTTCCAATGCCAAGGGGCTGACGACGCAGAGGAAACGGATGCCGTGGATGCCGGAGATCTCTATGAGTATACATTCAAAACGAATGTAGGGAATAGTTTCTTCGATGTCTTGAAGGCCTTGCAAATTAAGTCACCTTGTTAGCTGGATGTCTGAAAACGACGCGTCTGGGGAAAACACAAATGGTGCGATATCGTCTGTTGATTTGTCTTCTTGTCTTCTAGTGCAATCAGAGCATCATGCAGTATCACACAGCACATCAATGTCAAGGCTGACGTCAAAAAATTTGGCAGTGCATTGTCTGCTCATTATGCAAAAAAGCCAGGTCTGCTACTACACGAATGGACTTCAAAGGCATGGACACAAAGGCAACTGCTTCTGAACCATTTACAGGGGGCACGGTTATTCCGCCGAACCCATATATATATATATATATTATACACACACATGGAATACAGTATATATGAACCATTTGCCAACTGAGATGCACATTCAAGGACAGTGGGTCGATTGTATATAGACACCTGCATCATGGGTAGGTCAGTCAGGTCATGCCAACGTTGCAGTTCGATTCTGCCCTTCTCCCTTTCCTTCGAGCTATTGTCAAATGTCAAGGACATCAAAAGATCATCACTTTCAAACCATATTGAATCCCTCAAAAATTGGCATACATCCGCCGGCATCTATAGCCACCTTTGACACCTCACCTTGAAACCTCGAAACCTCAACGATTGGGATCTGTCTTATGATCTAGTCACCAAAAAGTATCCCCACCTTCAACCCCATCCAAACCCATTATCCTTTCAAAAAAAACAGCTGTAAATAACTAAAGATGTACATAGATGTATGCTATCCTCACTGTCTATGTATCCACCTTGAAACCCCATCATCCTTCCCCACCAACCTGGAACATCTTCAAAACCCCACTAAAACGCCCTTTCCCCATCCTTTGCTCCCACCTGTTCACCATCCGCGCCAGTTTGATCCCCTCCTCCCGAAAGAGCTGCGCGAAGACGGCGTCGCCCAGGCGCGGGGCGCCGAAGGTCACGCACTCGCAGCCGAAGCCGCGGCAGCTGCGGAGGTCGTAGCCTCGGTTCATCATCCCTCGAAGCGTTGGTAACGGTGAGGTCACCCCAGTCAGAAGTGGATGAACTTATTTATATTATATGTTTATTTATTTATTCATTTATTTTTTTGGTATGTGTTTTATTTATTTATTCATGTTTTTAAATGTATTTATTTTTTTCATTTATTTATTTATTAATTTATTTTTCATATAACCATTGATATAACTATACTTATCCCCACTAACAACCAGGCATATCACCTACGATTCGTGGGATGCGTCAGTGGAATGAGGGCCCCGGCATGCCATCATCGCCTCGGGAGGAACTTCGCAAACAAGGAGCGATCAACGATACCAATCTCCAGAAAGATAGGAAAGTGAAGTCTCAGGAAAAGTTTGCCATGAAGAAAAGGAAAAGTTGGAAATTTTGACTCTACCTTTCTGGGAAAAGTTGGAAAGATATTTTCCTGAGACTTTTCATGAGAAAATGAAGATAGGAAAGGAAAAGTTGGAAATTTGACTCTACCTTTCTGGGAGTTGCCATGTGGTTTGAACATCAATAAATCTGATGTTGTGATCAAGAAAAGTTTGAATCGAGTGAATGAAGAAACATGGATACAGAAGCGGCCTGGGATTGAACCGTTTAACGTCCAGCGTGTCATCTTGACCTTTTCCAGCCAAACTGGTCATCCCAACACATTCTGAAACACCGAATCTCAGTGAAAGCCATCAGAGACTCCCCGATTTCTTTGGCTTACATCACCACTAATCACAAATCCCCATTTTTTCTAATCCAAAGGATTAGGACTACATTAGTGATTTAACATTACTAAAAACAGGAATTTTTCTAACCCACTAATGTTAAATCACTAATGTTAAATCCCCATTTTTCTTCCTCCCAGTCCCAGCCATCCCAGACCGAGACACGAGTGCACCACCGAGGCTATGCCCGGTGGCACGCACCAACACGGCGGAGGGCTGCAGCTGGTCGGATTGCCCAATGGTCAGGCCGTCCAGCCTCGCTGCTGGGCCGAGGCGCCAGGTTTTATGGTGGATTTATGGTGATTTTCTTTTGATTTTACTGGTACTTTATGAGGTCTTATGAGATTCTATTGGAATGTTGGGTGGATTTTACAAGATTTTTCCCCCACCCACTGAAAGTGACCTGAAAGAGCCTATTCTACTCCAAACACACTACAGCGACAGTCTACCAATGTATATAATCCTCATATTTTTTTTAGGTTCCAGGACCCAACCGACCCTTTTACCTGACCAATTTTCAAGGAGCGAATGAGTCACCAATTTCACAATAAAAAGCAGCTGCCATCCAGGTGGCTTCTCCAGCAATGGCCTCCGAAGCGCCAGATATGCGTCCTGCAGGTGTCCGTTCCACCCCTTCAGAACTGAGGACCCAGCAGTTTCTCTTCCATAGATTTTTCCAACATTGCCTCAAAAAGAGCTTTGATTTTCCAACCTTGACAGAACTTTTTGAGGCTTATCCAATTTTTCACAGTTTTCAACATGTTTCAACAAGTTTTCCACCAGTTTTCCATCCAGAAATCTTCCCTTCCGGCCCAGTCCTGGAAGCCACGGTGCACCTGTCCCGTGCCAGCACCCAAGGTCAGAGGTACCAGCTCAGCCTGCAGGTTGGTCACCATGTTCTCCTGGCTCACCTTAGATCTTTTTCGGACTTGGAAGGGATTCCGTGAGGGACCTCACCAAGAAAAATATGTGGTGCTGATTGAGTTGTCTGTGTGAATTCAAAATCAAAAACTGTGATTAAACAAAAAAATAGAGGAGCAAAAAAATGCAAAAGGATGCAAAAAGTATATCCACTGTGCCACAGGGACCCCAAAAAAATGGGTATTCCCGTTCAAATAGAGCAATCCATTAATTGGCGATCCATTAATTGGGAAATTTTTAGGGATCCCAAGTTTGCGACACTCTTTTTGGGTATGCTTTTTGAAGAAACAGTTGAGGTGTAAAGCCAGTCTCACCGATCCCATGTACCAAACAGATGCTGGAAAGGCCATTGCATGGGCCCTGTTTCGGAACTCAGGCAAAATGTACACAGTCTGGTTGAGTATGGCTCAAGATTAAGTAGCCCAATAGTTGGATTGTGTATGATCATGTTCCCCATCAACATATATCAAGAGTGCCAAATATATTGACGCTTAATCTCTCATTTTCAGACAGGTTTGATCATCCCACCCATCCGCTGCCCCCATTCGAAAAAAAGCCACCGTTCCTCGGAAGGAAAGATGAACGATCAGTTGCACGTCCGGCAGCGACGCATCATGCGCCTGCAAAACCTCATCTGGGGGAGGCGGTGACGACATAGCAGCTGAGTCCAGGAATATTGTTTGCTAGGACTTAGGAGGGGCTGTTTTTGTTTGGTGGGGAGAAGGTGCTAAAATCATTAGCCAGCTTCTGATGCGAAGGGAATGTGAAATTCTCGACCGCAAATTGAACCAAACTTCAAGAGCAGAAGCTCCCAGCTTCCATGTCAAAAAATCTCATGGTTTGCACGGCAACGGTTCTCTAATGGTGAATGGATAGTGAAGGGTGACATACTGTATGGTTCGGATTTGTCTAATAAACCCATGGTTCAGAATCTAATTTTGCACATTCAACGGCGCCTGTCCCAGCACTCGCAATTGCTCCTCCGAACCAACAGTTGCTGCCAGCACCTCGCGGAAGGGCTCATCCCTTCAAAAACGCTAGAAGAGATCTTTTTGAACAGGAGGGTAGCGTGATTCTGCACCCAAGTCCAGGCACATTTTGTACTCATGTACTCCATCTATGCCCTATGGGAGATGCATGCTGCTCTAAGTTGTACTCTATTTCTTCTTCACCCTTGAATTGTATGGTTTTAGACACTTTTACACTTAAAAGTGACCTCTCTGTTGGTGGAGTGCCATTCATTTCTCAAATCAAATGTGCCAGAGGTCAGCAGGTCAGCATCACTGGCACCTCCCATTCAAAGTTGCATTCCAGGCCCCTGTGGTAGGCCGCACGTGCGCGATTCAAGTCAGCAAAGCACCTCTGCAAGGCTGGGCAGAAACCAGGTCTTTCTCATAGAAGTGAACTTTTGAATCAAAATGTACATGTAGATGATTCATTAAACTTATCATCATTTATTTTGATTTATTCTACTTCTGAACTTCTGAAGATGTTTGTATATTGTATGTACAGGTATGTACAGCATTGTACATATCTAGTGTCACTGCGCAGCTCCGCAACCCGACATGGATTGGTTTGTCCTATTTGATCATAACTATATGGGGGGGTTCCTGAAAATGGTGGTTCCCAAAATGGATGGTTTATAAGGGAAAATCCTACTATTAGGAAATTCCTATACCAATTTACCTTTGGAACAATGCATGATAATCCCAATAAATGATAAGATTGGATGTAGCAATGGTCATTTACCCAATCTTATATCATGTTTCCTTGTTCATTCTCAAACTGAAGCACTGTTGGCTATGATCACCACAATTGTCCGCTCTTGATTTTCCCCCTGAAAAAATCCATAAATATCTATGAATCTATGAATATTCCCCTACAGTAAATCTCCACAAGAAGGGTCCGAATCTCGACATGTTGAATGAAACAAGCTATAGCATGAAATTAAAACGTGTACAACTGGTACAACCATAAATCCCTACAAATTCCCCATAAATCCAATAGAAATCCGACGGGCTTTACCACATGACCCTCCGATTTTTGGTTGCCTCTCTGGTGTTGCCAGGAGTTCCTCCCCCCACTCCACAGCTCCGCTGGCTGCGCTGGCTGCGCTGGCAGCTGGCCGCGCCATGGCGAGGTTAATCAAGGGACTCTGCTCGCATTGTGGGAGGTTCCTTTGGGTAATTTAATCAACAAACATTCACGTTGATGATTTGCCCATGCGCATGGGCTTCCCAGCCAGCCATGCTTGATCCAAGGGAATGTGCCTCTCAGGATTTGACAATGTTCGCAGAGTCTCCAGCAATGCTTTTGAAATAGCAATTGTTTTGAGCACCTTCCCAGGTGTCATCAGGCCCTATGTCCATGCTGAGACCTCCAAAAAAAATATTGTGCCAAAGAGCGGCCTATGAGTCGGTGCTTTATCTGGACTGCCGCTGCCTCAAATTTGTTGTGGGTTCAGCTAAAATCTGATGTTTGCGTATCATCATGATGTTGTGGGTTGCTTGATATGATGCACTCGCTACATCAGAGTGGCTGAGAGCGTCGCTCATCAAGGGACCACATTTCATTTGATTGGTTTATGCAGCAAGAATGCACAGGAAACCGTGATTTTTGCCTTTGAACACAGAGGTTTTCTGTAAATATTGTCTGAACCAATTCTGGGAACGTTCATCTTGCCACTTCAACATTGAGGCCAACATCTTGAACCCATGGCTGAAAGAATGGAAGACTCCGAGTGGAATACTGAATATTCGGTGGTTGGACGATGTAGAAACTGGTTTGATTCAAAAAAGGGTTTATCACCATGTTCCCTCTTCAAATGGGCAGCAAATCGAGCCCCATCATTTTCAGACACACCCAAATCTCTTATTTCTGGGTGAAATCCGAATTTCTGGTGGGTCAACACATTTTTTTTTACTGCATAAATCCCCATTAAATCCCGGCAGTGGACAGAACAAAGCGTGTTGCGCCGTTGCGGCCTGCCTTTCAACGCCATCGCCATTTGGGAGCGCCACGTGGCCTCAAGGGGGAAGCTGGTGACTACCAAGGTTTTTCAGGGGAATGTAACCATTCTCAATGGGTTTTTGAATATAGATTAATTTATAACTGGGGGGCCTCACTTTATTTAAATAGAAAATGGAATATAATAATATATATAATGCCATCCCCCTAATATTTGATTCCCCTAGAAACCTTGGTTTAGTAAGGGATGAAACCAGATATGACTCGGACCAAAGAATGGGTGTGTTCGATATTGCGGATGGGATTATATCTGAAAGAAGTATAAGAATAATACACCCAACAACAAGCAATTAGATCCCGTTGTTTATTTTTTTAACAACAATGATGACAGCAACGACCAAAACCACAACTGCCTATGCAGCAAGCAACTGCACGTTAAAACTCGAGCCACAAGGAAAATATGACCAGTTTGGCGCACGAACACATCGTTACACATGATTTTGACACAATTTGACTCATGGCCAAATGGGTCCATCAAACAACATCGTCAACATGCACCATTAAGTGATGAATTTTGAACTGATGGAACACATTCAATCATCACAAAGACCCACACGGTGTGGAATTTTTGCATGTGCGAAATTTCCGCGGTAATCCATTGATTTGGCCACAAAAAATGCAAAAAAATAATTTTGGGGTTAACAAAGTGAAAGACATTGCCACGGAATTTTGCCATCGTCAATGGGAGAACCAATGGTGTGGAGTACCCGTATTGTTGGAAATCACCAATAAGTTGATTTACATCAAAACATTGGCGGCTTTGGTTTGGCAAGCCACAGCATTAGATTTGAATTCTAAACAAGAGATTTGCTGAACAGCTGACCAAATTTGGAATAGTACAAGCGAAGATTAATTTCGATGATTTCGGAAAATTTTACCATCCAAAACGGCAGCTATTCAGGCCAAAAATTGCACAGGAAAAAAAAAAATATTAAGAACACACTCACAAATTAAATCACAGCAGCAAAAATTACATTTACAGTAATTTCAAACAAATGCCCAGCGAAACGTGCCCAAATCTGCACAAAGAAACATCGCCAGAAACAAAAGGCAAAACATTATTGCAAATTGTTTTCAACTACCGGTGCTTGAGTATGTTGCATGGATTTCCAAAAGCGATGCAAACAAATCAAACATATAAAAATGGTGATTCCAGATGCAACGACCGTGTTTTCAAAAAAATTGTGTTTGGTTGCACCGGGATCCTAAACCAATCTCTGATGTGCATGGCATGCTGACCTACTTGGCTGAGATGTAAACAAACTACCGTGGGCAAAAAACCCACACAAACATCCAGCCCAAAAAATAATTATCCCGGCAAAGACCCCAAACAGTGTGGGGGTAGTAAAAGGAAATGTATGATAATGTTGGTGATGATGTTTATGTTGAGGATGATGTTGGTGATGATGGTGATGCTGGTGTTGATGGCGATGATGATGATGATGATGATGCTGATGCTGATGATGATGATGGGATGGGATGATGAGGATGATGAGGATGATGAGGGTGATGATGATGATGATGATGATGAGGGTGGGGATGGGGATGAGGACGGGGATGAGGACGGGGATGATGATGATGATGATGATGATGTTGATGTCGATGATGAGGATGATAATGCGGAAGATGAAGTGGAGGATGAAAAGGTGGAGGATGATGGTGTAGAGAAGGATGAAGATGATGATATTGAGGAAGATAATGTCGAGGGGGGTGATAACAAGGATGAAAATGTTGAGGAAGATGCGGTGGATGATCATGATGTTGCGGAAGATGAGGTGGAAGATGCTGAGGTTGAGGATGATGATGTCAAGGGATAGAAAGATGATGATGTTGATGTTGAAGTGAGGAAGACGATGATGTTGAGGAGGATGATGTTGAGGAGGAAGACCGATCCCAAGACCGGAAACACACTTTGCGCGCGCCTGCGCAATCGAAAAGCATGTCCACGCGTCACAAGAAACATCAGAAGAGCCACTTTTTACAGAAATTTACAGGCAAAATGTCGCAGACCACAGCCGCGCCGGAGACTTTGTGCGAGCCAGCGCAGTCGAAACACATGTCAAGATTTCACAAGAGCCACGTGCCACTTTATCCGGAAATTTACAGGACAAATGCCGCGGCCCAAAACCGCGCCGCAGACTTGCGCGCGCAGTCGAATCGCATGTCAACACTTAACAAGAACCACTTTACTGCACACGGAAATTTACAAGAAAAATGCCGCGGCCCAAACCCGCGCCGCAGACTTGGTGCGAGCCTGCGCAGTCGAGACGCATGTCAAAATTTCACAAGAAGAACCACTTTATGCAGAAATTTACAAGTAAAATGCTGCAGGCCAAAACCGCGCTGCAGACTTTGTGCGAGCCTGCGTCGAATCGCATGTCAAGATTTCACAAGAGCCACGTGCCACTTTAAATCCGGAAATTTACAGGACAAATGCCGCGGCCCAAAACCGCGCCGCAGACTTGCGCGCGCAGTCGAATCGCATGTCAACACTTAACAAAAACCACTTTACTGTATACGGAAATTTTCAAGAAAAATGCCGCGGCCCAAAACCGCGCCGCAGACTTTGTGCGAGCTTGCGCAGTCGAAACGCATGTCAACATTTCACAAGAGCCACTTTATGCAGAAATTTACAGGTGAGCACCCTGACCAAGCACCGACTCCACACCTACCGTAAGAACCCTCAGTGTGGACACACTGTTTCAGGAGAGAACCATCCACAACCATCACCACGATCACCAGCACAACAACGACACCAAAACAATCACCGGCAACAGCAATTGCCGCAACAACTAACAAAACATCATGCACGACAACTATCAAACCATCATCCACAACGAAACAACAACCACAACAACAACCACAACAACAACCACAACAACAGCAGCAACAACGGCAGCAACAACGGCAACAACACAACAACGGCAACAACGGCAACAAAGGCAACAACGGCAGCAGCAGCAGCAGCAGCAGCACCAACAACAACAAAAACAAAAAACAAACAACTTGCAACGCAAAACTCACAACTACTTTCTACAAACAAACTACAAACACAACAGACACCAAAAAACAAACAACAAACAAACAACAAACGAACATCTAACACTAAACAGCTAACAACTAACAACTAACAACTAACAACTAAAAACTAACAACTAGCAACTAACAACTAACAACTAACAACTAACAACTTACAACTAACAACTAACAACTAACAACCACAATAACAACAACAACAACAACAACAACAACAACAACAACAACAACAACAACAACAACAACAACAACAACAACACCAACACCAACACCAGCACCAGCAACACCAACACCAACACCAACACCAACATCAACACCAACACCAGCAACAACAACAACAACAACAACAAACCAACAACAACAACAACAACAAACCAACAACAACAACAAACCAACAACAACAACAACAAACCAACAACAACAAACCAACAACAACAACAACAACAACAACAACAACAACAACAACAACAAACCAACAACAACAACACCAGCAACAACAACAACAACAGCACCAACAGCAACACAGCAACAGCAACAACAACAACAACACCAACAGCAACAGCAACAACAACAACAACAACAGCAACAAACAGGAACAGTAACACGAACAGCAACAGTTGCAGCAGCAGCAGCAGCAACAGCAACAACACGACAACAACACCAGCAACAACAAACAACAACAAGAACAACAACAATAACAGCAGCAACAGGAACAGCAACAGCAACAGCAGCAACAACAACAGCAGCAGGAGCAGCAGCACCAACAACAGCAACCAACAGCACCCACAATGACACCAACAGAAACATTTTTTTCCTCGGGTATCGGCCGCAATGCTCCAATGGACCGCACGGTGGGCTTGACCCTATCGTGTTGGAGGCATCCCCATGGATTTGTGCTTTTTGTTTGGTTGTGGCTCCGCCCCCGTTTTGTTATTTCGCTGTTTTCTGCTGGCGAAACGCAAAAATCTGGCCGGGAGATTTGCGTGTCGTCGCTGTTGCCATGTTCTTCTCATTGTGTTGGTTTTTCCATGATTTGCCTCGTTTGTGAAGCCAAAGTGTTTCATGGTTTTTTCTTTGCACACTTTTCCACCGCTTCTCTCCACTGTACCACTGTAAGGAGCGAGCCTCCTGAGGTGGTGCGGAATTATAATGCACTTAATAGACTACACACAAGGGTAGGAGTGAGAAGAAGATTGGAATGGGGGGTGGCACGGGTTAATAAATAGACACTATTATAAACTAGTAGTTTCTAGCTTAGGATGATGTCAAAGCACATCAAGCCATGGAACCCGTTGCTGTTTGCCCGAACTTCAAACCAACATGCTGAGCTACCGAATACGACATGGGCGACCCGATGGCTCAGTTGGTATGGCGTTGGTCTTGCCAGCGCTGACAGACTGCCGGTGGTGGTTCGAATCCCTGCTGGTCCACTCGGGAGTCTCAAGTGCGACCCGCCGAAAGGCAACGGGCGCCGACCAAAAAAAAGAGCTACCGAATACGACTTCCAAATGGACGTCATCATTCAACCCTTGCTCAAATGATTAGATGACACTGCCGTTGATGAATGGACTGCGCAGCCGCTCTACAACTGCAGAACACTCCGCGTGTAGTTTTGTTTTTTTTGATTTGCCCGCCCGACTGCAATGGAGGATGCTGCAGTCAATCGCCTAGCAAAGTCAATTACTCAATTGACACTGTGTCAAGTCACTACAGACGAAGTTGATGCCGCCACCAGAGTCCTCTCAGGCGTGGTGGCCAGCTTTAAGGTTCTGAGGGCGCGTCTTGCTCTGCTATCAGTTGTCTGTAGCGGAGTCGGGCGGAGTCGGTACACCTGAAACCCTGTTTACAATGGGAAAACTGAAAGATTTCCAACTTTGTTTTTTCCGTCCGACGCCTCTTTGCTTTCGCCAGATCGTTCAACACGGTCGATTGCATGCTGCAGCGATGAGTGAATAGTTAATTGACGCAAAGATGGCCATCTACTTGTGAGGGACCGCAAAAGTAAACTGGTGGTGGACTGGTACATAGTCCAATGCCGTCACAATTCCGTCACAAAACAAAAACCGAACAACAAAGAAAAAAACAGAGTTCCAACTTTGTGCTCCAGACGACTCTGCAAGAATTCGCGAGATGCGCAAGATGTTACTGAACTGTTCTTCTTCTCCAGGTTCACCTGCCATCCTCCACGCTGCCTGACAGTCCCTTCATCCTCGCGTTGGGGACGCCAGCAGCTCAAAATGTCCCACCACAAACTGGCACCTTGGCACAGAGAGCCCTGGAGGAATGGGAGCGTGCCTTTTGTGAAAACAAGTTAGCAGGCTGAGCAAAACAGCAACGGGTGCCATGGCTTGATGTACAGTCGAGGTCCCTTTCTGGCCGCCATGTTTCTACTAGTTTTTTGGATCCTGTTTTGGGAACACCAAATACTACTCCAATGGTTCCCCTACGGAAGATACCGAAGACTGCCTCGGCCGAATCACTGTTGGACTTACCCGGTCCAAACCATTAACCCTGCTTGTCTCCCCGCTAGACATGATGGGGCTCATGGGCATGGCACAGGTGATTGCGACCATTGCATATGGCATCCGGGGCCTCCGAAGAGGAGAAACAACATGGGGGTGGCCTGACTTTGATCCTGATCCAGAACAAGAGAATCTCGCACAGCTAAGCCGGTGGTCGCTGAATACAGCGCCAGCATGGGAATTCCCTCCCCTAGCAATCGCCAACCAATATCACGACCAGCAAGCGAACGAAGTGAAGCGGGCGAGATACCATCTAATATTGGTGCGGGGGTCAGACCTTCGCTGGCTAAACAGAGAGCGCCTCCAAGAAGTCAAAACAGGCTTAGCGACTCACCATAAATGGCTCCCCGAGCAGACTCTCCCATTCTCTGAAGTTGTCTTATATGCCTACGTGGCTGACCGCACGCCCTTTCCCACCTACGTGTGCCTGCCGTCAGGACTGTACAAAGCCCGTACAGGGCAAGTTGTAGCACAGGCTGGCCCAGAACAGGAAATCCGGTCCCTGCCTGGCATATATTTCTTTGATGGATGGCGGGTACACCCTACGCTGCCAATCCCAGACCACCTGCCACGCGCGACAGAGGCGCCAGTTCAGGACATCGCTCTGACTGCACCTGCACCGGGTACAGAACCCAAACGGTCGCCTGAAGAGGAAGCGAGAGACATCCTGGCAACAGCTGTCAAGAATCAGCCCGAGGATGGGCCAAACACAAGGAGAGCAGCAGTCCGCGCATGCAAGTACTTAAGAGCTATGGTCAACCAATATGAGTCCACCATCAACGCAGTACATCCAGCCGCCCGCACCCATACACAAAAAAGCAAGGGCGCAGTAGGGCCAGCCATTGACTATCGCCCGCAAGGAGAAGCCCTCCCAGTCATCTCCTCAGACCTGGCTTCTGAATTACTGCATTGCTTGTCCACGCTTCCGGACTCATGGCCCCTGGCCAAGGTCACCATAGACATGGAGAAACCGAGCCAGTGGGTCTCCAAATTGTGCAGGCTCACTTTGTTGATGAGTATGCCAGGCGCACGGTCGGACTGCCCTCACGCAGGCATCTCCCGGACATTGCGGGCGCGCTTCCCTTCCCAAACTCGAAGTCAAAATGATTGAATTTCTAGCTGAATGGATGGTCACTCTTTTAATGCCAGCATCGCACCTACTGGAAGTGAGGGCACCTCACCTTTCCTTTAGGATGCTCAAGGAATACTGGTTCAGAGAGCTGTACCTAGGCTTGAAAGTCACAGCATCCTTCAACCGCTCCGAATCATACACCAGAGTGATCGATGGTCAGGTAAGATGCATTACGCCCGAAGTCAAGCCGCAGAATCTGCAGGTCATCTGGAACGTGCAGTTCATCACAGTTTTCGTGCCGGCATGGATGATCCCACCCGTATACCATAGCCTGCGCAGAGAAAGCATCAAAACCGCAAGTTCCGCCAGTCCTATAGGTGTCCAGTCGGTCCGCTCCACCTGGTTTGAATACATAACACCTAAGGATACTGCACCCCAACCCAATTAAGACCCTCAGAAACAGCAGTCCCAGCCACTGCATGGACTCAAGTTAGTGATCAAAGAAGAGGTGCTGCCGACGAACGACCAACCAGAGTTCCCATCGCTCAAACTATTGGCTGCCAGAGACCTTCTAGCACCTGACACGTGGAAGTGCAAACGTGCACAGGTCAGCCTCAAAGCAACCATTGACTGGGCACAATCATGGAGGAAAATGGCGATGGACTCCTTGAAGACTCCCACATGCCGGTGGGATGAGGCCGGGCCCACCCCCTTCGTACGAAGGGGGGCTTAAGGGGGGGCTTAAGGGGGCGCTTAAGGTCCCCCCGAAGGGTCCCCCCCCTTGTTTTTGTTTCGACCTAATACCTACATAGGTACATGCATGAGTATTGAGCACATTTATATGCGCCTTCAAGGCTCAAGAAAGAGGTATATAGAGTAACCCTGTAGACAAGCACGGACCGGCAACAGGCTGAGTAAAACAAGTGCTGTCATTGGGGAAGACGCCTTAGCTGATCTTGAAGTAGACGCTAGGGCCCCTCTTCAAGTGGTAGCGGAGCTGTGATCCCTCATTGAGGGTGAGCTCCAGGTAGAGCCCAAGAAATGGCAAGCCATGGCTATGATGATGATGACTTCGACATTGTCGATGCAAATGAATGGAACCAATATGACTCTTATGCAATGAGAAGAGCACCCCAGCATACACAGATTCATATGACGCAACAGATGACCACAAAGGTTGCTCCAGCCTATGATGGGCGAACCAGCTTCTTTGCTTTTGAGGATGCAATTGATGACTGGTGTGACATTACGGAGTTAGAACCAGAGAAACGTGGTCCAGCATTGCGCAACAGACTGGAAGGAGATGCTCAACAATACAAGAGGCTATTGGATAGAGAACTACTCAGGGATCCCCATGAAGGAGTGCACTATTTCAAAAGATTTCTACGACCTCATTTCATTAAAGGTGCCCAGAACGTGTTCTTATACCGTTTCATGCAGTTCATGAAGTTCAACAGAGGAACCATGGATCTTCAGAAGTGGATGACTAGATTTCAACTCACTGGCAATAGACTTATTGAGTCTTGGATGGATTTACTTCCAGAAGTAACAGTGACTAGTCCTGAAGCAATCCTGTTTGTTCAACAACGACGTCAAGAACATGAACGAGATCAACAAGAGAGAGCTGAAGTAGCAGCAGCCTCAGGAACACCCCATGTAGCTGTTCCTTGGACAGATGAACTGGCACTAGCGGCATTCAGACAATTTCAGGAAAATCGTAGAGAAGCACAGCGACAAGCATTCCCACTGGGTGAAAATTTGCTAGCATTGATTTTTGTAAGTCTAGCTGACCTGAGTCAAGATCAGAGAAACACACTCACAAGTATCATGACACATCGTGGACGAACCCTCGATCGATACAGTATTCAAGAACTACGTGACCTGTTTTTGGAAATGTTTTGCACTACCAAAACAGCAGTTGACAATCCATTGATGCAACCCTCTGGCATGGCACAGAGAAGATCTTTCCTCGTACTGGATGAAGGTGAATTAGAAGGAACCGACGGCTATTGGGCCGAAGATGAAGAAGACGGCGCAGAAGGATTCCTGGATGCTTTAGAAGATGTTTTCTGGGTTTATGATGACGCCAACTTCACATGGTATCAGAGAAGGTTCCAAGGCAAATACATCAGACGAGGCAAAGGTAAAGGAAAGAGAAAAGGAAAAGGAAAAGGCAGAGGAGGACGAAGGTTCTTCAGATCAAGAAAAGGAAAAGGCCGAGGAAAAGGAAGAAGGAAAGGCCGTGCTCACATGGTGAGTGAAGAAGATTATGAAGAAGATTGGCAAGAAGATGAATGGAATGAAAACTATGACGGCTATTGGGCCGATGATCAAACCTGGAATGAAGGCTATTGGGCCTATGATGATCTGTACTACATGGATGAGTATGGATACTTCCAGAAGAAAGGAAAAGGAAAAGGAAAAGGAAAGAAAGGCAAGAAAGGCAAGGATGATGATGGAAAAGGAGGAAAGCCAGGAGATGGAAAAGGCAAGTCGAACTATGTTCAACCTCAGACCACATCAGCTCCTGCCATACAGAATCAACCAACTCAACAAGCTCATTATTCTTCTGCAGCTTCAAGTTCTGGTCATGGTTTCTTTTCATTTGGAACAACTGAACCAGCACGTGTTGATGTTGCAGAGACAGAGCCAGCACGTGTTGATGTTTTGACATCCACGTATGCAGCACAAGATGAACAACGACGTACTCGTCGTGGAGGACAGAACCAACGTGATGCAAGAGCACATCAAAACAGGAGAGAAATGAAGAGATTCCCTGTTCTGGTTGGAGAAGTTGGTGCACTACGACAAGGTGTACAACAACGTCCAGCTGTAGTGCCCAGGCAAGTTGGTCTTCAAGAAGGTGAGGCTTCATGGAAGCCATTGGCAAAAGGCACATCATTGTTTTCACATGGATGCTCTACAGAGATAGAGGAACCATCACAGCAGAGTGCTTTTTCATTTCATACTGTACAAACTGATCTGGCATGTGAGAATGGACTAGCTTTTCACACAGAGAATTCTGCACCACCAACTGTGTGTATTCTGGATCTTGGATGCACAAGAGCTATGGGCTCTCGACGAGCAGTTGAAGCATTTTGCAGATATGTTGACTCACATCCCAACAGTGGACTCTGGTATGAAATTCAGCCAACAAGTTCAAGATTCTTCTTTGCAAACTCACAACAATCAAAATGTACTGAGAAGCTCGTGATATTCATGTATGATCATGGATGGAACACTCAGTTTACAGAATTCGACATTGTCGAAGAAGGTGATGTCCCATTGTTGATGTCACTTCCACAGATGAGAAACCTTGGATTTCAATTTGAACTTACTCCAGAGAAGGCTTATTTGTCCTGTGCACGTATTGGCATGAGAAAAATGGTTTTGAGGACAGCCATTAGTACTCATCTCATTCTCGACCTACAAGATGTAGCATGGTACATGAGCCAAGTTCATTTCAAGACTCCACAAGTCAAAAGTTTCTATTCACAACACGATCACTTTGAGTACAGCCAGATTGCTGTCAAACAAGATGATCATGAAGGAGAAGCTTTGGTGACTGGTGACTACTGGCAGGTTGATCCACTACGTCGTGAACTCATCAGGCACCACAAGGACAAGAGAATGAACTTACATGAGATGACTCGATCAGAGAAAACTCCAATTCCAAAAGATCAACTTCTTGATGAGAGAGAAACCCACATGGAATTCCAGAAGAGCAAGAAGAAGGTTCTTCACAAGGACAACTGGCGCACTGAGAAGAAGAGGTTTTCTGAACAGAGTGAAGAGTTCTGGAAGGGCAAGACCATCTACAAGATCAAGGAGGACTACGTGATCCCAGATGACATTGTCAGAAGTGACATTGATCGTGCAAAGCCCTTTCGTGGAAACATTGATGATCTTTTTCACCCTGAGTCAGCCTCTTCAGTGCCATCAGGTGTACAGAAGAAGAAGCCAAGCTCCTTAAAGAAGGAGGAAGGCAAACCGATTTCAAATGGACCAGGCTCGAAAAAGATTGAGGTAGGTCCACCTGCAGCCAAAAGACACGTAGGTAAGCAGAAACCTCAGGTTGTCGATGACTCTCAATCAGGTTCATCAAGAAAGAAGGTTGTTGTCTCCTATCCCAAGCTTGATGAAGAAGATGAGCTTGATAAGGTAGCTAGGGAGTTAGGTTTGGACAAAATTGATTCAGATGAACCTCAAGTCATTGAACCAAAACATTCTGCACCTGCGCGCAACCGTGGTAAGCAAGATTCAGAAAGTCAAGTTGAGAAACTAGGTAGTGATGCTCTTGAGCCTAGGCGAGTTTCGATTCCACTGCCTGGTAGTGAAGTGCAAGCCATGACACCAGCATACAGAAAGATGCTCAGGAAACTGGAGGATAGTGTGGAACTTTACAAGCTTCATATCAAACACTATCACATGTCTCCTACTCAATTCAGACGAAGGACTTCCATGTTAGGACTTCCTGACTCTGTCTATCAGAAGTATGAGGAGATGTACAACAAGTGTCGTGTGTGTAGTACTTCCATTGCACCACCGCCGCGAGCCAGAATTTCAGGCATACGATCCACCAACTTTGGAGATGTTATCTTTGTTGATCATGCTGAAATTCAGTTGAGGAAGAACAAGTACATGGTGTTGCTTGTTCTTGATGGTGCAACCAACTTACTTTGGGCTACGGCACAAAACTCACTGAACAACAAGGAGACCATTCAGGCTCTAAGGTTGTGGAGTGATGAACACAATTGTATGCCTAAAGCCATCGTAGGTGATGAAGCTTTCTTTCAAGAAGACTTTCTGACTTATTACCGAACTCATGGTATCAAGGAATGTCCCTGTGGTTCAAGAACCCCATGGCCTAACAGAGCTGAATCAGCTGTCAGACTTTTCAAACGACAATGGCAAATCATGTCCAAGAACCTTGAAGATGATAGGTTCAAAGGAATCACCATCAGAGAAGCTGTGAAGCGTACTGTTTGGGCCAGAAACACTCAACTCACTGTTAGTGGTTATTCTCCTTTGGAAATTGCCACTGGTAGAAGACCACCAGATCTTCTGGATATTGAGACTTCTGATCCTGCTCAACTTAGTGTTGACCCTTTACCTGAAGACAGAACACAACTCGAGTTGCAAAGGTTAGCACTGAGGGCACAACAGGAAGCCAGACAAGCTGCTGACCTCAGACATGACATGGCCAAACGAACAATGCCATCAGATGGACCTTACAAACCAGGTGACAAGGTTTTCGTTTGGAGTTCCCCTGTCAATGCTAATGCTATTGCTTCAAAGGCATGGAAGAAGGAAAGATGGATCAGAGGTACTGTTATCTCTCAAGAAGGTGCTATGGTCAATGTTCATGTTGACAACGCAGTCATGCGTGTTAATCAATCGAAGGTGAGACGTGACCATGATGAATGGCATGATGTTGCTGTTCCTGGACTTGACACATCGGAACCTGTTCCACTTGCAGTTGAAGATGAAGATGACTATGAACCAGATATCGCTGAATATGCTGAAGCATACTTAGGTGAACAAGCTCACTGGTTTTGTCAAACTGGCAAGTGTGATGTTGTGGAACTCTTCAGTAGCAACACTGGTCTTAGTTGGCACATGGCACGATTGAACATGAAGGTTGGTGAACCCATTGACCACAAGCATGGTTGGAGTTTCAACAGCAAAAAGAAACAAAACCAAGTTTGGAAACAACTTGAGAAGCTTGATCCTGAATACGTGTTGATCACAAATCCTTCACCAAATTCCTGGAAATACTCGGTATTCAAGTTTTGCCTTGATGTGATGAAATGGCAAGCTGACCGAGGAAAAGGTTTCTTGGTGATTGCACCACCTGATTCAGGATTTGCTCAGTTTTTGGCTTGGAAGAAATTTCAGAAAGACAAAATCAAGTATCACATTGGTTGTTTCAACCTTGACATGACAAATTACTGCCGTTGTGATCCTTCAATCAAGAACTTGCGTGTGTATTACAATCATGATGAAGACTTTGACATGTTGGAACCACAGCATGCCTTCAATAGAGAAGGGAAGCTTTGGAATGATCCACAATGGAAGGTCTTACCATCTCACTTGTGTTCATTCATTGCGCAGTTCACACAACTTGTACCTTTGCAGAACATGAGACAATGTTTCTTGTTTGAAGATCTGTTGGAACATTTTGATGATGGAGCATTGTGTGGCACGTCAATGTTTTTGGACCGTGAACCTGAGTGCTCGTGTTTGTTGCAAGACTTGCATCATGTTGAGACCTCGATTCCAGTGCCATTGAAGCACATCCTTCCACAGAGGTTTACCACTCAGTTACTTGTTCAAACATTGAGGAAGATTGATCAGTTGCCAAGGAGTACAGAGGCCAGTGTCAGAGAATCAACTGACCCCAGAATCATTGAACTGATTCCTGGACTTCAAGATGTCAGAAAGAAGACATTGCCTCAAATGTACTTTGAAGATTGCAGTGTGTTCAGAGGAACTTATGGAAGAGTGAATCCTTTGTTTCAACATCCTGAAGATGCTGTCCTACTTATTTGGAAACCTGGTGACTATGATCATGTTTACTTCATGTTTGTGTCACAGTTGTATCCACATCATGAACAGTTCAAAATCCATGAATGGAGTATGATCGTCTTTTCACGAGAAACGACTGGTGCTATCAAAAGGAGAGTTGAAGATCCTCCTAGTTCAAGTAGCACACCACCAAATGGTGACGATCCCATTCATCCAGATCAGCATGGTGATGTTCCACCAAATGATGATGAAATGTTGAGTGGTGATGAACCAGATGATCCTCTGGATGATGATAATCAACCTGATTACAATACTGGACCTGATCCAGGTGATGATGATGATCAAGAGTACATCATTCCAGATGATTATGGACCACCACCTGATGATGATTTGGATATGCCAGGAATACAGGACTCGGGGGAAACACATCAACCAAGTTCACCATCAACTCCGTTTTCCAATCCTGACATTCCAATCGAAGAGATTGCTGATCCTGGACAAGATGACGATTCTCCACCAGGACCTGATCCGACGTCAGAGCCTATCAGAGTTCAAAGGAAACAGAGACAGATCTCAACTGATTCTACTGATGCTTTACCAAAGGCAAAGGCAAAGGTGATTATCAAGAGGCCAAAGGTTCAATTACCAGGTCATGTTCAGCCAATTTCAGTTCCTACTCAGAAACCTTATGAAGATGAAGATGAAGGACCTTCACATGATCCTACTGCCTCAAGTTCACATGATAATACAATTCCATTGCCTACTACTACACCAACATCGTTTACGCCAGGTGACTTTGCGCAGCCAGCGCAACAGCAGTCTTCACAAGGAACACCAGAATTGGTATCATCACAACATGATGATGATGAAACAGAACCATACAGACGACACTCCTGTTTTGACTGAGGATGACATTGCCCAGCTTCAGGAAGAAGATGTGGACACTGAACCTTACACATCAGACCACTCTCATTTTGTCGATGTTGATGGTACTGTTTTCGTTCCTTTAGGACCAAAGATCCAAGCTGCACCTGAATTTGGTTCATACGATGTTACTGGATTCAAACAGTTTGAACAGTATCTTGCCAAGAATGGAAAGAAGCAGCCAAAGGCAGAATCAGTTATCACTCAAGAAGTCTTGAGAAAGTATGCTAAGGAGATCAAACAAGCCAAGCTTGAAGAATTCAGAAGTTTTCTGGACTTCACTGCCATGACTTTCAGAGACAAGAGACGTCATAAGATTGATAACTATGTCACTGGCAGATGGGTGCTTACCATCAAGGTTGATAAGGATGGACAGTTCAAGAAGTTCAAGGCTAGATGGGTATGTAGAGGCTTTCAAGATGCTCAAAAGTATGACTTACAGACTGACAGTCCTACTGCTACCAGGTATGGTTTTCGTGTGGCATCTCAGCATGCAGCCTCGATGTACTGGGATTTACTCCATTTAGACTTGAAAACTGCCTTCCTTCAGGGGGAAACATACGACTTAGACCGCCGCGTTATCCATGTTCAGTTGCCTACTGACATTGGTTTGCCTCCTTACTTGGTTGGTTTGTGCACTCGTTCCGTCTATGGACTTGCGGACGCACCACGTAGATGGTGGAACCGCCTTGACAAATTTCTGATTTCGCTTGGTATTCAACCTACAAGAGCTGACAGGTGTACATATGTATGCTATGATGGTGCTTTCAAGGAGCCAAAACAGGTTAGCTTTGCTGACTCTGAGGCAACAGAACCAGCACCTGTGACATACTACGTAAGCTCACAAGACAGTGAGGAAACGCGTGATGAATCCTCCGACATTGCTGAGGAAGTTCATAAGTCTCTTTTGGTTGAAGAAAGATTGTTTTCAGCTTGCTATCAACAAACCCAAACATGGAAACAGAGGAAAGAGTTCAAGGAGAAGAAGGTTGAAGATTGTGCTTGGACTCCTGTTGTTGATGAAACTTTGTTGAAGTTTTTGGAATCTGTTGAACACAAGTCTGGTTGGTATCCTTTTGAAAATGGTCATGCTCAAGTTGCCTATCGTGCAAAAGCCTTGAGAACTCCTGATTCACATTATGATCGAAAGAAGTTTCACTTGAGAACTTCTATTGTGAAGAGGAAAGGAGTTTGGTGGTTGCTTGAGATGAATCATGACATGAACAAGGACAATGTTTCCACAAGTTTGGAAGAAGAAGCTGAAGTACTTGTTTCAGTCTTCTTACCTTCAGAGCGTACTTATCTTGCCACGACACCACAGTTGACACCTGAGATTGTTGAACAACTCTTGGAACACTTCATGGACCCTGTGAATGGCAGTAATGCCAAGGGAAGAAAACCTATTGGCATGTGTTGTTTGCATGTTGACGACTTGTTCATTACTGGAACTCCAGAGTTTCTGGAGAAGTTCAAGAAAGTTGTCAAGTCACAATTCAAGATTGGTCATGAAGATGTGAATGATTTGATGTTCACTGGTCAACGTGTGAAATGGATCATTGATGAGAAGACCAAGAAGAAATCACATATCACTGTTGAACAATCACTTTGCGTCAGTGAACTTACTGAGGTTGTCATACCAAAAGGTTTGAAGGATGAAGACAAATGTGACAAGGATCTCCACACTGCCTATAGATCACTCTTAGGTAGTATCAATTGGTTACAATCAAGAACTCAATTTCAGTCATGTTATCAGTTTTCACGTTGTGCTTCTGCCGCTGCTTCCCCCACCATAGGTGATTGCAAAACGCTGAACAAACTTTGCAGGCAAATTGTAGGTGACCCGATGGAACTTATGTTCTGGCCACTTCAAGGTGATCCTAGATTAGTTGCAATGCCAGATGCAGCGTTTAGGAACAACAGCGACAAATCCTCACAGCGCGCGATGGTTATTTTCATGGCTGAACCAAGAAAGGAAAAGAGCAAAAACACCAGAGGTTCTCTTATTTTCTTTGAATCAATCAAAATCAAACGTACCACGTTGAGCACAACTGTTGCAGAGTTGTATGCACTCATGAAGTGTTATGGTACATGTCAAATGTTGAGAGGACTGACCAAGGACATCACTGGACTTTCAAGTGAGATTCATATGAGGACTGATGCAAACAATCTTGTGACTACTGCCAGCACTACTCATGTTCCTGAACAACAAGAGACCATTCATATGATTCAGATGCTTAGGAAAGAAGCATGTTCAGGTTCCATTGCTGACTTGTCACATATCAGAACTCAATGGTGTTTAGCCGATTGTTTGACCAAGAAGTCTGCCAATCCTCAGA
The DNA here is from genome assembly GCA_947184155.2 of Cladocopium goreaui. Lineage (NCBI taxonomy): Eukaryota > Dinophyceae > Suessiales > Symbiodiniaceae > Cladocopium > Cladocopium goreaui. The sequence continues at coordinate 138,092 of CAMXCT020001370.1, forward strand.
ATCTTATTGATGCTGTTCGACAAGGTGTTCTTAAAGAAGTTGATGCTCATCCACCATTCAGATCATTACTGGAACACAAGGCTTACCTCAGGTCATGGTTGCCAACAGTTTGCAGTCATGTTGATTTCAGACATGATGTATTTCTGTTAGGTGACACCTTGAGGGATTCTTGACTATTTTTTGAATTTGTGCCTGCGGCTCAAAAGGCAGAGTCTCGAGGATCGCACTGTTTCTTCAACATGTCGAGCTCTAGCCGGTGGAACAGGGCCTCAGCCGCATCATCTAGTGATCAGGCACAATCGAACACTCGAGGTCAAGAACATCAAAGCTATGATTTTAGTCGAAGACATTCAGCTGATGGATATGCTCTGAGAAGATCAGAGGAAATCCCAGCTGACAAATTTCGAACACCATCGACATTGCCCAATGAGGATCATTTATCATTTTGCTATGATTACAGGCGCCAAACGGATTGGTTTCAGGCTCACGAGAAAGTGAGGAAGAAGAGAGAGCGCAATTTACATACATTGATGGGTCCACACAACATGAGACCAACTGACAGACATGAAATGTTCATGGACGCAATAGCTTGGATTTTGCACTGGGGTTTGATGATCTTTGAAATGGACTTCAAGTTTTCTGAAGTATCTCTGTGGCTTTACAACTCAGGCAGAAGAAAACTGGTTTGATGAACGATGCAATGATTTCCACGTGGACATGACTAGCTCATCAAGGAGAAGTTATTATATGTCATGTAGCAAGAGGCTATCCAATGTGTTGAGACATTGCAGAGACAAAACGTTATTCACTGCCAGTGGAGCTATGAACATTTCCTTACTGTTTGATCAGATGCAAGGAGACAATCCAAAGGAATATCACATGTCTGGAGCAGATTTTGCTGCTATGTTACTGTGTAATCCAAAACAACGTTTCTTTGTTGAGATCTCCATGAGATGGCAGTGGTACCCATATAGCTCAATGGCAGAGTATCCATTCGACGTTCGTCTTGGTGCTTTTCAAGGACATAGCAACCAAGTTGTCGATCCCACTGTGGCACACCACCAACTGACATATGATGAGGCTATGAGTTTGGGCTGGATTTTTCATGTCACTGATTACATGAATTTAGATTCCATTCAACAATCAGGCCTGAAGACCTTTGTGAAAGGAAGTGGAAAAGGCAGAAGGGATGCAGTTCACTTCATGTACCACAATGACAATGGTCAGGGCTACATAAGGATGGCAGAGGGCACGAAGCCTCCAAGAAACTATAGGCGACCAGTGTACCTCGTGTTGGATCCAAGTTTTATTGTGGACAACCAACTCTATCTGACAAAGAATGGTGTCATTTTATTTCATGGTGACATTCCTTTCCAGTACCTCCATGTCAAGGAACAACTCCCTACCATTGCATGTAACGTTGTTCATCAAGGACGTGGCCATTCTCTACCTCCATCGGTTACAGGTGGTTCATGGCACACCAACACAACATGGAACCATGTCATGAAGGAGAAAGGTACAACATTTATTCCTGGACAAGACATTCCTGAGGAAGTCAGAATCACAGCATGGGAGTTCATGGGTCAGCAAGTTCCACAAAACTATGGAAGATTAGTTTTTGGTACACCACTATGCAACGAGAATGACTTTGACCCGATTGTGGAATCAATCTATGGTGCAGCAGCAGAAGGCTCTCGAGAAAGAGAGGTATCTGCAGCAGAAGGCTCTCAAGAAAGAGAGGTATCTGCGCAGGCTGATGAACCCATGGAAAATCCATATGAACAGCCATCAAGAAGAGGACGCTCTCAAGAAAGAGAGGAACCTCAAGATGCATGGGAGCAACAACGCTCCTCATCAGGAAGTCCAGAATCACCACAACATGATGATCCTCAACAAGATGCTCAAGACAATCAACAAGAGGAGCCATCAGTGGACGTCCATGACGACCCAATGGGTGAAGAGGCTGTCAATCTCTGGGAAGCAGAAGATCCACCAGATGATATTGAAGACCCTGTTGGTAGAACAGGCTACCAAAAGTTCAATTTCTGCATCGAATCCCTGGGTCCTGTATGAGGCAGGTATTGTCTGTGCAAGAGAAGAGAGCGGTGAACTCATCAAGAACTCCTCAGGAGAAAAAGTGATAGTTCTGCGTGAATGGAACCTACTACTCTCTTCACAAAAGATAGCACTTCGTAGACAATCGATCACTCGCTCAGACTGGGAGAAGTTACCATGGACAGGACATCTATGCTTACTCTTCACAAGAGCTTGGGAGATTGGACGCATGTTGGCACACTTCCATCGAGAAGGAACATTGACGCCATGGAAGGTTACATGAACTCTTGTCGACAATATTGGACAGACTGGATGCGAGGTCAAGTTGCCCCAACAGGTTGGGAAGACAGACACAGTATCAACAGAGACGAATGGAGAGAGAAGTTCTTGCTATACGAAAGAGACTTAGCAATACAGAAGGACATGGAGTATCTCTCAGAAGCAGTCTTTGTCTTTTACACTAAGCATCTTGATCAGTTCATTAGAGAGAACAACAAACTCTGGGGAGATTTCTGCAGGAGAAAGAAGGACCGTGATGGTAACATTTTGGATGCACTGGAGTTGAACACACATGGGTATGACATGACTATCCAAGGAATTACAGTTCCCATGAACAAGAGAACAGTCATCCCTGAACCTGAACGGCATTTCTCGTTTTCCACAAAGATGATGATCATGGCAATCGATCTGTATGAAGATGAAGCACCTGCTAGCTTCAGCCATTTCACAGTTTTTGCTTGAACAAGCTTCGACAATTTGTGGATAGCAGAAAGGAATTGACAGCTCAATCCTACAGATTCTTTGTTGAACATGCCTACAATCAATTCTTTCAGCATGAAGCATTCCATCAATCTGCAAGAGCAAGGACAAAGGTCAGGGAATGCGGTTCAGGTGACTTCCACACATCTACAAAGCTCGATGGCTACATCTGGGTAGCTGGAAAGGACAAGATCGCTCACATCCCAGGATCAGAGCAACAGAATGTGGACATGGAAGGTCACGATGATGATGATGCTGAAGATGATTTGGAGTTTTTGCCAAGACTACAAGTTTTTGTCAGGAAAGAGGAGGAAAAGGCATCAGGCTCTCAGGAAAGAGAGGAAGAAGGTGTATGCTCTCAAGAAAGAGAGGAAACACAACCACAACAAGAAAGTGAGGTATTACCTGATGCAAATCCTCGAAGAAATATGGAAGATCGACAGGGACTGTTCTTAGTCAGGCAACTCAAACCAGAGCACAGACAGATCCTCCATGATATTACACTCCAAGGCCAAACAATCCTCACAGAAGATGATCTTGAAGGAAGTCGACCCCTTGAACGTGGTGACATAAGCTTCTTCTCATTATGGTTGATGATGTCAGCATTATCAGATGCTTCTTTTTCAACATTTATGGAGCAGTATGCACCTATGATGGGTTATGAGATCTCTTACGACAAGTACTATGAGTTCAAACTGGATATTGACAAGGTTCTCAAGGACAATGAACACCTTGGCGCAGAAAATTTCTTTGGAGCAGAGGATCCTCAGATGGTGGACGATGATCCAGAGACTCCACTTCCAGATCTTCAAAGACCAGGCGCAGGTGATCCTGAGTACAAGCATACCATTGAAAGTTTGAACATTGAGGACAAACATATCATTTTGGAAACTGATGATGACAAATTGGTTGAGTGTACATTGAAATGGATCAGTATGTGCAATCAGAATGTTCAACGAAAGATCAAGGAAAGTTTTGTCAAACCAGAAGAACGACAAGAGGAAGAAGAAAAAGAAGAGGATGAAGATGAGGAGATTGCTGTCGAAGAAGAAGAAGAAGAAAAAGACACACAGGAGCCACATGTCCCAGCTGAAGGCTCTTCAGAGAAAGAGGAATCAGCTCCACCTGAACGCTCCTCAGAAAAGGAGGAATCAGGGGAGAAGAAAACAGACATTCAAGATGATGAGACAGCTCCTGAAGTGAAACCTGCAATTCGACTTTACTATGGTCAAGATATCACTGGAAACGAAGATGATTCAGTTTTTCGAAAATTGAAGGATTGTTTTTCAGATGGTTACCATGGTGAATGGGCAGGATTTTACAACAAAGGTTATCCAGCGTCTTCGAAGCATCGACATATGTTTTGGCATGTTAAGTACAGGAAGACCATGTCTCCACATCATGATTTTTGGTACCATCTTACAGATGACCAGTTGATGGTTGAGTACATTGCCAGACACAAGAATCAGGATCCACAACTAGAATTACAAGAACTTAATCAGCGCATTGAATATGGTTGTAGTGATCCAAGGATGCATCCTCTTCATCAAGACAAAGCAGAAAGATCCTCAAAAGAAGCAGAACAGAGGATTGATGACGATTTTGGAAATCTCACAAAGGTACTCCAAGATTACGTTGAGGAACACAAGGTCTTGCCTTACTGTATGATCTTGCATAGCTTGGCTTACAGGTATTTAGGTGGAGGCCTATCAGACCCAACGTACAAGGATGCTGAATTTCCATACAGATCCTCTCCACAGATAACAGCAATGTTTTGGAATTTGGGAAACTGGTGCAGAAACAGATTTGAAAAATGCCCGGTTCCAGAAAGATTTCAACAATTCATTCCACACATTGACTACACTATCGATGAGGATCATGAAAAATTTGATGAAACCAAATCACAGTTCAACAATTACTTCATCAATGTCATCAAGAACTTTGGAGGACATCTTTTCATGAATTGCGAGGCTGGTTCGTTGTATCCTCACAGAGAAAGACTCAACGAGGTTGACTTCAAAACTTGCTTCAATGACTATCATGACTTGATGGTGGCCGCTCGCCTTGGAAAGGATGGCTATATCAAGCAAATTGCTGGATATCACACAGATGACAACGACACACGAGTTCGACAAGTCTCATGGGCAATCTTTGAAGTATCTTGGGGAAAGACAAAGGATCGAGATACAGATGAGATTGTTGACTTGACAAGAGCTAGGATGAGAATGACACGTGTGTGCGTTTATCACGTCGGACAGAAGTATGCATCAGACTCTGCTGGGATTGTTGGTGAGAGCTTAGCTGTTATGGCTTTTGAGTGTGCCAGATATCAAGTTGACTTCATCGCAGGTGATGGAAACAAGGCATGCTATTACAGCACACCAAAATCTCCAGGTGTCCCTACATATCAACACAGCCTTATCCAATTCTGGATTAACAGAATGGTAGGTGTTGCAACACAAGCCATGCGCAAGAATTTTGATCCAACTTGCCCTCCAATCAGGGTCAAGCATTTCATTTCTTGCAGTTATCGTGACTTGGATTTTCTTGCAACGCACTTGGATGGCATTACAACAGCAACATACACCGACGAGCTCATGAACAAGACAAATGGTAAAGGTGATTGTTGTATGTTAACAGTTGTTGAGTGGGGTCATTCACGTTTGATGTGTGAGGAACACCCAGAAGACTTTGAGGATGAAGATCACATGAACTATGTGGGTGAATTTTACTTCAAGGTAAATGAAACTTGCTTACATGGTGATCACAACATCTTCATGGTTGCTCCAAATGATCGCGATGCTCATAATCCAATTCTTATCCATCTTGATCCTTCTGATATGTCATGGAATGAACGACATCATTACAAACAGGCCTACAAGAAGAAGCAGTATGCTGATTCAAGAAAGGAAAGACAGAAGGAGAAAAAGAGAAAGGCATATGAAGATCAAGCATCGACGTATCAGGGCAACACAGAGTGGGGTGGATCCTCCTCTTCAGCGTCCAGACCATGGAGATCAAGTGAGTGGCGATGAGTGAGTGTACACTTCTTTAATTGAAGATAACACAGCATGAGAAGCCGTGTACAGTTTTTCTGTGCGTTCAACTTATTTCACACAGATGGCATATACTCTTTTAGATAGAGATAATGCCACAAGTGTCTGAACTTCAATTTAATGTAAAATAGAGACTCTTGTAAATAGAGATACTATATACATTTATCTCCATGAATCATCCGGCGAGCAGACCACTCCGAATGGAGCGAACTTCAAAAATTTACCAACTTCGATTTCAGTCCATTGTTTGCTTGAATGAGCAACTTTGGAGATCCGCTATTTCCGTTTATTTCGTGATTTGGTCAATTGTTTTCGTATGACCTGAATTTCTGAATCTTGCGAACCCGAACTTTTCAATTCGAACTTTCACCGGTAGAGCGAGGCATTTTGCCTGTGGAGAGACCGTGCGCGAAGCACCATTGGTCACTACTGGAAAAATTAGCGAATCCGCTGTTCTTTTTCGACATGTCCTTAGGACATTCGCTGCTTTCACGTGTTTTTCAATTCGAAGCCACTGCGTAACTCCGGTTTCTTTTGCTATTTGCCATTGTGTAGAGAAGTCAGGAAGATACTCTTAATACCAATTGGGTACGGCAAGGCGTAGTGCTCTACTCATTGCTTTTGAATTTGTGCTTGTGTTTTTGTTTCGACCTAATACCTACATAGGTACATGCATGAGTATTGAGCACATTTATATGCGCCTTCAAGGCTCAAGAAAGAGGTATATAGAGTAACCCTGTAGACAAGCACGGACCGGCAACAGGCTGAGTAAAACAAGTGCTGTCATTGGGGAAGACACCTTAGCTGATCTTGAAGTAGACGCTAGGGCCCCTCTTCACCCCTTCCCCCCCCCCAACGAAGGTCTGAAGGCTTAAGGGGAGGCTTAAGGGGGGGCTTAAGGGGGGGCTTAAGGGGGGGCTTAAGGGGGGGCTTAAGGAGGGGGACCTTAAGGGGGGTGAGGTAGCTATCCCTCTATTAGGGGAGCCCTGGACAACTAATCTAAACACCTGTAGCAAGCGATGAGCGGCGGACACTTTTCTATGCTGCGGAATTGCTGCTAGTCTTGAGCCATGCGGAGTACGCATGAAAGATATGAATTAAGAGTACATGTCAACATGCATGAATGCATTGTGAAGACACGTAAAACAAAATAAATCACAAACAGACACAAATTTTCTTCGTGTCGGAACATGCAAGTCTGTTTCACAGGTAGCGCTCAGCCTGTGATCTGCTGTGAGACGGTCCGAAGACAAAAACAAAACTGTACAAAAAGCTACTCTCCGCTGTTGGAAAGCGGTATTCTCTCTTGGTGGAAAGCGACCGCAAATGCGGAACATTGCAATTTTTCTGGGGCTACAAGCCCATAGTGAAATAGTAACCGTAAAAACTCAACTCGTTTTGCCTACGGTGTTCACCTGTCTGATGAAAGAAAATAGACTGATCCGGTGTTTGTGGGATCATGTCGAGCCAAGATCCGTCGTATTTTTGGACCCAACGCTGTCTGGGTACCTGGTACCCTGGGGCATATTCTACTTGAGTGGTGTTGGGATTTACTCTGTAGTGCGACGGCTGATCAAAGCTGTAACCGTAATTACGGTATCCGGAAGAGCTGGAAGCTGTTCCTTGGTCAAGCCATTGCGTACCCGACATTCGGGATGGAGGCGCAGGCGGTTCAGGTACGTTGATCGGCCTTTTTCTGGTCGTTTGCCTCTGCTCAGCCTGCTGTGATCTCTCTCTCCACGGTGGTGGAGTCTTCGGCGGTCCCGGTGGATCAGGAGGCGTTCTTGGCTGCTGTGCACCTAGTGTTCGTCCGGGAGCCGGAACTGGAGGAGCCTTTACAGGCGGCCTAGCACTAGAGGAAGATCCTGATGACGTCGGAGCTGGTGGTTCTTTCAAGGATCTCGGTGCAGCTTTATATTTCACAGGTTCAACTGGTCTGGCCTTTGCTGCTGGACCTCGCACAGGTGCCGGAGGCGGTGCTGGTGTTTCAGCTCTGGGTCGATATGTTCTGGTCCTGCTGACCGATCGACTTCGAGTGCGTCCAACATTTCTGTGAGAGTCAGTCCGCAGCGGCGGAACACTATCTCTCCTCTCTTCTCGTTTTTCGAGATATCCTTGAGTTCGCTGCATCCATTTTTCACGTCTTTTATCTTCAGATTCCTTGGATCGGATGCGCATATTTTTCAATGCCTTCAACTGGGCGTAAGCAAGGAGAGGTGAGTGCCATGCACAATCCTTTTCTGCCAGACCAAGGTCATACGCCATCAAATGTTTTAGCTGTTCAACATCGTTCAGCATAACTTCATCGGAGAAGGCAGATCCTGCAAACCCATCGGCAGAGTTGATTCTTCTTTTGCACGTGCTTCCGTGACAGCGATCTGCTTACCGTAACAAAGAGAAATTAAAAGCATTGAATCACAATCAGAATCATCTCCACGCATACTGCGGATGTAATTGGCTGCAGTGGTCGATGAAACTACGTTATACGTAATACGGTTTATCGGGCTGCGGTGAAGATTGATCTGCTGAAGGAAACGCTCCAAAATGTCTATTAAAATACATGTCCGGTAGTCGGAGTGATCGTCTGCCTTAAAGCTTCGCTGTGCGAAAAGATTCCCGTCGCCGGACAAAAAGTCGCACTGATGTTCGATACAGCTTGCGACAAATTGGAGCCATTTCTGGCACGTTTCTTTATAGGCATTACTCCATGCGTATGAGGAGATATGAAAAACCGCAATGCGGCATTCAGCTAACATGAGACGTCGGACGTCATGAGTGTCGGCTCCAAGATTCACTTCACAAGCTTCCACGCCGGAGACGGCAAGGTCATCGTCTCCGTCGATCTCGCAGATCGAATGATCAAGAAAATCGAGTGAGGATGCAAGTGGGCGATCATGCTGGTAAACCGTAGATTCGGCATTTTTCTCGATGTCCGGTTTCGGAACACGAGCGCCAGTAGAAGGATCAACAAATTCTCCTGACGTATTCATGCCATGGCAAACACGAAAAATAGCACCATGCAAAATCCAAAAGGGTGCATCTTTGGTAGAGGTTTCAATTTGGTGATGACACAAAAGTTCAATAAAGGAGCCGGTATCATGTGAGCCACGGATAAAAATTGCAACGGACTGTGACTGGATGTGCGGATGCACTACCATTCCAATCATACCGTACTCATCGGCTAGTTCTCGATGGACGGCAATGCCACCGTACTCATCGGACGCCTCGCACAGGCACACAATATGGGCCGCATTACGGAACACTAAATGTGGCAATGCACGGTGGTTAATGTCAGTTCGTACCCATTTTGGAAATTTGGCGCAACCTCCGATATACGGAAGACGGTTGATGTGACCAAGGTTCAAAGTCAAAATACCAAGCTGATACGTGTCCTTCTGAAACTCATGGATGTTCTCCTTAGTGCGCTTGGTAACACCGAGGATTGCTCTCTTACCAAGAAGGCACGATCTGAAGAGTTCCAATAAACGGAGAATCTCTTCTGACTTAAGGTCACCGCCATCAGGGTACTTGAAGAAAGCCTCAGGTCGCCAGATCGGAAGAGGCGTCTGGTCCTGGGCATCAACAAAGTGCTCCTGGAGAGTCGGAATTCGACATCCAAATGGCATTTCATAAATGTATTCGGTATAATCAAAATCTTCAATTCCATGACGAGCAAAAGATTGAAGGTAAGTGTTTCCAATTGAGCGGCCCTCACGCAGATGCGTGATCAGTTCCGAGAATTTGTCTTGGCGATTTTGAGCATGCTCTCGACGTGTTGCGCCGAAATACGACGACTCAGCCAGTACGGCATCAACCAGTTCTTCGATGTCGAAAGGTGAGTTGGATGAGCCGATGCTGTCTGGAATAAAGTCGGAGGACAACTCTGAGGAAAAATTAACAATATTATGTTTGCAAGACAAGCCGCAGGTGCGGCATTCCAAGCAGTAGGCAAAGCCACAAGGGTGGCACCAGAACATTGCCTCTGAGCATCCACATTCTTCAAAATTCTTACAGCATTGAGGACCCGCAGGGCGAGGAAACCATTGAATTTCTTCCGTGTCCTTTTTAAACTTAGTGAAAAACTTTTGGGCGGCGTCCGCATCGCGGAACAAATCCTTTGCCTGAGCGTTCATTTCACGGCGTCTTTTAGTCTTGACAACCTGTCGGCGGCCGCCCCAGGGAGATGCTGCTTGAAGATCAACTTCAGCGTCAGGATCAACTTGGCCGGATGCTGGATCGGAGCTAGCCGCAGAGGCGGCATCCTTCGGTTTCCTTGGCATAGGCTTGGCCTTAACAGGTCCTTTGGGAGCTTCACTCTCCGAGGCGGAAGACTGCTCCTTGTTTCGCTCCTTGGCAAGATGTTTCTTAAATCGTTCGGAAATTTCTGCCTTGAGAGTTTTTACTCTCTTGTCTGCCTCGGTCTCAGGTGGGCCAAGCTCTTGGTCGTTGGGAGTTGCTTCTGTTCGCAGAGGCCTGGCCGGACCGGAATCGGCACTACGGAAACTTTCCAAAAACTTCTTTACAACTGGGAGTTTCTCGATTTCTTCTGCCACATACTCCATATATTCGGAACGTGACCATGTGAAACCATCTTGTTCATTCTCATTCTTCTTCTCCCAGTAAAGTTGATGGTGGCAGACATGCATGGCAAGGTCAATATTGGATGTATAATCATTCATTCGCCTTAGCTCGCCCGGTTCCGGTGCAACAAGCCAGGATCGATCAACGAAGGACCAAACACCGCAAAAGCGATTAAAAGGCACGGTCTGATCTGTGAGAACGTACCGGTTGTGAGTGATCACTGGTCCAAGGCCGGCAACGGCACCAGGTCTGGCAATTAGGATGCAGTCTGATTCGGGACGTAATACGTCTCTGATCGTACTGAGTGCAGAATCAAGAGTGAAATGCACATGGTTCCTTCCACCACGGGTGCCTCCTGGGAGCAAACCTAGTCTTCGGATGGATTCAAGATTTTTCTCGTTCGCTCCATGGACAAGGTACCTTAGTGAGAAAACTTCAGGCTTAAATGGGCAATGCTGAATTTCAACCTCAGTGGAATGTCCACTCTCAAAACGGATAAAAATGCTCGCAATGTCGAGACCATCAAGCAGGTCGGCTTGGCTTTCCCTGTTGACCTCATCGTCGAAGTCTGCCGGCTTAAACCACGTGTCCGGTATCGGAACAATGCCTGGTTGGAAATCTTCGGTGGTTACATAGCCGATCATGGCCCTGGCTTTGTTCGAGTCGCAGATTACGTGGGCCAGGGGCATAAGGAAAGTAACAGTGTTTTCTCTCTGTCGGACCTGCATTGAAAGCTCATTAGAGTCAAAATCTTGCAAAAATTTTGGTCCTTCACGGTACAAAGCGCGAATTTTTCTGGCTGCGCCAGGATGGCTAATAAGCTCATGTAAGGACAAAGATCCGTCACGGTGCATTAACTTCGTATGCCGAAAGATATAAGACAAGTGACGTGACATGGTCTCATAATTGCTATCCGCTAATGCGGAATCATGGTCCTCCTTGGTCTTGATACCGGATTGCCTTCTGAGGACCTGAGAAATGCACTCAGCAAAAATGCGGCTGTTCGACTGCACAGAGTCAAGAGGCGCGCCGAATGCATCGTCTATGACCCTGCTACGAGATTCGTAAGTCCGGGTGTCGCGATTTTGCCTTCTGTCTGGATTACCGCCACGCGGTGTGTGATGTGGACGGTTGCCACGAGGACTGCGAAAGCCACGTGGTGTGTAATCCGCAGAGGCGGAATGATCTGTGCGGCCATGCTTTGAGAACTTTGGAGGCATAAAAGAGAAATGAGTTGGTCACCCTTTTGATGCGACCTTTGAGAAATCGATCTTCAAACAAGATCTTCGAGGTGTCTCCAAGAATTGGCTTCCGGGTTCAAGAACAGTGCCAAGGGACGTGAGTCCGGGCGTCGCGAAAAAGAAAAACAATAAGAACCCTGTGAGCCGAGAGATTGCAGACACAAATTTTCTTGAGACGAAAATTTACTCCTCGAAGTATAGCATGGCAAACACATAATCAGAAATATCTTCATTGAAAAATGTTAACACATTGTGCGGCTCTGACAACGTTTCAATGACCCAAGTAGTTAAAAATGCCTTATGTTTGAGTAACGACCGGAATGGCGGATGAGTATCAACGTTCTCAAGTTTGCCAGTGGTGATGGATGACACTAACTGGTCTGGTTTTGCTGTTGATTTAGTAAGTGGATCAGCCAGACAGTATTCACTTGCAATGTGGCTCAAGTCATCCAAGTGTCCGGTGTTACTTTCATGTCTTAACATTTGTATTAAATGATGGGTCTCCTTCTGTTCAGGTAGGTGTGTTGTCTGAGCTGTGGTGACTAAATTGTTTGCGTCTGTTCGGATGTGTATGGGGACGATCTCACCACTGATGTCGGCCCAAAGTGCACGCAAGAACAGACAGGTTCCAAAACATTTCATTAAGGCATTCAATTCGGCAACAGTTGTGGATTGTGTTGTAGTGGTTATCTTATGACTCTCATAGTCAATAATCGATCCACGAGTTGCTGAGTTGGAACCGTCTATACGGTGTGTTCGCGTGTCGTAACCGGAATTGCGGTATGTTCCCTTGGAAGGCAATTTGTGATCTTCGGCTAGGAAAATGACATGAGCACGCTGACTAGACTTATCACTGTTGTTACGGTAGGATGCATCAGGCATGCCAAGGATACGCTGAGAACCCTTCAGAGGCCAGAATCTACCATCTACATATTGACTTTTGAGGGTTCGAACAACCTTGTTGATTTCCCTGACATCACCTATGGTCGGACTAGCAGCGGCTGAGGCACAACGCGAAAACTTGTAACAGATGTGGACCTGTGTCCTACTCTGTAACCAATTAAGCTGTCCAAGAACTGATCGATAAGCGGTGTGAAGTTGAGGATTGCACTGGATGTTATCCTTCAAGGACTTATCAATCTTGACTTCTTCAACAGCATCGACAGCAAGTTTCTGGTCAACAGAAATGTATGGTCCATACTTGTCATGAGTCTTCCATTTGATGCGTTGCCCTACAAACATAATGTCATTTTTGTCTTCTGAACCGACAGCAAAGTTCTTACGCAGACTGGACAAGACCTTGGACTCAAACACCTTGTCACCTGCCATGAACAGGTCATCGACATGGAGACAAATGAAACCATGCGGTCGGCGTCCCTGAGCATTGTTTCGGGCTACCGGATCCATAAGATGGTCAATTGCTTCCGAAATAGTTACCTGTTCGGTGGTTACACTACGAGGTGGTTGGTAGGTCCTTGTCTTAGAAGTACTGTCATACAGAACATAGGTGCATCTGTCTGCGCGTGTGGGAACAAGTCCACAGTCAAGTAAGGCTTTATCAATGATCTGCCACCAACGGCGTGGCGCATCATTAAGACCGTAACCAGGTTTCTTAAGCCTAGCACCAATGTAAGGTGGATAACCATACTCAGGTGGAATTTGACAAATAATGTCTCTGGTTTCATCATAGGCTTCACCTTGGAGGAAAGCGGTCTTTAGGTCCATATGGTATAAGTCCCAGTGATAGTTCGCAGCCAGCTGTGTTGCACAACGGAAACCTGCACGTGATGCTGCTGGACTATCAGTTTGCTGGGTGTTCTTCTGTTTGTCCTGAAAACCCTTGAGGACCCATCTTGCCTTACATTTCTGGAAATTACCGTCTTTGTCTTTCTTTACGGTAAGAACCCATCTTCCGGCAACGAAATTCCGAACTCTGGTTTTTCTCATGTCAACAAGATCAAAAACTTCATTATCAATCCATGATTGGCATTCAGCCTTCTTTGCATCTAAAAACTGTTTGGCAAGTTGTCTCTTCTCTTGTTGAGTGGCTTCCTTTCTCTTCTTGCCAACAAGATAAGAAAATTTGTCTGTCATGGAGTACAATGTCATAAAAGCCTTGTCTTCTTCATTAATGCCGTGATATTCTTCAATGATATCAGATCTAGTCTTACGGCATCTGGTGCGCTGTCTCTCCGAGACAACGGAATAAGACATACCAATAGAATTGGAAGGTTCAATACTGCTCAGAGCTACTGGCGAACCATCAATCAATCTGGGCACAGAGAATGAAGCAGTATTACTGCACAATTTTTGTTCCTGTGACAGGAAACACCATTTTGAATCATCAATAACAAGATCATTATAGTCAAGAGTCTCATCAGTATCAGTTGAACCATAAGGAATTGTTTCATCTGTGTCCTCTTCATGTTCCTCTTCTTCTTCTTCTTGTTGCTCTTGCTGATCTTGATTGTCTGGTTGAGGATCATTCTCTGGCATTGGCGATGGATTAAAAGGTTCATCTCCGTCTAGCGGAAGTATCGGCGGTCCATTGTGTCCGGATGGTGCGGCATCTGGATCAGGCTCGTCATCATCAAAGTCATCAGGCACAGGATCATGCTTGGGTTTCTTCGGTTTCGAAGTGCTTGGAGCGACTACAGCGGGTTGTGTGGTCGCGTTTGGTGTGACTGATGGCTGTGTATCACCCCCCAAATGGTTACTAGGCTGAAATTGGGTTGAAGACGCAGGAGGCATTTGTCTAGATGGTCGAGCCTTAGTTGCAGGTGGTATCGGTGGATCACCTGGTGGACGCTTTGTGCTCTGTGTCATTGGTGTGTCGTCAATGTTTGGTGGTATGATCGTATTGGGCACAATAATTGTATCTGGAGCAACAGGGATGCCAGTGGCTCCAGGAAATGGTGGTTGTGGATGATCAGGTGGTGATGATGGATGAGGTGGCAAATCTGGTGGATCATCTTGTGGTGAATGCATCTCATCGTCAGGCATATCATCACTTGGTCTTGGTGGTGAATGAAATGGTGTGTGAAACTGATCATCATCAGGAGGAAAGCCGGGATGCGGCGTGTGCGGTTCGTCAGGCATGGGAACATCTGGAAGTTGTGGTGATGAAGGTGGTGTGTTAAGATGTTCAGGCGGATGTTCATCATCTTGGCCGTTGTTCTGCTGAGGTGGAAGACCCGGTGGAGGGTCGATGTTGGTGTTTTGTTCAGGAATGTCATCTGTATTATCTGTAGGGATACTTCCATCATTGTTCCAAAACAATATTGCTGACCAGTGGCTAGCAATCAACTGCGACATATCTCTAGGATGTACGCGCAGAAAAACATGAGACGAATCTTTCTTCTTCCAAAGTAAGAGTACGCCGTGTGTGTGGCGGTATTCAACTCGCAATGACTGAAAACTACCACGAAAAATGATCGCGTTGTCAAACATGGACGTACTTAGATACATCTGTCTGACATGTGAAACATCTTGTTGTGCTTCGATCTGAACAGGATGATAAACATTACCAGCGGGTAGAGCATTAATGCGGTTGAGCAGGCGTTTCGTGTAATAGTCACGTACTGGAAGACCCTGTTCGTACAAGTCAGTTGCCAACACCGGATGCTCGGATGCCGTAAGAGCGGCAAGCTGATTTTGCACTCCTCGCAGTTCATCGAGATTCAAGTCTTCCAGCAGGTCTACTGCAAGTGACAGCTGCGATGGATAGAGAGCCCGTGAATTTCCTAATGGAAGGATGCATCTGATCAAAGTACTGCAAAATCGGTATGGATAAACTTGTGCCAACTTCGTTCTTGATCCATATCCTGGTGCACTACCTTCCAATGGTTGATGATAATGTTTTGGATCATTTTTGGACTTACTATTACATCTCTTGAAAACTGGATTCAAGACTCCCTCAGGAAAGTTGTGAAGTAAGGATGTTGGTTTGTAATAGTAGTATCCATTTGGGTCTCTCATACCAAATGCGCACATATCTAATGTCCATAGGTTACGGTATGCTTCATGAGAAGGCGCTGAAAGTGTTTGGTAAACCAAATCTTGGAAGTCGCAGGATTTTCAATGATGAAAAATCTGCCATGTTCAATCTGATAAAGAGCGACTCTTGCACAAAATTCTACCATGGGAAGATACTTTTTCCTTTTTTGATAAGTATCAGCAGGATCATTAATATTCTGCATTTGACTCCATGGTCCACAAACAGGTGCCATGTGGATGATTTTTGGCTGTTGTCGCTCAATGACTTCCATTGCCTTTCGCCGGCCTTCGGCAGTGAGCAAGTCGTAACCTGTGCGGAGGTCTATTGGAGCGCCGACTCGAAGTCCTTGCATTGCTGCCGCTTGACTAAGCTTGGCGGAGCCGCTAAACAGCTCAAGGAAATCTAATTTTCCAGTCATAGCTGGCTCCCATGTATAACAACCATATGTAATACCTTCAGGACCTGTCTGAATGGCATCGTGTTCTATGATGTTATTTGCATGGTCATCAGAGCGGCATGTGGACTTCACTGCTGTACAGGCGCCCTTGGCCGAAGATTCGGCACCGGCGGCAGCTTTGGCCGAAAAGTCGGCACTGGCAAGTGCAATTGGTTCTAAAGGAATGTCAATATCCTCAATAGGATTATGGTCTTTTCTGATTTTACTGATGTTGACCTTCACGATTCTGGTTCCTAAATCAACTCCAACCATACTGCCATCTACGGAAACCAACTTTCCTTTTATCCATTTTCCTCCATGTGAACCGTCTGATTTGATTTTTGATTTGTCTTCGGTCCAATAGTAAACTTTATCTCCAGGAAAGAATGGTCCATCACTAAGTTGAAGTTTACTCGCAATATCTCTTCGAAGGTCATCTGATTGTTTTGCCTCTAGAAACTTTCGCATCGCCAGTGACCTTAGTGCTTCAATCTGTCTCTCAGGAGCAGGGGCCTCAGTCGTGAGCTGAGCTGGATTCATGAGCTCAATCGCCGTAAGATCGGCAGGTCTTCTGCCAAATGCTAATTCAATAGGAGTGACACCACCGAGTGTTACCATGGTGTTCCTTGAAATGCAGGCTTGTCTCAACAACTGTTTATAAGTAATGTTGGCAAGCAATGGATCATCTTTCAAGGAAATTAGCATTAATGAGACCTGTTTCTTAAACATGCGAATGGCTGCCTCAGCTCTATTTGGCCATGGTGTTCCTGGTCCTAGAGAGATTGGCCTGATGCTGTGCCGGTTGTAGTAACTCTCCATCTCTATGCCCATGAAAGCTTGATCGGCAACAATGTATTTTGGATTGAGCTGGTAAGTTTCAAAGTATTCTTGAAGATGGGAAATCGTCACCGGATCAGATCTGTTTTGAACTACAAAAGCAGTAGTCAAAGAGGTTGCACCATCATACATAAGTAGGAATTGAAGTTTTGACTGTTGATTGATCGGAACTTCTCCATGATCAATGAAGGTAAGTTCACCAAAGACTTCACTTCGGATTCCTGAAACCTTAGCTCTCGATGGTGCAATCCTGGCAGTGGAACATGTGTCACATGATTTTGTAATCTGATCAAATTTGTCATAGATTTCTTTTGGCAACTTCAGAGCCGATGTTCTTCTCTTGAATTGTTCAGTGGTCATGTGATAATGCTTCAAATGCAACTTGAGAAGTTCAGTGGGTGATTGAAGCTTATCATGAATTCTTTGAAGTGCTAGTGACAAAGTTCCCTTAGGTGACGGTTCCTTTTTCTCTTCAAGTTTTACCTCAACCTTGGGTTCCGGTTTGACTTCAGTTTCTTCTTCAATCTGAGGTTCCCGACGTCTTGGGATACCGTCCTTCGAACCGGAACTTGGCCCAGAGGCCACCATTGGCTCTTCATCGGGATCAAAAGGTTGAGCTGGTACTTCTAACTTACTATCAGGCTGAATTGCTTTCTTGACAATCTTCTTGGAATCAGGCTTGGCCGATTTCGGCACCTCTTCAGGCTTAGGCTCTGATCCTTTGAATCTCTTGCAACCTTCTTTGTTGGTGTGTGGTCGATGTTTACCATTGCATGCTGGGCATGTGATGTCTTCGGACTGAAAGCTGTACATCGGTTTCCAACTGGAAGTAGCAAGAGCCATAATGTCAAGGACTGGATGGTTGGATGTACTGACCGCTAATGCGGTGCGTTGCATTCCAAACAGTGGACAAGTCATGAACTCACCTACAGGAGTGTGCTCAATGTTCATGCGAAGATTCCTCATTTGTTCAACTGAAAAGAGGATAGGAACCTTACCTTTGTCCAGGATGTCAACGCATGTTGTGATCCAACCAGATTGTGCACGATCATTGCGAAAATGAATCACCAATCTTTCTTTGACAGTAGATTGTTCTCCATTGGCAAATGAAAACTTACTTGAACACGGTTGCTTGGAAAACCATATATGATCACGCTTGGGATGTTGTTGGCAAGCCTGTACAAGGCGATCAATGGCAAAGCGGGATCCCATGGCTCGAGTGCAACCTGAGTCAAGGATGACATAAGTTGGATGAGAACCTAAATCTACATACTCACAAAGCAATGCTTGTTGGGCACCATGATCATAATTGAGAAATACACACTCTTCCGTTGAGACGGAATCGAGTGGGCTTGTGCGCGGCTGAAACGAATGCAGATCACCGTTTTCGGTAGAAACACTCTTCTCAACCTGGCGGATGCTCTTCAATAGGGACCTGTTCAAATCAGAAAAGCACTGGTACATCACAGACACGAACAGAAGCACGAATGTGAGGGCCTCTACAAGTTCGTGTCCGAACAATCGGAACAAGCGGATGCCTGAAAAACAGAACCGGTTGATCTTGTCGGTCTGTCCGTCCTCGAAATTTACGTCTGAATGCTTGTCCTCGGAGTCGGTCAGTTCCTCAGCGGAAACAAAATACGACCAATTGTACCAATCACCTTGGGAGTAATCTCCGTCATATCCATAGTAGGATTCATAACCTGACCAGTCATCTGTCCAGTATGTGTCATAGTCGTAACTCCAGCTTTCTTCGGCATGGGCTGTTTCTTGTTTTTCAGGGGCATGTGATGCACTGGATGATGCAGCCTGTGCTACATTAGCTTGTGGAGGTTGTGACAAAAATGGATTGGTTCCTCCTTTGTTCTTCGCATCACCTTTTCCTTTTCCTTTCCATGAAGGCATTCCTTTGAAAGAATCCTTTCCTTTCATCATTCCTTTCTTGCCCTTTTTACCTTTTCCTTTGCCCTTGCCTTTTCCCCAGAAAGCCGTGTCTTGCTGGTCATCTTCCCATGCTGCAAAACCTTTGCCTTTTGACCTCGAGCGGAAGCCGGGTCTTGATTTCTTTCCTCCTTTCTTGCCATAACCTTTTGGTCTACCTTTCTTGAAGGACCTGCCGTAGATGCGGCGCTTAGAGTATGAACCCTTGGCGCTGAGAACCCAGAACTCGTTCTCCGTGTACAGACCTGTGAAACCTTCTTCACCCGTCTCTTCATCGAAGACCCAAAATCCGTACTCACCTTCTTCGGTCTCGCCCTCGTCGATGACGTAGAAGTTGGACCGCTTGCGGGGCGTGATATTTGGGTCTGCAACACCTGTGCGGGAAACGGCAAAAAGTTCTAAGAACAGCTGTTTCACTTGGAGATAGGTGTATTGAGGCATTGCAATCTGACGGATGTTCATGGACGAGACAAAGCGCTCTCGCTGTTGCTCGTTGAGGTCTGCTTGCACTAGAAAAATCAGTGACATCAAATTGTCTGACAATGGAAACTGCTGTGCATGTCTGGTCCTTCTATTGGTTATGGTCTGTTCTCTCAGTTCTTGTTGATAAGCTAGCTTATCTTCATCTGTTACTATTCCATTATAGTGCAGTCTTTGCTCATCTGTGAGTGCTGCCGTAAATGCCTGAGTGCCTGCCTCGGGGAGATCGGATATGTCCAGCAGATCGGACCAAGAAGCCAACAAACGCTTCTGCGCGATCTCAAATCGCCCTATCCAGTGCACGAATTCGCTCTGGCCTCGATATGTGCGAAACATCTGGAGGAATCGCCAAAGGAACACATGATTCACTCCCTTCACGAAGTATGGTCTCAATGTGTCCTTGAAATGAGCGAGGCCACGATCCGGATCTCGGAGTAGGGCATTATCGAGCATCGACTTATAAAAAGAAGCGGAACCAATGAGGGCATTCTTTAATGGTCCGTGTTTATCTGCATCCAATGTTGTGATCCCTAACCAGTCATCAATTAAATCTTCATATTCAAACCAGCTTGATTGGCCATCAAATTGGGGTGGAACCTTTGGTGTCATTTTGATGCCCATCCAGTTTTCGGAATGACTGGTGGCGGCATATGCTTCAGGCTCTTCATAAGAGACAATCTGGAGTTGTTCTTCATCTGAATCCATGTTGTGGATTAAGACCATGGCAGCTACTCTAACTTGACCTACAGGTTGCCTCCGCAAGTCCGATATACGGAAGGTATGCAGAGAACGGCAGTTCGGCACACAGATCTAGACTTGGCGAAGGCACAGGCTCCGCTACCACTTTGAGGTAGCTATCCCTCTATTAGGGGAGCCCTGGA
>CAMXCT020001371.1:0-87500 GCA_947184155.2 Cladocopium goreaui
AGCAAAAATTCTGGAGCAAATTGGACTAGAATTTTTGTACTGAAGGGAAACAAGCAAAATTTCTGGAGCAAATTGGACTAGAATTTTTGTACTGAAGGGAAACAAGCAAAAATTCTGGAGCAAATTGGACTAGGTTTTTTGTACTGAAGGGAAACAAGGAACATTTCTGGGGCAAATTGGACTAGAATTTTTGTACTGAAGGGAAACAAGCAAATTTTCTGGAGCAAATTGGTCTCGAATTTTTGTACTGAAGGGAAACAAGCAAATTTTCTGGAGCAAATTGGATTAGAATTTTTGTACTGAAGGGAAACACGCAAAATTTCTGGAGCAAATTGGATTAGAATTTTGTACTGAAGGGAAACAAGCAAATTTTCTGGAGCAAATTGGACTAGAATTTTTGTACTGAAGGGAAACAAGCAAAATTTCTGGAGCAAATTGGACTAGAATTTTTGTACTGAAGGGAAACAAGCAAAATTTCTGGAGCAAATTGGACTAGAATTTTTGTACTGAAGGGAAACACGCAAAATTTCTGGAGCAAATTGGACTAGAATTTTTGTACTGAAGGGAAACAAGCAAAAATTCTGGAGCAAATTGGACTAGGTTTTTTGTACTGAAGGGAAACAAGCAAATTTCTGGAGCAAATTGGACTAGGTTTTTTGTACTGAAGGGAAACAAGCAAATTTCTGGAGCAAATTGGACTAGGTTTTTTGTACTGAAGGGAAACAAGCAATTTTCTGGAGCAAATTGGACTAAGTTTTTTGTACTGAAGGGAAGCACGCAAAAATTCTGGAGCAAATTGGACTAGAATTTTTGTACTGAAGGGAAGCAAGCAAATTTCTGGAGCAAATTGGACTAGGTTTTTTGTACTGAAGGGAAACAAGCAAATTTCTGGAGCAAATTGGACTAGGTTTTTTGTACTGAAGGGAAACAAGCAAAATTTCTGGAGCAAATTGGACTAGGTTTTTTGTACTGAAGGGAAACAAGCAAATTTCTGGAGCAAATTGGACTAGGTTTTTTGTACTGAAGGGAAACAAGCAAATTTCTGGAGCAAATTGGACTAGGTTTTTTGTACTGAAGGGAAACAAGCAAAAATCCTGGAGCAAATTGGACTAGAATTTTTGTACTGAAGGGAAGCAAGCAAAATTTCTGGAGCAAATTGGACTAGGTTTTTTGTACTGAAGGGAAACAGGCAAATTTCTGGAGCAAATTGGGCTAGAATTTTTGTACTGAAGGGAAACAAGCAAATTTTCTGGAGCAAATTGGATTAGAATTTTTGTACTGAAGGGAAACAAGCAAAATTTCTGGAGCAAACTGGGCTAGAATTTTTGTACTGAAGGGAAACAAGCAAAAATTCTGGAGCAAATTGGGCTAGAATTTTTGTACTGAAGGGAAACAAGCAAAATTCCTGGAGCAAATTGGGCTAGAATTTTTGTACTGAAGGGAAACAAGCAAAATTTCTGGAGCAAATTGGACTAGAATTTTTGTACTGAAGGGAAACAAGCAAAAATTCTGGAGCAAATTGGACTAGGTTTTTTGTACTGAAGGGAAGCAAGGAACATTTCTGGGGCAAATTGGAGTAGATTTTTTGTACTGAAGGGAAACAAGCAAAATTTCTGGAGCAAATTGGACTAGGTTTTTTGTACTGAAGGGAAACATGCAAAATTTCTGGAGCAAATTGGAGTAGATTTTTTGTACTGAAGGGAAACAAGCAAAATTTCTGGAGAAAATTGGACTAGAATTTTTGTACTGAAGGGAAACAAGCAAATTTTCTGGAGCAAATTGGTCTCGAATTTTTGTACTGAAGGGAAACAAGCAAATTTTCTGGAGCAAATTGGATTAGAATTTTTGTACTGAAGGGAAACACGCAAAATTTCTGGAGCAAATTGGACTAGAATTTTTGTACTGAAGGGAAACAAGCAAAATTTCTGGAGCAAATTGGATTAGAATTTCTGTACTGAAGGGAAACAAACAAATTTCTGGAGCAAATTGGAGTAGATTTTTTGTACTGAAGGGAAACAAGAAAAAAATCTGGAGCAAATTGGGCTAGAATTTTTGTACTGAAGGGAAACAAGCAAAATTTCTGGAGCAAATTGGATTAGCTTTTTTGTACTGAAGGGAAACAAGCAAAATTTCTGGAGCAAATTGGACTAGGTTTTTTGTACTGAAGGGAAACACGCAAAATTTCTGGAGAAAATTGGACTAGGTTTTTTGTACTGAAGGGAAACAAGCAAAATTTCTGGAGCAAATTGGACTAGAATTTTTGTACTGAAGGGAAACAAACAAATTTTCTGGAGTAAATTGGACTCGAATTTTTGTACTGAAGGGAAACAAGCAAATTTTCTGGAGCAAATTGGACTCGAATTTTTGTACTGATGGGAAACATGCAAAATTTCCGGAGCAAATTGGACTAGAATTTTTGTACTGAAGGGAAACAAGCAAAATTTCTGGAGCAAATTGGACTAGAAAAAGTATGAGCTGAAGGGAAACAGAAGTTTTTTTGGTGGGTCAATCTTGACAAGCACACGGCACTCACAGACATTCACATGAGATACAAAGCAACCACCACCAACTTACAATCTGCTTCAAAAAATATGTCAATTCATATTCACAAACATCAGGCATCAAAGCAAGATTTGAGGTTGAAAGACTATTTGAGTAAACATAATGGAGTGAAGATAATGCTACAGGTCTTTGGCACTGTTTGTATAGAATTTTACCGATGGAAATCAGTGGCTGCCGGTTGGAGAAGTGTACTGGTGAGAGGAAGCTACAGTACCACTGATTGAACTCATGATTTACCGTGAGGACATGATTGGTACATGGATAGTCACTCGGATACATTGATCATTGATTGGTACATTACTAATGTATCATAGTAATAGATTGGTACAATGTGGGGCCCCCTAGTTATAAGTTGGTTTATAGCCCAATCTAACTATAGTTATAACTACCATAAACCCTAGTTATTGTAGTTATAAACCAACTTAGCTATCTTGGGGGCCCCACTTTGTATCCATTGATTACTAGGTGTTGATACATTGATACTCTCAGTACCACTGATTAAACTAATGACAGCGCGCATGCGGCAGCCGCGGCGCAGCGAGGCACTGGATCTACTTGGACAAGTGGGACTTGCCCTGGAGTAGCCCGGTCGTGTTTCGAAAGCCCGGGAGAAGCAGAATGCATAGATTACATTGTATTCTTACAGCAACAGAAAGGGCTTCCGCAGCATGACATGTAAACATGATTAAACATGTAAGATTTTAAGATGAGTCAACATCTGAGAGTCGAGTTTCTCAAAGTCCTGTGGTATTTTGGTATTTCTCACTGTTCCACTGGGGAGAAACTCGCGTTTCACACGCCAAGGTGGAGATGATGAGGACGAGAAGAGGATCTACTTCCCAGGAGGGTGCCAGAGCCCAGAGGACCTCTGCTTCCCACAGTATGATGCCTAAATACAACTGAATACATGCATACAGACATTACAATACACTACATTACATTGCATACATTAAATATATTTCATTACATTGCATTTACATACGTACATATCGACATACAAAGACATACGTAGACATACATCACACGTAGACAGACATATGCATACATACGCATACACACACGTACAACTACGCACATACACATACACGTACACATAAACAGGCACAGACCCAGACACAACACCTACCTACCCACCTACCCACCTACCTACCTACCTATACATATACATATACATATACATATACATATACACATACATATACATATACATATATACATTATACATATACATATATACATATATACATATACATATACATATACATATACACATACATATACATATACATATACATACATATATACATATATACATATATACATATACATATATACAAATATACATATACAGATATACAGATATACATATATACATATACATATACATTTACATATATACACATATACATATATACATATATACATACACATATATACATATATACATATATACATATATACATATATACATATATACATATATACATATATACATATATACATATATACATACACATGCACATGCACATACACATACATATACATATATATATACATATACATATACATATACATATACATATACATATTATTAAACTGGTAGCAGAAGTCTATCCACCTCTAAGGTTGTTGTGGGGCCTCCCGACCCAAGGAATACCACCTCCTGATGGTGCTACAAGTCTGTTATACCAATGACCACCTGATCAAGCCACCCCTATGGCGCGCCCAACGTCAAAGGGCTTTTTGGTTCCACCTGCGACCCCCTGATCGATCCTGAGCCCTGTACAGCCACACATGTATATGTGCGTACCCTGCAACTGGCAATGTGACAGCTGGAACTGTGGAATTCACACTCGTAAAAAATTGTTCTTTTCTATAAAAAATTGGTGTCTTCCAAGAGGCAAAACTGGGATTGACGTTCAACAGCTGGGCAATGACTAAGAGTTGCATCCCAAATAGGCCATACGGATCATGTCACAGTGTGTGCGGTTTTAGCGATTTGGTTCATCCACATCTGTTTCGTTCTCTTGTCTGCTCGGGCACGCAAAACCTCGTCGATGTCATGTATTATGCATCGCCCTTCATGCAGGAAACGCCTTAGAGGAGTGCAATCCATGGTTTTTGTAAGGCAATCTGCTAGCTGCGCTGCAGAGTGAACCCATTTGATGACAATTCCATTTCGAAGGCGATCCTTTATGATCAGGGCTTCCAGCGTCGTACGATATTCTTGACATTGAGGAACTGTAGTCTTTTGAATCAAGTCATATAGGCTTTTGCAATCCACAATGGCATATGATTCCGGACACATTGAAAGGCACTTATCAGGGTCTTTCCAAAGATCACTGGGTTGACACAACCATGACCATTGAACACGTAACCAGGATAAGAGATCAACTGAACCACTGAGTGCATAGGTTTCTGAAGCCAACGTACTTCCCACAACTCGGGCAATCTTACGGGAGTATCACATCAATGGACTCACTTGGCTGGACTGCCATTCGCCGATTTCCTTGGAAGCAGCTAGAATCAAGCACCCCTTTTGGGACTGAGAATTGGCACGGGTGGCGAACGAAGCGTCAGAAAAGGACACAAAACGCAAATCTTGGATTGGAATACTTTGAATCACAATTTTGGTTCCTTTATGTTGTTTAGCTTCAGTGAGGAGTCTGTTTCCATCCAAAAGATCTTTCACCTGTGCTGAGTTGATCTTTGCCTGAAGGAAGCTAAGTTTGGCCGACAAATCCGGCCGCGTGTTCGTAGCAGCATATTGGATACTACCCACCAGACCTCGTAGGGCTTGTCTCTCCTTTTCGGTGATTAGCTCTTCGGGTGTGGTGCGTCTGTTTCGATCAATGTTGATTGGTGGTATATCTTCGATATATTTCTGTTGATCCAGTTCAATTGAACCATCCCAATTCTGATGAATATGGATTCCTGTAAACGTGAAATCATCTTGCAGCTTGCTTCCAAATGGATATCTGGCCTCCAGTTGTTGTATGGCACGATTAAACGTGTCATCTCCGGCTCCCAAACCATCATCCACATGAATACCAACCAAACCGTGAATACCTGATTGACCTTTCTTAGGCAGCACAAAGGTACAGGGATCCAGAGGAGACATCACAAAACCCAGTGACACAAGAGCATTTTTCAGCTCTTCGTACCAGAGCAATGGAGCATTGCATAGCCCATAGGCGCTTTTGAGTAGCTCACAGCACTCCCAGGGTTCCAGCTTCATCATCGTACGCATTTCTGCTGGAGGCTCCATTCCTAAGACTCTGCCATCCTTACGGCTACCCCTTAAGAAGGCAGTTTGGATGTCAAAACTTCGCAAACGCCATCGGGCTGAGGCAGCATATTGCATGATGAGAACTCTGGCATCACGTCCCATGGTTGGACTGTCGCGAGCCATCTCATCTAGCTGGGGATCTTCATATCCCAGGATGACTAGCCGAGCTTTAGGTTTGTGAGTAGCGGCTGAAGGATCTGTGGGATTGGGTTCAAGAGGTTTCCATGTCAATACCCATCTAGATCGCAGGATTTGTTCTGCAGGAATTTGACTTCTGGCTATTCTGCGGACAGTTTCCGTCGATAGCCATGATGAGATCTCTTTTGATTTTGCATTTTGGAACAACAGCTTATCGCTGGGAGAAAGATCCTTCTCACGCACTTCGGAGCGTTGCTTCTTAGCGCTTGATGCAAGAAAGGCAATCTGATCGCCATAAGTTTGTTCAGTGCAATGTTGGATTTCATCAACGGACAACAGAATCTCCATTTCATAACCTTTGGAGGTTTGTTCATGGCAAAGTGCAATATATTGTTCTTGAGTAGGACATTCGTTGATATGTTGTTTCAGGATGGTAAAAATGGTCTTTCCAGTCCAAAGTGTTGGTAAAGGTAAGTGAGCTTGAATGTTGTTTCTCCAAACATCTTCATGTTTCCAAGAGTACCCTTGCTCCGTCATTACATGTGTTTGGCGATCATCGGAAAGCCATTCGCAAGGAACTGGGCAGTTGGCACAGCTTGTTGGGAAAAATGGCCTTACTCGAGGAGTCTTATGAACACGAACCAGTTGTCTTCCTTGGATTATCCAATGGTCTCCAGTCTCTAGTTGTGGACTCACGCTGTCACTCATCAGGGAGTCTTCGCTTCCTGAGGACTCCGTTTCAGGCACTGGAACTTCGATCGGGTTCGGCTCAATGGGAACTGTCTGCTCTCCACTGTTGGGAGACATCTCAGGCGAGGCATGAGTGCTGGCAGCATCAGGCTCGGCATCAGGCTGTGTCGTGGTGTCGGCATGTTGTGGATCATTCAACAGTGGCATTGCTGGTGTAGTGTTATTGGATGGAAGGATTGGACTATTATCAGTTTGGGTTATTGTGGGGTTCGAGTGATTGGGGTTAAGATTAGGTTGATTCTCACTGGGACTCGTTGCATTCTGGTTGGGTGACATGGTGGTCGGTGGGACCAAGTCATGATACTGAAACACGCCTGTTCCAAGATGGCTGGCACTTCCGGTGGGTTTGGGAAACGGTCCCAATTCTGCGGACTGGGATGCTTGCACATTCTCAGACTCTCGGCTGGAGAGAGGGCGCACATGTTCTGGGGCACATCGGTAAAGGCGACTCAAATGAGTTAGCCACAGCACGTTTTCCCCTTCACATAGAACGACTCGGGCTGGTCCATGCCATCCCCCGGCTAATGCCCCTTTTCCTTCCCTCCAATACATAACCCAGGCCCCTATCTCATATTGTGGTCTACTGGGACGATTTCGACGCAACAGAGATCGTCGAAGTTTGAGGTCATGATCGGTTTTGATGAAGGCAACACGGGCATTTTCCCTCCACCGGAGGTTTTGGAGGAACATTTTGACCTCTAGGGTTTGGCTACTCTCCGGCAAATCCGAAGTCTGATCCGCAAGCATGTCGGCAGGTCCAGGCTCCTCATTCATATTGCTGGCAGGGACATGTCTACTCTTACCAAGAACCAGGATTTCAGGGCTATATCCACGGTACCTCGAAAGACTGTTTTTGGCTGCACAGCAATGTTGGAGGGCCATCTCGAATTCATCATCGCTGCTGATCGGCTGGTCCTGCTGATATTTATCCAGCATGGTTTGCAAAATTGCACCATGTCTTTCGCATCGACCCAACTGCCAATGCGCCTCAGCAGCCACAGTGTGTCCCTTTGTGTCCATGCTCTGTAGGAACTTGCTGAATTCTTCACTACAGAACTCCCCTGCACTATCGGTGATCAACTCCTTTGGTGGACCGGCCCAACTAACCCAATATTTATTGATTAACAATGACAATTGGATTGATGTAGGTCGGTGCATGCATGGGAAGGCAACCTGGAAATTGGTACCAGCATCTACCATATGATAGAACATGAAGTCCTGTCCTTGGTTATTGGTCCATGTAACAGCGTCCATGGAGACAACATCATTGAAACCCCTGGGCATGCTAAGATGGCTGGGACGTGCAAGTCGTGGCCTCTGTCTTTCATGGCATGCTGGGCAGTGCATGTCGCGGATGCCATCAATGGCCTCCTGTGGCCAGCCCTGTTCTTTCAGGACATTTCCTAACACGGTGGAGTCGGGATGTCCCAAATTGTTGTGCATTCGGGTTAATTGTTGTCTCTCTTCGGAATTCAGGGACATGAATTTGGGTCCATGTTGAAACCCTTTGGAAGGCTCAGGATCTGTTATCATATTCGGGTTATTGGTCTCCTGTTTGGGGTTCCTGGTTGTGGTCATGTCGTGAGCCTCTGGAGAGCCATTGTTTGGTGTCCGCTCCGTTGCCGCCGGAACAGGTAGTGGAGCTTCGTCCATCCCCGGGCGATTGCATTGGCGCTTGGCAGATCCATCAGGCTCTTCGCCAGCTGACGCAGGGCATTGACTTGGCGAACTTGGTGTATATGGTCGGCTTGCAAACATGGTTACAATCAGTCTGGCAGGAACCCCCTTTCGGAGAAGTTGATTACGTCTGAGATTGCCCCATTCTTCCCAAGCTTCTTCACAAAAGTTACCTTGGCCATCCCTTCTTATCCCCATAGTCATTCTTAGAGGACATTGGCTTCGAGTTACATTTGGGGGAGGGCTTCTGTATCGGTCTGCACCCTTGCATAGCTCAATCCATTGAATCCGACATTCTGGAAACATGGTCTGGGCTCGTCGGAGTAAGTCCCGTTGGAAAGGAACCGTTTTCCTACTCTGGGTGCATGATCGATGGCAACTTTGAGAAACTGGTCAACACGTTGATTCCACACTTCTTGATTTAGATATCCCTCAGTCGGGGGCTGTTTGTGACTGAGCTTTCTTCTTTTGGAATCGGTTACCTCAGCTGGCTTTTCGGCATCTCGGATGGTGAGGGAGAATTCCTCAGCAGAGCGCTCTTGAACACGGATGCTACATCGTATGCAGCGGGCAATCTTCATGGCAAACGTACGGGTATACAGTTCAGTATACTGAGAAATGTTCACCCGATCCCCTCTGGTGTTTCGGAAAGAACCCTCAACATGGTCATGGTCATGAGTCTTATCACATCTCAAGTTATCGACATATCGATGCATGATTTGAGAAGTGGTCACTATTTGGGTTCCCTTTTGCAGATGATTTCCTGTCATGGGGTGTTTGAGATTACCGGCTGTACACATATCACAACGAGCATGCCACGTGTTTGCCATGATCGTTTCCAGTTCTTCCTGGAACAGCATCTGTGATCCTACCGGTTGCTCCAAGTGTGCATGACAGGATGGATTCCTGTGTCGCTGAAATTCAAAAACGGCATCGCACAACATCAGGTGTACTTGGTCTTCATCCCGGTCCAACATGATCCTTCTGGCAAGTTCGGGAGTCTTGTGACGATTGAATTCATTCCAACGGCACCAGGCTTTGCACTTTGGAGACAACCACACATGTTTCGGACGCAATCTGAGCAGCCTCTCATAGAGGCGGAATCGCCCCGGCTGGGACTTCAAGTCACCGTCCTGCAAACTGTGACGCTCAGCCCACAATCCTTGTGCTCTGGCCTGTTGGGTCAGTTGACTTTCGGGACTGCAGTAAATTTCAAAAACATCGGCACGGTGCGTCTTCAACAAAGGAGATTCAGGTAGAACTCCCTTTGAGGCAAAATACTGCCACATTTCTTTGGCTATCCAGTTAGTAGTTCGACTGTAAAAGATGTTTTCCCCCACATCATCTTGATCAATCACGGGATCTAGAGGATTGTCACTGGAGAGTTGTTGCCATGTTCCACACAGGTCAGTCAAAAGCAAGGGTTGGACAGGCATGAGAGTTTCATCAGGCTCAGACTGAATTACTGTGGTTCGCCGGCTGGCCCCTTCAGATGAGCAAGAACCTGCTGCATCACATTCTCGATCTCGAGCATCCTGCGCTGCATGTGTAAGAGTTCCAGAGTGTTCTCCTCTGGCACTTGATCCCATTCTTCGGGTTCCGACTCCAGGTCGATGGGCATCGTGCTGGCTAGAGCCTTGGGGCAGGCTTTGGCCTTCGGCCGAGTGGTGGCACTGATCTCCTGATTGTTCTTCTCCAGATTTTCGACATGCAGCTGAATGAATCGGAGGAACTTGACGTGTTCCGTCTGGCGGCTGTCCTTGTAGGTCTCCGCGAACCACGTCATGTAGCGGTGCTCGGTCACCATGGACGCATAAGTCTTCCCGCAGTGAGCTTTGCCAAACTTGATGGTCTCGTTCTCGAGCTCGGCAAGTGTCATGGACATGATCTGTGGGAGACTCTCGGAATCCCTTTCCGACAGAGACAGACGGCGGAGACGATCGGCCAACTGGTCGAACTGGTGATCCACAGGACTCTGGGACATGGCTGACAACGGAATGACAATCGACGGGTTGTTGGCAGGCAGGGCTGAGCCGATCTTGCTGTTGAACGGCTGGCTTCATCAAACACGGATGCTCTGACGAAGAAACTGTACATGTTGGATCTTCGGATTCAACTGGCTGAGACACATCAATGGACCTGGACACCTCATCTTCCCCAACGTCACTGCTCTTATCGGGACTGGCAGCATAGAGCGTCTGCTCTCTTTTGGCGTGATCACGTGTCTGCAAAAGGTCAAGAAGGTCCAGCCTGTACAATTTTCGATCAGTGATCTCAATGGGCACGGTGCGGCCCAGTGCCTTGAAAAAGATCTGGTTCAGACCTGTATCGATGACAGCTCCAAGCGATCTAAAAACACTGTTGGCAATGAGAAAAGGGGTATTTGATGGTACAATCACCACCTTGATCCATCTGTCACCTACTGGAAAGAAAACTGATCGTTTACCCATCACAGAGCTATCATTCCCAAAACGGAATTTAATGGCACATGGGGCTTCTTTCATGGACTGCAGTACACTCTTTGGCAACATTTGACAAAGGTCGGTGAATTGGTTCTGTCCTATCACTGACATGCTGGCCCCAAGGTCCACTATCCCGTATGTTCCCTGTGAGACAAAGTTGATACTTTCCTCCGACAACTGCACCCTCACGGTGGCTAGTTCATGGTTTTTGCTCAGGGGGTCGCAAGTTGAAACCGATTTCTCACTTTCCTGTCGACTCCTGCACATGTATGGAAGGCGGGCAAGAAAGGCTGGCTTGCATTTGGACAACACCCTATTTAACTCATGAACATGATATGTCCTATGATCATGTTGTGGACCCTTTTCATGGTATGCGGCAGTCATGAGGCATGTCTCCTCCATCATGAAAGCAGTGGCTTCCGGTGGAGGTGCATCAACATCTTCAGGTGCATGGTCATATGGCGGCGGCTGAGCCATGGTGGAAAACACTGTCATACCGGCGAATGCCGTGTTGTTGGTTCCAGGAACATTGGACTTTGTCCTTTGTGGACATTCGGCTTTCCAATGTCCAGGTTGATTGCAAAGTCTACACGTCGATTCCAGGATTCTCTGTGCTAGTGGCTTTCGGAATCGGTTCTTGAAACCACCTTTGAATTTCCCTTTTGATTTCCCTTTTGAACCCTTGTTTCCAAAGAACCCACGGGCTTTCACCTTTTCTGTGACTCTTTTCCGCGCTTCCACATAGCTATTGAGACATGTTGCAACTTCTGGGTCATTCTGCAACGAGTCCACTAAGGCCTCTTCGAACTGGGAGATGATGAGTGCATCCTCGTCCCCTTCTGACAGAAGGGTCTCCAAACCAGCATCCTCAGACTGATCCAGAGAGACAAATGCCGTTTCATCCATCTCTTCATCTTCGCGATCACCATCATCGACATGGAAAACATCATAAGTTTTGGTTCGGGGGTTGTTGCGTGTCCCACCCGACTGCACTTCGGCAAAAAACTTGGATCCAAGCAGTTGCAGAGAGTCTACGACCTTCTTGTACTCGAGATTACCCTGTGCGTCTATGATGATCTTTTTGTCTTCAGCCAACAGTCCAGAATTACGAACCAAGACATAGGCCCGCATCTCCTCCAGAGTTGTGCCCATGTTGACCAACTCCTCGAACTGTATCTCATGACGAGCCAAGTAGCTCGAATGCGTTTCATCGCTCTTCTGGACTGTTCCATAAAGAGCCCTCTCAAAACGTTCATACTTGGTCTCCAGTTTCGATTGGCCCCATACTCCTCCAAGGGTCTGTACGACCAGCTTGATGCCGTCAATGGTTTGAACCTTCAACTTCGTAGGGTCCAGTCTGACGACTTTCTGGAATGCAGTTCCTTCACAAAGGAGGCATGCTCTGGGTGCCAATTGCGCTAAGTGCTCAACTGGCCAAATATTGGCCAAGAATTCCAGTCGACGTGTGTAGTCGTTGATGTCGGTATCGCCAGGTTTGAACGGCGGGATCAGATGCCAAGGCAGCTGGTTGCCACTTGTCTGGCCACCTGCTGCAGGGTGTTGACTTTCCCCCGCACTTCCGTCCATCCCCGGATCTCACTCACTTCCGCTGCTTCTTGTCCTCCTCCAGTTCCACGAAGTAGCGGTGAGCCGCAGCTCCGCTACCAGTATTAAACTGGTAGCAGAAGTCTATCCACCTCTAAGGTTGTTGTGGGGCCTCCCGACCCAAGGAATACCACCTCCTGATGGTGCTACAAGTCTGTTATACCAATGACCACCTGATCAAGCCACCCCTATGGCGCGCCCAACGTCAAAGGGCTTTTTGGTTCCACCTGCGACCCCCTGATCGATCCTGAGCCCTGTACAGCCACACATGTATATGTGCGTACCCTGCAACTGGCAATGTGACAGCTGGAACTGTGGAAATCACAACATATACATATACATATACATATACATATACATATACATATACATATACATATACATATACATATACATATACATATACATATACATATACATATACATATACATATACATACATGCTGCATGCATGCATGCATGCATGCATGCATACATACATACATACATACACACACACATACACACATACACGCATCCACACATACACAGATACACAGATACACAGATACACAGATACACCAATAGACAGACAGATAGATAGATAGGTAGAAAAGTAGGTAGGTAGATAGATGGATAGATAGATGGATAGATAGATGGATAGATGGGTAGATGGGTAGATGGATGGATGGATAGATA
The DNA here is from genome assembly GCA_947184155.2 of Cladocopium goreaui. NCBI lineage: Eukaryota > Dinophyceae > Suessiales > Symbiodiniaceae > Cladocopium > Cladocopium goreaui. Next base: position 13,162 of record CAMXCT020001371.1, read on the forward strand.
GATAGATTGATTGATAGATTGATAGGTTGATAGATTGATAGATTGATAGATTGATTGATAGATAGATAGATAGATAGATAGATAGAGAGAGAGAGAGATAGAGAGATAGAGAGATAGACAGGTAGACAGGTAGGCAGATGGACAGACAGACGGACAGACAGATAGACAGATAGGCAGATAGACAGATAGACAGAGAGACAGACAGATAGACAGACAGACAGACAGGCAGACAGGCAGACAGGCAGACAGGCAGACAGGAAGGCAGGCAGGCAGACAGACAGAGAGACAGAGAGACAGAGAGACAGAGAGACAGAGAGACAGAGAGACAGAGAGACAGAGAGACAGAGAGATAGAGAGATAGAGAGATAGAGATAGAGATAGATATAGATAGATAGATAAATAGATATAGATAGATTTAGATAGATATAGATAGATATAGATAGATATAGATAGAGATAGATAGAGATAGATATAGATCGAGATAGAAATAGATATAGATAGATATAGATAGATATAGATAGATATAGATAGATAGAGATATATAGAGATAGATCGAGATAGATAGAGAGAGAGAGATAGAAATAGATAGAGATAGGTAGATAGACAGATAGATGGATAGCCAGACAGATAGGTAGATCGATGGATCGATGGATTGATGGATTGATGGATGGATGGATGGATTGATTGATTGATTGATTAGATAGATAGATAGATAAATAGATCGATAAATAGATAGTCCGATCGATAGAAAGATGGATAGATAGGTAGATCGATTGATGGATTGATTGATTGATGGATTGATTGATTGATTGATTGATTGATTGATTACATAGATAGCTAAATAGATAAATAGATCGATAAATAGATAGATCGATAGATAGATAGATGGATAGATAGGTAGGTAGATAGATAGATAGACAGATAGATAGATAGATAGATAGGTAGGTAGATAGATCGATAGATAGATAGATAGATAGATAGACACACACACACATACATACATTAGTAAAGGCCTCAGTAGTGTATTTTGTTGGTGAATTTGAACATCTATCTAACAACGGTATTTGCTACTGTCTCAAGATCTAGATCGAATACTAAATCTGCACCACTCACATATTGATTTAACAATAGGTCAGCCTCTGCTTTAGTTTCTAGTTGCGCTTCCCATCGAATCAATCATCCCTTTTTCAGCGATTGTTTCCTGCTGTCGGAGGTTTTCGGTAGCAAAGGATGATATCCCTCTCTTCCGCATCGCTGAAAAGGCGGCCAAACATGTTGCAGCGCATGTCACAAAGGATTGTGTGCTAGAACATACATGCACCAGTTTCTGATCCGAAGGCAACCTCTTGCAAGTCTGCTTTTATTTGGTGAAACATTGGATGAACAAATAGCAATGGTTGCTTGGTCAGTTGAAGTGGGCATGATGACTGTTTGTCCGTTTTCTTGTCATCAGCCAGTGGCTTTAGGGTCTGATGAAGCAGTACAAAAGCTACGTTCCAACAAAGGCGACCCGGCTGGACTAATTCCTGTGGGGAGTTGACAGCTCTTCTGTCGAGACTGTGCGAGAATCTACACCGTACCACCCAGCTTGCAATTTTATGGAAGCTCTGCCAATGGAGGAAGTAGCAGCGTAGCAGTTCCAGATAGTTCCAGTCTACAAGTGATGCTTCAGCAATTGCCAGCACTAGGATACCCCCCATTCGCATCACTTAGCATCACTTTGCCACCATTCTGCGGCACTTTTTTTGGGCCACCATCTGTTGCCGCTTTTTCAGCCGAGATCCGACTAACGGAAAAGAATGAGATTCGCCAGTGGGTTTGGAAAGGGTTTGCAACTTAGAATCCGGGAGGATCCTGGAAGATCTCTTTTCGGAACTGGACTTTTGCCTCGAGATTACTATGATTACAACTTGCAGCTGTGAAAAATTCACACACTTTTCAGACGTGCAGAAAATTTCTGCCTTTTTTTAGCCATGACATCTTGCATTTCAAGTGGATGCGAACTCATGTGACACCTAGGGACCTGGCTTCTTTATCATACTTGTAGCGACAGTGTGGCAAGTGGGAAGTCAATGTCTCCTTAGCTGACAACAAACTCACCTGATTTTCCAGGTTGGTGAACTTCACTGAGCTGAAGTTGAAGCCAGAAAACCCAGTCGCAGTTCGGAACATCTCCAAGGGCGTCCAAATGTTTGCTTTGCCAATAAATAAAGGGGACAGAGTCAGGCTCAGTATCCTGGCTGGTTGGTGGTTTGGAACATTTTTTTTTCCATATATTGGGAATTTCATCATCCCAACTGACTTTCACTCCATCATTTTTCAGAGGGGTTGGTATACTCAACCACCAACCAGCGACAAGAGTCTAAGAGCTGAGGCAACGATAAGAGATTGGGCCCACCCTGCGACAAGGCTTGGATGGATGTCCAAACAACATCCCAAGTACTTCGACGACGAGAAGCCGGGCGTCACGACCCTGGTGACCCTGGTGGAGCCCGGATCTCAGTGACTCAGTGCCGTGCCTGTGGCCTTCTGTGGCTGCGCGGCTTGGGGCTTCAAGAAAATCCAATCCCAATACAAAACATTCCAAAATGGATCCAAATGGGGGATGGGATTATTTGAATTTGAAGTAAAATCATGTCACTTATCTCTCGATCCCTCCCTCTCTCCCGCTCAGTCTACTCTGGATTCGAGCTGCCTTTGAGATGGGCGGTAAGATGTGGTCAGTCAGATTTCTACTCCCAGGGCTTCGCCAAACAAGGAAACCTTTCGAGGATTTGCTCATCGATTTGGCCCATGCCAGCCCTTCTAAGGCTCCAAATGGGTCAGAATTCAGGTCCAAGGTGGCTACGTGAGCAGTGTTTGAAACATTAAAGAAACACATACAGGATGGTGCCCCCCAGTTATAAGTTGGTTTATAAACCCCATTAACTATAGTTATATCTGCCATAAACCATAGTTACTGAGTTATGTTCACCAACTTAGCTAACTATGGGGCACCACCTTGTAGGGTTCATGGTTCTTTTGGGTCACGCGACCAGCCTCATCAAGTAGAATTGACATGATAAATTATCAACTTACGGGCAAGGAGAGTTGATTTTTGAGCACATCTAATGATTCCCCCCTGACATCCAATAGATACACCAGGGTTTCTGAGGTATTGAACATTTTTCAATGTTAGGAAGGATTTTTTTTTTTCGAATCATCTGCTGGTGAAGCTATGTTATGCTATGTTGTTGGTCAATGCCATGTCCACATGGTGCAGCAACTGCCCTGAGCCATGCGAACTTTGTGGTTTCTCCAGAGGTGTACCATGGTGTACCTCTACCCGACTTGCACGAAACATGATGGGGAAAAGTGGGAACATGATGCTAAAAAATTGTTCTTGGGGTGACTATATGCATTGTTAAAAAGATTATATATATATATACATAGTAATATATATATATATATACATTATATATACATTATATATATATATATACATACATATATATATATACATATCTGGGTAAATTGTAACGACCTCACTACAACCTCACTGGAATCATGGTTAATAAGGGAAATCATCCCCAAATAGCCTTATCTCAGGTTAGTGAAATATTATAATTTACCTATATATATATATATGTATACATATTATATATCCATCCATAGCTTCCCTGGGAAAACCTATAGCTTCCCAGTCGGAGCTTAACTGGCTTCCCAGGGCCAGTTGTTTACGGGCGAGCGGGCGGGCGCCAAAGAAGAGGTGCCTTGGCTTTTCTGCGAGGGTCGTTACCATGCAACATTTCTATAGATTTCTGGCATAATGTGGGTAAAACAATGCCATAAACCACCCATGACTGGGAATGGTAAACATACCACCATTTTGAAAATGGTGATTTTTCTGGGGGATGGTAAACATGGCATTGTTTTACCCACATTATTCAACTTCAGAGTTGGTCTTTGTCAACAAAATGTTGGTGACAATTTGGAATGGTTTTCTCTGTGGATCGTGGTGGTAGTTCAGGGCAGGGTGTCCCGGGAAGGGGTGGTCCAGTACCAAAATGCATCGGACATTACCTTGGTGGACCTAAGTCATTGTGATTGAAGACATTTAGTTATCATTCAATTGCTTTATTTCTTGATATTTCTTGTGATCCCCACCAAATGACGTATATATATATATATATATATATATTCTGATTTTGTCTACAATTACATTCCGAGATTCTATTTGCCATTGCATTTGGCATTCTATCTGGCATTTACTCTGACATTCTATTTGGCATTTGTTCTGACATTCTCTCTGTCTGGATCTGGGGGAGCGAGAGCAGACGATGAAGGAGCAGGACATGCTGACATAAAATCTAGAGACCCTCACCTGGCAGGTGGGGGAAGACAAAAACAATATAGCAATGTGTGTATATGTATATATAAAAATATAATATGGTTTCAAAACTTTGGAGTTTGGCGGGAGGCCAGGGCCAAGAGTGTGGAATTCATTTTCTTGTTTTCTCAAGGGTTTGGCCACTTTCCCGACCGCCCAAAAGCATCCATTCAGCACGGAAAAGGCAAAACACCCAGAGTGTCCAACATCATATCTACTCACCAGCCTTACTTCATGGGTCTTGCCTTTGTGTAGGGCGGGCTTTCTCATGACGCCACCCGCTACCAAAAATGCCCAAAACGATTAAAACACACATGCACACACACATAATGCAGACATCATTGAGAGAATTCAGAGACATGGGTCATGGGTTGTGCAATTTTGATCAATTTAGTGTATTTTGTGTCTTTGTTCAAAGCAACATCCTTCTGTGTGTTATTCAGAACACATATATATATATATATATATATATATTACGAAAGCCAGCCGGGAAGCTGGCTAGTTGCTATTTGCGAACGAAGTGAGAATAGGGGGTCTGGCGGGGGGGGTAGTTGCCAAACGGGTCAAAAATCGGGAAAATAGGCGGTGATTTTAGTGAGAAAAAAGTATGGTTTTGCAGGGCAATGTACCAGGCGGCAAAACAGTGACGGTGGGTATCGATTCCCCCTAGGTCCGGTTTTTCGGGTTCAGTTAATGGACAGATAGATGGGCCAGCTAGTAAGAGTGCGGTTTTCTGGGCTCAGTCAATGGACAGATAGATGGGCCAGCTAGTTAGAGGAGATTGGAGAGAGAAGGACATTGGGTGAAAAGTATGTGCAAGAAGGGTTTCTGGGTGAAGAGTCTCTGGGTGAAAAGTATATGGGTGAAAAGTCTGTGCAAGAAGAGTTTCTGGGTGAAAAGTATATGCAAGAAGAGTTTCTGGGTGAAACGTATATGGGTGAAAAGTATGTGCAAGAAGAGTTTGTGGGTGAAGAGTCTCTGGGTGAAAAGTATATGGGTGAAAAGAATGTGCAAGAAGAGTTTCTGGGTGAAGAGTCTCTGAGTAAAAAGTATATGGTTGAAAAGTATGTGCAAGAAGAGTTTCTGGGTGAAGAGTCTCTGGGTGAAAAATATGTGCAAAAAGAGTCTCTGGGTGAAGAGTCTCTGGGTGAAAAGTATATGGGTGAAAAGTATGTGCAAGAAGAGTTTCTGGGTGAAGAGTCTCTGGGTGAAAAGTATATGGGTGAAAAGTATGTGAAAGAAGAGTTTCTGGGTGAAAAGTATGTGCAAGAAGAGTTTCTGGGTGAAGAGTCTCTGGGTGAAAAGTTTATGGGTGAAAAGTATGTGCAAGAAGAGTTTCTGGGTGAAGAGTTTCTGGGTGAAAAGTTTATGGGTGAAAAGTATGTGCAAGAAGAGTTTCTGGGTGAAGACTCTCTGGGTGAAAAGTATATGGGTGAAAAGTATGTGCAAGAAGAGTCTTTGGGTGAAAAGTATGTGCAAGAAGGGTTTCTGGGTGAAGAGTCTCTGGGTGAAAAGTATATGGGTGAAAAGTATGTGCAAGAAGAGTTTCTGGGTGAAAAGTATGTGCAAGAAGAGTTTCTGGGTGAAGAGTCTCTGGGTGAAAAGTATATGAGCAAGAAGAGTTTCTGGGTGAAGATTCTCTGGGTGAAAAGTATATTGGTGAAAAGTATGTGCAAGAAGAGTTTCTGGGTGAAGACGCTCTGGGTGAAAAGTATATGGTTGAAAAGTATGTGCAAGAAGAGTCTCTGGGTGAAGAGTTTCTGGGTGAAAAGTTTATGGGTGAAAAGTATGTGCAAGAAGAGTTTCTGGGTGAAGAGTCTCTGAGTAAAAAGTATATGGTTGAAAAGTATGTGCAAGAAGAGTTTCTGGGTGAAGAGTCTCTGGGTGAAAAATATGTGCAAAAAGAGTCTCTGGGTGAAGAGTCTCTGGGTGAAAAGTATATGGGTGAAAAGTATGTGCAAGAAGAGTTTCTGGGTGAAGAGTCTCTGGGTGAAAAGTATATGGGTGAAAAATATGTGCAAGAAGAGTTTCTGGGTGAAGAGTCTATGGGTGAAAAGTATATTGGTGAAAAGTATGTGCAAGAAGAGTTTCTGGGTGAAGAGTCTCTGGGTTAAAAGTATATGGGTGAAAAGTATGTGCAAGAAGAGTTTCTGGGTGAAGAGTCTCTGGGTGAAAAGTATATGGGTGAAAAGTATGTGCAAGAAGAGTTTCTGGGTGAAGAGTCTCTGGGTGAAAAGTATATGGGTGAAAAGTATGTGCAAGAAGAGTTTCTGGGTGAAGAGTCTTTGGGTGAAAAGTATATATATAGGTGAAAAGTATGTGCAAGAAGAGTTTCTGGGTGAAGAGTCTCTGGGTGAAAAGTATATGGGTGAAAAGTATGTGCAAGAAGAGTTTCTGGGTGAAAAGTATGTGCAAGAAGAGTTTCTGGGTGAAGAGTCTCTGGGTGAAAAGTATATGAGCAAGAAGAGTTTCTGGGTGAAGATTCTCTGGGTGAAAAGTATATTGGTGAAAAGTATGTGCAAGAAGAGTTTCTGGGTGAAGACGCTCTGGGTGAAAAGTATATGGTTGAAAAGTATGTGCAAGAAGAGTCTCTGGGTGAAGAGTTTCTGGGTGAAAAGTTTATGGGTGAAAAGTATGTGCAAGAAGAGTTTCTGGGTGAAGACGCTCTGGGTGAAAAGTATATGGTTGAAAAGTATGTGCAAGAAGAGTCTCTGGGTGAGAAGTATATGGGTGAGATGTCTGTGCAAGAAGAGTTTCTGGGTGAAGAGTCTCTGGGTGAAAAGTATATGGGTGAAACGTATGTGCAAGAAGAGTTTCTGGGTGAAGAGTTTCTGGATGAAGAGTCTGTGCAAGAAGAGTTTCTGGGTGAAGAGTCTCTGGGTGAAAACTATGTACAAGAAGGGTTTCTGGATGAAGAGTCTCTGGATGAAAAGTATATGGGTGAAAAGTATATGGGTGAAAAGTATGTGCAAGAAGAGTTTCTGGGTGAAGAGTCTCTGGGTGAAAAGTATATGAGCAAGAAGAGTTTCTGGGTGAAGAGTCTCTGGATGAAAAGTATATGGGTGAAAAGTATGTGCAAGAAGAGTTTCTGGGTGAAGAGTCTCTGGGTGAAACGTATATGGTTGAAAAGTATGTGCAAGAAGAGTTTGTGGGTGAAGAGTCTCTGGGTGAAAAGTATATGGGTGAAAAGTATGTGCAAGAAGAGTCTTTGGGTGAAAAGTATGTGCAAGAAGGGTTTCTGGGTGAAGAGTCTCTGGGTGAAAAGTATATGGGTGAAAAGTATGTGCAAGAAGAGTTTCTGGGTGAAAAGTTTGTGCAAGAAGGGTTTCTGGGTGAAGAGTCTCTGGGTGAAAAGTATATGAGTGAAATGTATGTGCAAGAAGAGTTTCTGGGTGAAGAGTTTGTGGGTGAAAAGTATATGGGTGAAAAGTATGTGCAAGAAGAGTTTCTGGGTGAAGAGTCTCTGGGTGAAAAATCTGTGCAAAAAGAGTTTCTGGGTGAAGAGTCTCTGGATGAAAAGTATATGGGTTAAAAGTATGTGCAAGAAGAGTGTCTCGGTGAAGAGTCTATGGGTGAAAAATATGTGGGTGAAAAATTAGTGCAAGAAGAGTTTCTGGGTGAAAAGTATGTGCAAGAAGAGTTTCTGGGTGAAGAGTCTCTGGGTGAAAAGTATATGGGTGAAAAGTATGTGCAAGAAGAGTTTCTGGGTGAAGAGTCTCTGGGTGAAAAGTATATGGGTGAAAAGTAGGTGCAAGAAGAGTCTCTGGGTGAAAAGTATATGGGTGAAAAGTATGTGCAAGAAGAGTTTCTGGGTGAAGAGTCTCTGGGTGAAAAGTATATGAGTGAAAAGTATGTGCAAGAAGAGTTTCTGGGTGAAGAGTCTCTGGGTGAAAAGTATATGGGTGAAAAGTATGTGCAAGAAGAGCTTCTGGGTGAAGAGTCTCTGGGTGAAAAGTATGTGCAAGAAGAGTGTTTGGGTGAAGAATCTGTGGAAAAAGTTCAGGGGTGAAAAGTATGTGCAAGAAGAGTTTCTGGGTGAAGAGTCTCTGGGTGAAAAGTATATGGGTGAAAAGTATGTGCAAGAAGAGTTTCTGGGTGAAGAGTCTCTGGGTGAAAAGTATATGGGTGAAACGTATGTGCAAGAAGAGTCTCTGGGTGAAAAGTATATGGGTGAAAAGTATGTGCAAGAAGAGTTTCTGGGTGAAGAGTTTCTGGGTGAAAAGTATGTGGATGATAAGTATGTGCAAGAAGGGTGTCTGGGTGAAGAGTCTCTGGGTGAAAAGTATGTGCAAGAGAGTTTCTTGGTAAAAAGTATATCGTGAAAAGTATGTGCAAGAAGAGTTTCTGGGTGAAGAGTCTCTGGGTGAAGAGTCTCTGGGTGAAAAGTATATGGGTGAAAAGTATGTGCAAGAAGAATTTCTGGGTGAAGAGTCTCTGGGTGAAAAGTATATGGGTGAAAAGTATGTGCAAGAAGAGTTTCTGGGTGAAAAGTCTGTGCAATAAGAGTTTCTGGGTGAAGAGTCTCTGGGTGAAACGTATATGGGTGAAAAGTATTTGTAAGAAGAGTTTCTGGGTGAAGAGTCTCTGGGTGAAAAGTATATGGGTGAAAAGTATGTGCAAGAAGAGTTTCTGGGTGAAGAGTCTCTGGGTGAAAAGTATGTGGGCGAAAAGTATTTGCAAGAAGAGTTTCTGGGTGAAGAGTCTCTGGGTGAAAAGTATATGGGTGAAAAGTTTGTGCAAGAAGAGTTTCTGGGTGAAGAGTCTCTGGGTTAAAAGTATATGGGTGAAAAGCATGTGCAAGAAGAATTTCTGGGTGAAAAGTATGTGCAAGATGAATTCTGGGAGAAGAGTCTCTGGGTGAAAAGTATATGGGTGAAAAGTATGTGCAAGAAGAGTTTCTGGGTGAAGAGTCTCTGGATGAAAAGTATATGGGTGAAAAGTATGTGCAAGAAGAGTTTCTGGGTGAAGAGTCTCTGGGTGAAAAGTATATGGGTGAAAAGTATGTGCAAGAAGAGTTTCTGGTTGAAGAGTCTCTGGGTGAAAAGTATGTGCAAGAAGAGTTTCTGGGTGAAGAGTCTCTGGGTGAAAAGTATATGAGTGAAAAGTATGTGCAAGAAGAGTTTCTGGGTGAAGAGTCTCTGAGTAAAAAGTATATGGGTGAAAAGTATGTGCAAGAAGAGTTTCTGGGTGAAGACTCTCTGGGTGAAAAGTATATGGGTGAAAAGTATCTGCAAGAAGAGTTTCTGGGTGAAGAGTCTCGGGGTGAAAAGTATAGTATATGGGTGAAAAGTATGTGCAAGAAGAGTCTCTGGGTGAAAAGTATATGGGTGAAAAGTCTGTGCAAGAAGAGTTTCTGGGTGAAGAGTCTCTGGGTGAAAAGTATATGGGTGAAAAGTATGTGCAAGAAGAGTTTCTGGGTGAAGAGTCTCTGGGTAAAAAGTATGTGCAAGAAGAGTTTCTGGGTGAAAAGTCTGTGCAATAAGAGTTTCTGGGTGAAGAGTCTCGGGTGAAAAGTATATGGGTGAAAAGTATGTGCAAGAAGGGTTTCTGGGTGAAGAGTCTTTGGGTGAAATATATTGGGGAACATAGGGATAGATGGGATGCTGGCTTTTGTTTCCCCGTTCTCAGGTATATATTATATATATCATGATATATATACATATATGTATATATATATATATATTCAAAGCGTATGGTATTCCATGAGTTCCTTGAAGAACATGTGATATACATACAAGAGTGTGTGTGTGTAATATTTCCTTCAACATACAATTTGAACCATTTCATGGTAAAGACCGCAATATTCTCTTAAGACAGTGGACCATTAGTCTAAACTAGAATCTTGAATGTATCAGGACTCTTTGGCAGAAAAAGGTAGCCCTTCAAGAATGTCTGCTATCATTCGATGCAACTGTATGCCTTTCCAAATGAGCCACGCATTTGAGTCTTGCCGAACAAAATTATTGCCATGTCAAGAAAAGGCAATCATTGGAGGAAGGCGGAACTTCTTCAAAAGGAATATTACATCTTTCATGATTCTTTTTGCTACAGGAACAGTGCTTGTTGAGAGGAATATTGTACTGTCTTGAAAGTTGGCAACCCGAAAAACACCCCTTTAAAGGATCATTTGTCTTTTTCAAAGAGTGTTTGATTTGCGAATTCACTACTGCACTTTTGGATAGAAACCCTGTCCGTCCAAAACACACATTGCATTTCGTGCACGGAAGTTTCCTTTTCCAAGATGATATTTGTGCCGTTGAAGGGAAACCGGATATGTTGAAACCAAGTCTTTACTTCTTCAACAGGAAAAGTCTAGAGGAAAGCAGGGTACTGCTTCTTCAAAAAATACATTTCTCAAACTAAGACTGCAATATATGAAACGCAAATTCTTCTTTAAAAAATGGGATATTACATTTTGGGATTGTATACTACACTTTTTTCAGGAATGCTGTATCTTTAAACGCATGGCATATTGTTGTACAGGCCGCTTGCCTTTTTGAAAGCGATCGTGGCATTGGAGACTGGATATTTTTTTTTTCGGAATGGTCTATATTTTGCACGGACAGCCTCCGGTCATCAAACGTGGCAATCGGAAATCTCATGTAAATATATGTTTACCCTCTGGTAAACTAACATAGCTATGGAAAGATCCACCATTTTTAATGGGAAAATCCACTATTTCGACTGGGCCATTTTCAATAGCTATGTTAGTCATAACCAGAGGGTAACGGGAAAGTCGGACCGATCTTGGAATTTCCATCGAAAAACGTTTGATTCCCACAGCAAGATGCTTCTTCAAACGACGCGTACGATTGCATGTTTGTATTGCGCCCTGCACCTGCTTGTAAGGAATACTGCTTGTAGGAAAGAAGGACACCTGAAAACATTTTGAAAGGAAGACTTCAAAAAAAAATCTGGGGAGTGCCTCTTGCTCATGGATCAATTGAACACTTGCTGTTTGTAGCTGCTTCAATCCAAAAGATTTAGAACAAACACGCAGGGCCACACTGGAGCAGGGAGCAGCTGATCCAACATTCTCTGGTTGCGCCTTTTGGGGGGCCCCACAGTCCAGTTCATCATCATTACCCACGAAAATCCAAGAAGAATAAAGGAGGATGTGGAAATCAGATGTGGAATTATTGTTTTCACTCACTCAAATCCAATACCCTCTGGTAAACATACAAAAAAACTATGGAAAGATCCACCATTGAAACAATGGGTAAATCATGGTAAATCCACTATAAATGGGTCATTTTCAATAGCTATGTAAACGTTTACCAGAGGGTAATCCAATAATCTGAGACACCGGAGCCGCGTCAGGAACTGCTTCACTTCACCCTGATGAAGTTCGAAGATCTTTTCCCTGACGATGAGGCGAGTCGTTGGTCGCTTGATGACTTAAGGATAAAAAAGGATCGGCAAATCACAGATCGAATCAGGCATTTCTGGACAGGGATTTTTTTCTGATACTAGAAAAAACCGGCAATCAGAGTGCAAGCGAATCTGCTTTTTTTTGGGATGTCGGAATTTCAAATTTCACATGCCACATTACCCGGCCTGGTAAACGAACTAACATAGCTATTGAAAATGGCCCCATTTATAGTGGATTTACCCATTGTTTCAATGGTGATCTTCCATAGTTCTCTGTATGTTTACCAGGCCGGGTAAATCCCATTAAATCCCATTAAACCACCATAAAACACCACAAAACCACCATTAAACCACCATAAAACCACCATAAAACCACCATAAAACCACCATAAAACCACCATAAAACCACCATAAAACCACCATAAAACCACCATAAAACCACCAGGGTAGCCTTCGAGCTGTTTTTTTTGTTTTCAGGAGCCTTGGTGGGAGGAGTCGGACAAACCAGCCGACAATGAGCGCAAGGCGAGGACTCCGAGGACGGAGTTCGAGGATCATATCACCTTCCTGTTCATATGCATATGTCATGATCTACACACACACACACTCTACATATATATATATATAATTATATATATATATAAATATGTACTGATACATACACCAAGTATAGATGATATATGATGATATGTGCATAAGTGGATATACAATGATATACATAGGTGCGTAGGTTTGAAGTTTGATTGATCATTGCGCGTGGTGCACATGCACTTGCTGATGTGCTAGATAACACATGATTAGATTATGCCTGGGTGTTTTTTCCACCAGTGTGGGAAAGTCACCTTGCGGTCAAAAGATTCATAGGAACGCCGATATCGCTGATATTTTTTTGTTTCTTTAGTTTTGCCGATTTTGTTGTCACTCTTTGTTTGTACCTTGGAGTTACAGAAACTCCATGAAACTTCTCCAAAATGATGACTTTGATGGGACGTCCACCGGACGTCCAAAGTTCTGCATGACTCCATGAGAGAGCCAGATATTGTACATATAATATCATATAATAATGTAATACAAATATCAACTATATCAAATTATGTAATATGATATAGACATGTATCTTTGTACAACTCTACTAGTGTACTATGTGTTGATAGTGTGATTGATCACATCATTTCAGCAGAGGCCAAGTTCTGACCAGGATCAGTGATCTCAACTGGATGATATATAGCCCTTTTTTTTGGCCATGGAAACCATGGAAAATGATGATTCCCATTTACATCACCATGATCTCCAAAGCCCCATTTCCAAAACCCGTATTGGAAATGATGATTCACAAAGGATTGTACCCACCCTGCCGCAAGCAGGTCATGTTTGATCACTCCGTGTTCTTCGAAGACAGTCTGGGCCTTTAGAAAACACCGCGCTTTGATTGAAGATGCGAAGATGTGTTGCGCCACCACGGTAGCTCATAGTTTGTCAATGTTTGTCATCCATTTCTTTTGTGGTGTATTTTTGTGCTTTGTATTCAAGTGGTTCATGTCCATCATTCTCGAGTCCGAAGAAGTTTGAACAAAGTCCGAAGAAGTCAGATTTTGGGATTAGAATTCGACCTGGTTAACAATCCATATTATATATATATAGCTTGCCGAGAAACTGACCGTTTTGTGGAGATGGGCTTGAGCTGATGGTCGGTGACCGACGCATCATCAGAATCATCAGCTTTCTTGCTCTTTTCTGGGCCTCTTGTTTCTGACATGCTCCAGCCACCAATTTCAAGGTCACATCAGCCTGTTTTGAGCATAAAGGGAATCATACTTCCTATATTTCCTATTTACTCTGCTTTTTCTCATCGATATGGGCTTATGTTACAAGCTCTTAAAGCTGCGCAAACTTGCTTCCGCCTGCGGAAGCCCAGTCAGGCGGAAGCAAAGATGGTGAGTTCGTGCATCGTCGTTCGTGGGGGAGCCCAGGTGGCCATCAACGGGCATCAATGGCCATGAATGGCCATGAATAACCCAATTTGGTGCCTCTCAAAAAAGGGGGCAACTGGGCGGATCAAACCGTTCTTCCATGTTCCCTGAGGCAAAACCAGCTGATCCCTCAGCATGGCTACTATTCGCCTGATGCCTCAGCTTAACGATGAAGATGTCAGTGAAACAAGCCCAGTTGTAGCTGGGAGATGAAGGACTAGGAGATTCTAAGCTGATACATTTTGTTGGAAAATGCTAAGGGCATTTCACTGATAAGCAACTTTTGAGCCAGGACCAACCAGGCTTTATCACTGTGTTGCAGATTGGCTGAGCCCCAAATCTCAACCGAGGTCTTCCTGCTTCACACGTTTCCCAGAAGATACGTGACTTGACACGCAGGATTGCGGCATTCGGATCTGGCCAAGCGCTGTCCTACGTGTCCGCCATTCGAGTTTGTCCAATGGGCGGAGACCCCCGAATCCAGAGGTTAATCATATAATCATTTAGTTAATTTTTCTAGTCACACATGAAATCGCATTTTTTTTTGGGTTATATACATGTATATATATATATATATATACGGATATATACGGTATACCAGCTTTTACAGACACAGCTATTCCAATTCTGGCAAGGTTTGGGAAGAAACGCTACGTCCTCAAGAAACCCGACGACCCTGTGGAGTCTATCGCACGGGTGGAGATGAATGTGCCCCATTGGGATCTGGGGCGACTTGGGACGAGCATTGTAGCGAGACACTGCAACGGACATCCAAGATATCCAAGTCAGCTGCGTCGATCATTCTGATGAAAAATATATATTAACTATATATATATATATGTATGTATCGTGGGTCGTCATCGGTATGCCCGGTGAAGTGTTTAGACTCTCTCACATCAGGAAAGCAGGTTTCCTTTCAGTGGGATTTCGGGATTCAATCCCTGCTGGTTGTCTGGAAACAGCTTGATATATGATGATATACACAGTGAAGAAAGGGTACTCGGCTACTCTAAACGACCAAGTGCTGCCCAGAACATCTCAATACATGTCTATTTGCAGCATCATTCTGCCAACAATGTTTGATATAATTCCAGAAACTATTCAGATCAGAAGAGCTGGGAATTTCAAAGTGGTTTATGGCGTTCTGCCGTCAGCTACAGTGGCAGGTGCGCTTGAAGCATGTTCTGCCTCTGATGCGCTACACCAGCGATTTCAAGGTTCCAAGACGCATGACGTGGAGACATGGAGAGACATTGGCTGGTTGCAATATGTCGCAATCTAATTTAATCTAGTTTATATATTTGTATGGGATTATATGGGGAAGGACGACATAGGACGACCAAGGAGGTTTCTGGCTGTTTCTGGCTGTTTAGATTGTCAGACTTGTCAGACAGCGCAGTTTTGGTCGAGACTGTGCAATGGTGTCGATCTTGTTGCCCGGGAGTTCATTTTCTGAAATCATGTCTACATGAAAACTACGTGACATCTGCATATTAATTTCAATGGTTTTTTCGTTTACATCACGTATTTTACATCACATTTTTTTGCGGAGTTGCAATGTTCAGAACGATTCGGACTCCCTATGAATCCAATCGATCCATGTCCGTGAATCGAATTCCCCATCGAAAAGAAACTGAAGAAACCAACGCATTCATCGTTTTTGGGTGAAGTAGAACAGAACACCGGAATGTCTTCTATATTTCTATGAGTACAGGTTCAGATTGAAGGTGTTTAACCAGTTTCTTCATCATTTTTGGCCCGTCATGATCATAGGTTTGCAACATGATGTTGCACAATGTTGCCAGTTTTCATGTCTCAGAATTTATTTCAAATCCCCATTTCTGCCATGATCTTCACATGGTCAGTGTAATGTAATTCTACCTATTCAAGTAATGTATCATATATCTGGAATTTCAGTTTTTTTTTTTAGGCCTTATTTCATCTTATTTATTTCAGCCATTTTCAACTTAGTGAATCCCCCACGAAGTAGCGACTGGTTCATCTGGTTCACCGAAAAAATCCATGGTAGCCTGAGTTGCCAGGCCTGCGTGCCCATCAATAGTCTCGAGTTGCCTTTGAGGCCTGTTTTTATAGGTGGTTGACTGATGGGTTGACTGATGACGACTGGTGGATTTCCATGGATTTCAAGATGGCTGAAACTTTGAGAATGGGGGATCCCCACGAAAAAAACAAAAAAGCATTCTAATGGGGAAAGAATGATGAGACATCATCAAATTGAGGCGTAGCCGGCGTAGCTCATTTTCGATCAAACCCATACCTCATCATATCTAACTTACGGGTGTGGGTCATTTTTTCAGCACCTCTTCGAACGCTTCAGAAAAAATGATGGTAAATGAATGTAACCGACCCATCTACGAAGTCAATACTGTTCATATTAGGTATGGTCACTACAGTAGAAATTGGGCCCATTTCATGCAGAATAGGGCCACCTTTCTGTCCCCAGGTCTTCCTGCTACTCTACTAACTTCCCAATGGAACTTCTACCTACGGTCTTCATGCTACTCACAGAACGTCCAACTACTCTCTTCCTGCTCCGCTACTAAGTTCTTCACATAACTTCTAGCTACGCGCTTCATGCAACGCTACAAACTTCCTGACATTCATTGCTGAACAAACTTCTTCGTGCAAGTACGTCTTCCTGCTACGCTACGAACTTCCTGGACATAACTTCCGTCTACGCATTTCCTGCTACACGGTCTGCATTGAATAATTTTCCCAATCGTTTGTCTTCTCAGAGCCATGTTCGCTGCTCTATTGCCTTGGCAATGGAGATATGTCAACCTCCATGCCAGCTTGAAGACAAACCATCGAGACCTTGAAGCGTATCCTCTGAAAATATGCTATAATATGCTCATTGTCGTACAGCTGAAGCGACCGATGAATGGACCCCAGTTTTGGCACAACTTTATGTCCAGGAATTCGCGTTTAGCCATGGTGAGAACCTCTGTTTGCAAAAAACGACGTGCATTTATGAGCATGGTTTCTGGTCTGCTGGGATATTTGTCTCAAAGTTGCGCTTTTGCTAACCGGCACACTTTTTTCTTTGCTGTGTATCTCTGTATCATTTACAGCTCGCTACGGCTTTTTGGGGACGGAATCACGCAGCTTTTGACCGAAAGGTCGAACTTGCAAATCATCCTGAAGGAATCCGGGAATGGTGAGGCCTCTGCTATCGAACTATCGAGTCATTTCTTAAGGACTGGTGATGGTGGACCTTACAGCGAACGAATATCAAAAAAGAACTTTCTTTCCAAAAGGTGCCAGAAATTGTTCGTGGTTTTCCAACATCCAGGTTCAGAGTGCTAGGAGGGAAGCAGGCTGAAGCAGTTTCGCCATTGCTTGGGATTCTTCACATTTCTTCACTGGAATGTCCATGATATGTAAGTTGTAAGTTGATGTAAGTTATTCCTCAGAGCGTCAACTGTCCAATAGGTCAGTTCTTCATAGCGGTGAAGCTGGCGCCATGCAACAGGATCCCCAAGAAACCTTTGAACACATTATTCGCTGAGTTTATCTCCGGCCAGCCATGATTTTTCCATATTTTTCCATATTTTTATATACCCACTGGTAAACTAACATAGCTATTGAAAATGGCCATTTATAGTGAGTTTTCCCATTAAAAATGGTGATTTTCAATAGCTATGTTAAATTACCAGAGGGTATTTGTCCATTTTCAATTATCATTCCTCAAATGTCATTGGCCGCTCGACCCATGTGGCCAGCAATTCAACTACACCGTGGACCGCTTGACGAATCTGATCAGTGCGCCAAGTGAATTCTTCGCACATGCAGAACAACACCCAATGTAAGCTAGTAGCAAATATATATAGAGTTTTATCAGTCTCCACACATTGCACTAGCCCGACGGAGAACAGCTGCTTCAGACATCTTTCTCATGTCAATGGATTTTGGATGATCTTTCTTTAAATGAAATACATGTCCGACAGGTCCGTGCAAGAGCCTTCCAAACGAAAAATGCGGTATGACAATCAGCTGAGAAGTTTCGTGAAGCTTTATCAAGAGTGAGAGCTGGATTCCACAGTAGAGAAAGTTTTTCTTTCCACAAGAATGTGGTTTTGGAATTCTTGAAGGCTAATGAATCCAGCTGCCAGGAGGATCTGGCAATATTTTGAATCTGAAAGAAGATGACGAGAGAGGCAAAATTATGCAAAAATCAGTCTTGTGAACTTGCAAGCGTTTTCATGGCTTGAATGGTGGGGAAAAGAAGCCAGATGTGAAAAGACATGTAGCAATCCAATTGTAATATACTTATTCAAACAGCGGCAGACTCTAAACGAAACCAATTTGCACTAGTCACTGATGGAGTTGTTAAAATTTTCGACCTGGGATGTGCAACAATGTTTGATCCATCAAAGTATTTCTGGGTTGAACATGGTCGAATGTTTGTGCTGGTGGTTTTAATTAGTTCTTGCTTTCAACCTCCGATTTGAAAATCTTGATTTCAATTAGTTCTTGCTTTCAATTATGTTATTCCCAACCCATATTTCAACGAACCGCATGAATTTTAGCCAATACGCTCTTTACAAAGTGAAAGGTTGGACACCATTTCCATCTCCAAGATTGACATGGGACATCCGTCAAAATTGGGGACGAACATCGAATTGGTCGCTATCCCTTCAGCTGCAACTGAGGAGCAAAACAGGCATCGTAAAAACTGGAGGTTTCCGTTTCGTCATGGGGGTATCCCTAAATCATCCATTTCAGATTGGAATTTTCCCTCAAAAAAGCCATCCAGCAATGGGGCTACCCCCATGACGAGTTGGAGTTTCCGAGGTATTGGAGTTTTGGCGTCCAAACCACCAGGACCTATTTGTGCCTTGGTTACTTCAGCAGAAATCCAGGCGTGGTTACTGGTACTTTCCAAGAGTTTTTTGTGGTTAAAACAATAGTACACCAACCATCCCCCAAATCACCATAAATAGGTGGTATATGGTGGTATAAACCATTCCCAAATGGATAGTTCATGATTGTTTTAACATGTTTTAACCACATTGTACGAAAAATAAGATGGTATTTCTGTACACTAAAATCACCAAGCACCGGAATGATTCTTCTGACAATTGTTGAGGGAACGATTCAAACACGTCAAATACTGATTTATGGTTGGGTTTGTTGGGGTTGCTGAAGGGATGTTGGTTCACTACTCAGGGATTTTGCAGAGTTCCTCATGTTCAACATGCCTCAGTACACATGTTTCAACTTCTTTCTGATGGTGTAGCTTAAAATACCAAGAATTGCAATAGCAGGGAAATGAGATGAGTTGAATTTGGGGTTGCTCTACCAAAAAAAAAACCGACTCTGCCCACAAAAACCACCCATCACTAGATGATCTTGAAAAAACTCCACAGGGATGAGTTGGGACATCAGTACCAGCCCCGCCTGTTGCATGTGTGACGGGACCTGGGGGTCCCAGAGGCCCCAGGGGCCCCAGATGATACCCACCCCTCCCCATTTTTCTGTTTGTCCACCTTGATTCCTTGATGCATTTTATCAATTTTTATCTATGTTATCCATTTTATCTAGTCTTTTCCAAGACTTTTTTAGAATTGTGCAAGATCACTTGCCAACTCCTACAAGATTTCAACTCAGGTGCTGTCACGCTGTTGCTGCTGCAGTTGGCCGGGGCCATGCGGGGTCCAATGGGAAGACCAATTTCAAACAGCATCCCTCGTCTGTCACTGTTTGAAAATGGGGTAGACTGATAAAACGGCAGTTTTAATGGGGACAATCCTAGTATATGATCGATCATTAAAAATGTGATGCTCTATTTGCAGAGAAACCCAAATCTAGAAGAAACAGCGGGGCTGGGAACGATGCAGATGTTGCTCACTTTCCCTCGCTGTTCTCTTGCAACTAGACTGCGGCGTCATGGCCTTTGAGCTGTTGATGACATATTCTGGTTGGTGGTTTGGAACATTTTTTATTTTTCCATATATTGGGAATGTCATCATTCCAACTGACTTTCGCATATTTTTCAGAGGGGTGGCTGAACCACCAACTAGTGATACAATGCAAACATCCATGAATCCATGGATATCCATGGCATTTCATTGGTCGCTCCCTGGGCCCATCCATTGCCTTATCCCTATGCTTCCGCCCCAAAATCTGGAGAACTTCTCGGTCAAGGGGGCTTGATCATGAGAAATTTTGATGGATTGGTTTAAGGAAAATTCCGCAGGAATCCTGTTTTTTCCTCCCCTGAAATATATGAGATATGTTTTTTTTTCCCTTTAAGGCATCCTTAGGCCAATTCTGGGAGCCGTTGAAAACTTGGAAGATTGAATGCCATGGAGCGAATAGCCTTTGGTAAACCATCTTTTCCAAGAATGCATCCAAAAACTAGCGTCTACACATGTCTAGACACTCAATGCCAAACTCGTTATATAAGTAAAGTGATGCCAGATATCCTTTGATATTCTCAACGTGGCAACTGAGTGCAACTGACTTCAACTGGTTGAGTGAGTTTTTTGTGAACCTTTGGAGAGTAAATAAAGAAATTCAGCAACCATCCCTGACCCTGTTACAAAAAAAACTAGCCCCAAACAGCTCTTTCCTAGCCACTGGATAGGTTATTTATATAGTCAGTCATATCCCATTATATCGCCTTTATCTCCCAGTAACATCACCATTTTGCTTGGTGATATCCCATTTTTTTCGTCCTTTTGCAAGTCTTTTCCTCAAGGTCAACTTTGCCAATCGCTTCTGGACCAACAAAGTCAGTGCGGAACAAGTGGCGAAAAGGTTAGAGCAGGAAGGCCAGGGTGGAACCGTCGATTGGGGCTACCCCGTTATGGCCGTTGATGGTTTATTTCATGGAAAATCCTGGATTAAAAAAGCGGATGATGATATAGGGTACCCACATTTTAGGAAACTTCCCAATTTCCTGTTTTGATCTGTTTTGAGGATTTGTGAAACACATCACTTGCAAAAGTACTATTGGAAATCTGTTGGATTGAACACGATTATTTACGGATTGAGAATTACGATTGGAGCGTCTTGGATCTTCAGATGATCTTCAACAACCCAGAGACAGTATTCATTGCCTAGATACTGTGGTTTTGCTCGTTTTGATTCGCTGTTCTTTCTACCCAAGGATGGTTGCAATACATAATCAAAGGAAGTTTAGGGGGAGAAACTTCCGTGTTACGGACTTTTAGAATGTCAGGGAAAGAGTTAGTCAAAGAAAGAGTTAGTCAGGGAAAGAGTTAGTCAAAGAAAGAGTTAGTGAAAGAAAGAGTTAGTCAAAGAAACAGTTAGTCAGGGAAAGAGTTAGGCAAAGAAAGAGTTAGTCAGGGAAAGAGTTAGTCAAAGAAAGAGATAGTGAGGGAAAGAGTTAGTCAAAGAAAGAGTTAGCAAAGAAAGAGTTCGTCAGGGAAAGAGTTAGTCAAAGAAAGAGTTAGTCAGGGAAAGAGTTAGTCAAAGAAGTGAGGGAAAGAGTTAGTCAAAGAAAGAGTTAGAAAGAGTTAGTCAAAGAAAGAAGAAAGAGTTAGTTAGCAAAGAAATAGTTAGTCAGGGAAAGAGTTAGTCAAAGAAAGAGTTAGTGAGGGAAAGAGTTAGTCAAAGAAAGAGTTAGCAAAGAAACAGTTAGTCAGGGAAAGAGTTTGTCAAAGAAAGAGTTAGTGAGGGAAAGAGTTAGTCAAAGAAAGAGTTAGCAAAGAAACAGTTAGTCAGGGAAAGAGTTAGTCAAAGAAAGAGTTAGTGAGGGAAAGAGTTAGTCACAGAAAGAGTTAGCAAAGAAAGAGTTCGTCAGGGAAAGAGTTAGTCAAAGAAAGAGTTAGTCAAAGAAACAGTTAGTCAGGGAAAGAGTTAGTCAAAGAAAGAGTTAGTGAGGGAAAGAGTCAGTCAAAGAAAGAGTTAGTGAGGGAAAGAGTTAGTCAAAGAAAGAGTTAATCAGGATATATGAGGTAGTCAAAGAAAGAGTTAGCAAAGAAACAGTTAGTCAGGGAAAGAGTTAGTCAAAGAAAGAGTTAGTGAGGGAAAGAGTGAGTCACAGAAAGAGTTAGCAAAGAAATTGTTCCCTCACTGTAAATGGGATTGCAAGTGGTGCTGGTGGAGGAGTTGCCGATGGAGTTTTGAAGGAAGTCTCGCACGAAATGCGTTTTTGAGAGATAGCAGATGCACGAAACCCTATGTTTTTCCGTACAAAGTCCGTCCCCGAACCTCGATGATCTACCTCTGCGGTGCGACGGTTGCGAGACGGTCTCGTGTGTGGTCGGATCATGCTCGGATCATGGGCGGATCATGCTCGGATCGGTTCCGCATTGTAAATGGGGTTTCAACTGTGTTTCGTCCATGTGCGGTCGACAGAATTCCATTGTGATTTGCAACTGTAGGATCGTTCCCTCACTGTAAATGGGATTGCAAGTGGTGCTGGTGGAGGAGTTGCCGATGGAGTTTTGAAGGAAGTCTCGCACGAAATGCGTTTTTGAGAGAGAGCAGATGCACGAAACCCTATGTTTTTCCATACAAAGTCCGTCCCCGAACCTCGATGATCTACCTCTGCGGTGCGACGGTTGCGAGACGGTCTCGTGTGTGGTCG
Organism: Cladocopium goreaui; assembly: GCA_947184155.2. Lineage (NCBI taxonomy): Eukaryota > Dinophyceae > Suessiales > Symbiodiniaceae > Cladocopium > Cladocopium goreaui. The sequence goes on from CAMXCT020001371.1 coordinate 35,453, forward strand.
GATCGGTCTCGGATCATTCTCGGATCGGTCTCGGATCGTTACCGCAATGTAAATGGGATTGCCAGTGGTGCTGGTGGATGAGTTGCCGATGGAATTCCATTGTGATTTGCAACTGTAGGATCGTTCCCTCACTGTAAATGGGATTGCAAGTGGTGCTGGTGGAGGAGTTGCCGATGGAGTTTTGGAGGAAGTCTCGCACGAAATGGGTTTTTGAGAGATAGCAGATGCACGAAACCCTATGTTTTTCCATACAAAGTCCGTCCCCGAACCTCGATGATCTACCTCTGCGGTGCGACGGTTGCGAGACGGTCTCGTGTGTGGTCGGATCGGTCTCGGATCATTCTCGGATCGGTCTCGGATCGGTTCCGCATTGTAAATGGGGTTTCGACTGTGTTTCGTCCACCCAATAGACTGGCTAAGACAAAAATTTGTCTAATCCCTATTCTGTAGAAATCTGACTATTAGGTAGATATTTTTTTGTCTAAGACAACTTTTTTTTTGTCTAAGACAAATTTTGAAAATTTGTCTTAGCCAAAAAAAAAGTTGTCTTAGACAAAAAAATATTTGTCTTAGACAATTTTTTTTGTCTTAGACAAATTGAAACTGCCTCAGATTTTCTTCAAACTGCCTCCAAACTGCCTCCCAAACTGCCTCCAAACTACCTTATCATGTTTCCATCATTTTGTGGAGGGTGTGCAAAAAGTATCAAAAAGTAAGAGAAATAGTGAGGCAGTTTCCCCAAAAATCACCAAAAAAGTGAGGAAGTTTCCCTTTAAAACATGACGTAGTTTGAAGGCAGCTTCACAAAACACACGAGGAAGTTTCAAGGAAATTTCCTCGAAACTTCCTCGTGGAGGGTGGGCAAAAAATCTGACTTAGACAAATTTATTTGTCTAAGACTCGTGTCTTAGACATTTGTCGAGCAAAAATTTGTCTAAGACAAATTTTTAAAAATTTGTCTATTAGACAAATTTTAAAAATCTGACTATTAGACAAATTTTTGTCTTAGCCAGTCTATTGGGCATGTGCGGTCGACAGAATTCCATTGTGATTTGCAACTGTAGGATCGTTCCCTCACTGTAAATGGGATTGCAAGTGGTGCTGGTGGAGGAGTTGCCGATGGAATTTTATTGTGATTTGCAACTGTAGGATCGTTCCCTCACTGTAAATGGGATTGCAAGTGGTGCTGGTGGATGAGTTGCCGATGGAATTCCATTGTGATTTGCAACTCTAGGATCGTTCCCTCACTGTAAATGGGATTGCATGTGGTGCTGGTGGAGGAGTTGCCGATGGAGTTTTGAAGGAAGTCTCGCACGAAATGTGTTTTTGAGAGATAGCAGATGCACGAAAGCCTATGTTTTTCCATACAAAGTCCGTCCCCGAACCTCGATGATCTACCTCTGCGGTGCGACGGTTGCGAGACGGTCTCGTGTGTGGTCGGATCATGCTCGGATCATGGTCGGATCATTCTCGGATCATTCTCGGATCGGTTCCGCATTGTAAATGGGGTGTCACCTGTGTTTCGTGCATTTGTGGTCGACAGAATTCCATTGTGATTTGCAACTGTAGGATCGTTCCCGCATTGTAAATGGGGTTGCAAGTGGTGCTGGTGGATGAGATGCCGATGGAATTCCATTGTGATTTGCAACTCTAGGATCGTTCCCTCACTGTAAATGGGATTGCAAGTGGTGCTGGTGGAGGAGTTGCCGATGGAGTTTCGAAGGAAGTCTCGCACGAAATGCGTTTTTGAGAGATAGCAGATGCACGAAACCCTATGTTTTTCCATACAAAGTCCGTCCCCGAACCTCGATGATCTACGTGTAATTTCCGACGCCGTTGCGCGTAGTTCTATTGTGTTTTGCAACTCACATTGTAATGGCTGCGTCAAGGTTGCTTCATGCTGTGGCTGCATTCGTAATACTATTGTCTTTTGCAGCTGGACTTCGTAAATCGTATTGGAGTGGCTGCATGAAGGCTGCCACAGTGATTTGTCAGCAGATTTTCTCCATTTTGGCGCTGCTGATTTTCCTTCTAAAAATCCTTTTAAAAAGTGCTTCAAAATCGTCTTTTTTTCGCTCTGGCGTCGAGATCCGGTTTTGGAGCGACAATTTCCGACGCCGTTGCGCGTAGTTCTATTGTGTTTTGCAACTCTGACTCTGCAGATCGCATTGTAATGGCTGCGTCAAGGTTGCTTCGTGCTGTGGCTGCATTGGTAATACTAGTGTCTTTTGCAGCTGGATCTCGTAAATCGTATTGGAGTGGCTGCATGAAGGCTGCGACATGGATTTGTTAGCAGATTTTCTCCATTTTGGCGCTAGTGATTTTCCTTCTAAAAATCATTTTAAAAAGTGCTTCAAAATCGTCTTTTTTTGTGCTCTGGCGTCGAGATCCGGTTGTGGAGCTACAATTTCCGACGCCGTTGCGCGTACTTCTATTGCGTTTTGCAACTCAGTCTCTGCAGATCGCATTGTAATGGCTGCGTCAAGGTTGCTTCGTGCTGTGGCTGTATTTGTAATACTATTGTCTTTTGCAGCTGGACTTCGTAAATCGTATTGGAGTGGCTGCATGCGCCACAGTGATTTGTCAGCAGATTTTCTCCATTTTGGCGTCAGTGATTTTCCTTCTAAAAATCCTTTTAAAACGTGCTTCAAAATCGTCTTGCACAACAACAGTACGTGGTTGGACGACAAAGAGTCGGACGACGAAGTTCTCCGCAGACAATACCGTCATCTCTGGGAAGCTGTGCGGTCCTTTCAACCAGAGTTTGTACATGCTGAGATGAAGCGCAGACAAGGTCTTGCCGCAGAGGTTTCAACTCTCGTTTGACTGCCGAGGGCTGGGTGTGCGTTGTTATGAACCGTATCCGGGTGTGAATTGCTGTGCTTCAGTAGCTTCGCCTTTCATTGCGAACCGCAGAATGCCTCTGTCACTTGTTTTTGGTTTCTGTGTGCGTTGTTACGAACCGCACAAAAAACCATGATCGTATTGCATACATGTGAAAAAAACATGCTGTCGTGGGAGCGGGTAAATGCAAGGTCTCACTAAGATCCGCTCAATGCTTTATGCAGCATGGGTTGGATTTTTGTAGTTTGTTGAAAGTATGATTTTCTGGACCATTTCCTTTTTCAGACATCAGACCTCAAGCTGGGTGAGATGGTATGTTTCGTGTTTATTTGACCTCTGTTGAATGAGATGGTTGGTTGGGGATCTACAATTTGGATGAGGAAGTGCGTTTCGTATTTCTTGGACCCTATAGTTGGTACGTGTAATTGTTTCTTTACTTCGACTATGGGGAATTTCGATCTGTTATATTCACCCTATGATGTTGTCTGGTAGCGGTTGTGTAGTTTCAGCTCTGCAACGTTGCCGCTGCCGTTTGTGTCGGTCATGCATATGTGATCAAATCTATCAGCAAGACCTAAATCATATTATGTCATGTTTTGAATCATCACATGTGTTTTTTTTAACGCATGCATCATGGAGTTTGCAAGGGACACCCGACGTGCGACGTTACGGTCCGCGTTGGCTAACATATGTGTAGCACCATGTTGGATATAGGTGGAAAAATAATTTTCATAAGTATTGTTGAGTGATTACATCGATTCGGTGAGAAAACGATCATATATAGCAAGTATGCAACGTAGCTATCATATATAGCAGATACACGATGTCAACAAACATCACGCATGTACACGATACAACCTTGCAACTGCGTAGACTCGCAACGCGTAGGTGCGACGTTCTGGTCCGCGGAAGCGTGGGTACGTGCGACGCTGTGGTCCGCGTAGACTAGCGCCATGGAATCGTCGCTGTTCGAAGACCTTCTTTGTTTCTTGCAGAAAGAAGAGCTTGTGTTGAAGGCTTTGCGCGCCACGGATTTGAAAGCATGCTTGCGGACAGGGACAGGCACCAGAGGATACGAAGCAAATGAAGAGCGAGCCAAGTATTATAGAATTTACAATAAGATTGAGAAGCAAGTAACGGCTGACCAAAAAGCGACTCTAATGGATTGGGAACGAAGGCTTTGCAGTGAGGCGGAGGACATTGATTTCGCACGTTTGCTTACTATACTGGAAAACCGTCAAGATGACTTGCGAGAAATGCAAAAAACAAGTCTCCAAGCATGCTTTAACAGCAACCTGAGCAAGACAGACAAGGACTTAAAGTTTTGCCAAAATTTCTTCAAACGCAAAAAAACAGTATGACAGATGAACAGCAAAAGGTTGTGGATGAATGGGAGGAGATCATTTGTGCCGATGGTGCGGGGTTATGTCCTGCCATCGATGCAGATTTCGCACGCTTGCTTACTATACTTGAAAACCGTCAAGATGACTTGCGACAAATGCAAAAAACAAGTCTCGAAGCATGTTTCAACAGCAGCCTGAGCAATACAGACAAGGACTTAAAGTTTTGCCAAAATTTCTTCAAGCGCAAAAAAGCAAGTATGACAGATGAACAGCAAAAGGTTGTGGATGAATGGGAGGAGATCATTTGTGCCGATGGTGCGGGGTTATGTCCTACCATCGAGGCAGATTTCGCACGTTTGCTTACTATACTTGAAAACCGTCAAGATGACTTCCGACAAATGCGAAAAACAAGTCTCGAAGCATGTTTCAACAGCAACCTGAGCAATACAGACAAGGACTTAAAGTTTTGCCGAAATTTCTTGCAAAAAAGCAAGTATGACAGATGAACAGCAAAAGGTTGTGGATGAATGGGAGGAGAAGATTTGTGCCGATGGTGCGGGGTTGTGTCCTGCCATCGATGCAGATTTCACACGCTTGCTTACTATACTGGAAAACCGTCAAGATGACTTGCGACAAATGCGAAAAACAAGTCTCGAAGCATGTTTCAACAGCAGCCTGAGCAAGACAGACAAGGACTTAAAGTTTTGCCAAAATTTCTTCAAACGCAAAAAAACAAGTATGACAGATGAACAGCAAAAGGTTGTGGATGAATGGGAGGAGAAGATTTGTGGCGATGGTGTGGGGTTATGTCCCGCCATCGAGGCAGATTTCGCACGTTTGCTTACTATATACTGGAAAACCGTGAAGATGACTTGCGACAAATGCGAAAAACAAGTCTCGAAGCATGTTTCCAGACACGTCTCAGCAATGCAGACAATGATCTTGGTTTTGGACGGAACTTTTTCCGTCGGCGGAAATATATGTTGACGGATGAGCAGCGCAAGGTTCTTGAGGACTGGTCTTCCAAGATTTGTTCCCATGAGCATGTTGATGATGGCTTTCGGCGCTTTCTTTCAACTTTGCATGCTCGAGCACAGGAGCTGTCTGCCTTGCGCAAATGTGACCTGAAAGGCATCTTTTCGTCCCATATGTGCAAAAAAGATACGGATTTGAAATTTTGTCAAAACTTTTGGCGGCGCAACGCAGAAAAATTGAGTTCCGAGCAAACGGAACAAGTGGAGGATTTGAAAGCAGGAATTCTTTGGCCTCATGTGCAAGACGATCGTGCGGCGTTGCGGCCCGCGGTTGTCAGGATGTTGGACAAATTTGAAAACATACTTGCACGCAGAGACGCAGAATTTCGCGGCTTTGGGGCTGCAAGTGTTGATGGTCTTTTTACCCGGCATGCGATGAAATCTGATTCTGAGGTTAGATTTTGTTACGATTGTGTCAGCCGTGTGTTTCCCAAACTTGAAGATTCGGAGCAACAGCGACTTCGCATCAAACTGGATGACCTGTTGTTGAAAAGCTGCTCGGTGCCCGTGAAAAGTAGTTACCAGGCCAAACTACACGATGCAGAGACTGTCTTGGGCGACGCTCTTCCACGCCCAAGACTGCCGGAAAGTTTGCGTCAGCTGTTTGGCAACAGTATGGATGCAGAGGCAAGGATCATGCCGTTCTTGCACCGTGTTCATGAGGTGGATGAGTTCATGGTTTCCTTAAAATTTCAAGACTGTGACTATTGCCACGAAGGATGGTTTGGCAGTGATAGAAAACGGTCAGACTTGCCCGGTGGTTTTGAAACCGAAACCTATAAGAAGACCAATTTCTTGCGTGCGCCTGAGAACCAGTGGCTAGACCCAGCGCGACCGATCTGTCAAAATTGTCTGCTAGAAGCTAAAAGACGCGCTGCGGAAGGCTATCCCAAGGAGCCTTTCCGCTTGACAGGTGCTAACTTCGCAGATCCTGGGCCAACGTTGCCAGAAACCGACGCTTTGAGCTTCTTTGAAGAGGAGATCTTATCGCCAATCCAGCATATTGTCCGCATCTTTACGTTGCACGCAACAGGACAATGTGAGCTCCGCGGTCACGTGGGTAACCTGTTCCAAAATGGCCCACAGTATGTTCGTGACATCCCTGCAGCTGTGGGTGACATGAAGATGCTTCTAATACGGCGGTGCCCCAAGGATCCAAACCGCAAGCAGCGAGTACCTTTCCTTGTGTCAAGGCGACGTTTGCAACGTGCTCTTGATCGCCTTTGTCGCACGTTGGAGGAGGATGGTTCTTTGGCTCTCCAGCCCGGAGCACTGACACCTGGCGGCTACGTCGACTTGGTGAAGCGGGGAAACCTCGACCAGTATGCAGACACTGAGGAAGGCGAGGAACCCCATGGTCTGCAAGTTCATGTCGTCGAGCAAAGACCATGGGAGCGCGTGGAGCGCAAGCTGTTCGCTTTGTGGATGTCGTGCTCGCTGGAGTTGCAGATGGCAGCCCAGGTACGCCTTTTGCATGAGCCCGAAGATGTGCAGGATCCGGCGGAGAGGGTGGATGTTCTGTGGAAGAATTTGCGTGCTGCTATGGATGCCAAAGCCCCGGATGTCGTGGGCGGCCCTTCAGACTTGATGTTTACAACGCTGGCTCAATACTTGTCTCTGCAGTTTTCGGATAAAAATGTGCAAGACGTAGAAAACATTTTGCATGATGAACTGACGGCAGTGCAGGAGTTAGCTTCCTGGGAAGAGCCTTTGGTGTCGGATGGCTTGTGGTCGCCTGAAGATGTAGCTGGCCAGCAGACTGAAGCAGAATTGAAGGATGACTTATGGGAGACGATCTGTAAAGCCAACGAAAGCGCCAGCAACAAATCTACAATTCGTCGTTTTGGAGCAGCACGGGTGCAAGGAGTGCCTATTCTGGATCCCCCAACCGTAGCATCCAGAAACCAACTAGTCAGGGAAGATCAACCTTATTACATTGTTGCTGGTTTTGTGAAATTGTTTCCACTTGGACAAGGAGATTTTTGGGCGCACTTGCAGCAGCACCAAGAGGAAAACCAACAGCCGTTGTCCTTCTGGGAGTGGCTGAAGCATTTGCTTTTGCGTTCGGATGGTCGTTTTCAAGCCCACCCACGGTTCTATTTTTTTGCTCTGAACACCGCTTTGCGCAACAAGGCTTTGCGTGCCCGGGGATATTTTATGAAGCGCCAGCAGGGGGCCAGCAGCAACGTTGCGTACACTACAGAGGAACTTTTCAACATGGGTAAAGCTCAGTTCACCAAGATTGTGTCAGCTTTCGAACACTCCATGGCCGGTTCAGCGCAGGAGAAGTTGCGAGAACGCAGTGACTTAGAGGCCATGGTGGAGCAGATTGAACAAGAGACGTTGCAAGATCAGGCTCACGCTTTGTTGCAATCTTGGCGCGAAGCTGAATCTGCTGGAAACATGCTTGAGCAGCAAGGTTTTGCTACTTCTGCTGCAGAAGTGCGAGCCGTGTGCTCCGTTGCAAAAGCTGCCGTTGAGAAGGTCTTGTCGCCAGAAACCATTGAAGCCCAAGCTAAGCCTTCTGTCTCGTGTGTCGTTGTGGACCGCGAGATGGATGAAGGGCCCCAGCCTGATGTCGCGCGCGTCGTTGCGGACCACGCGGCAGAACCGATGCAGCAGGAAATTGAAGTCAGCCCAGCTGCGGAGGAAGAAAGTGGCTTTGCGTGCTCCAGGGGCCGCTCAGGACCTAAAACTATTCAAGATTTGCTGTTGGAGGTGCAACAGCGTAGCTTGTGTGTGCAGGGTGGCGGTGAAATCCCATGTCACTTTAGCACTTTGACAACCGCCATTTACCATTGGGATGATTTAGCCACATGCTTAGAGCAGTATGAAGCAGCTGTCCTGCAGCAGCGGAACAACAGAGCCGATCCCTTGGAAGCAGCAGAACGGCAGTTGTCGTCTGAACGCCGGCGAGTCCTTCGTTACCCCGGTGTGGTCGCCTGGTTCACTGCGTACAAAATGGAGCTCTTTTACAAGCATGTGTTGAGATATGAAGATGGACAAGGTGTGTTCGAATGGGGCGCAGGTGGCATTATGCATTTGCATTCGATCAATTTTGGCTCTTGCATGCCTCGTGTCGATCCAACCGCAGCAGGCATGCAACCGGACGAGAAGAGTGCCGAGATAGCGGCGCAGTTTGCAGAGATGCATGAAGAGTACTTGACGGATTGGAGCCTCAGCAAAGCAGAGAAGTGGACCTTTCATGCGGTGGACAATTGCGCTGCCAGATCTGCTCGCTTAGGGTCACCTTTGCACACAGACTCAGAATCTGATGGCTCCGAGGATATGGAGGATGCGTTGGACGAAAAGTGCATTCGCCGTAAGGCCCCTGGTGCTGCTTTAGATCTTGGTGCAGCTGCAGATGTGTTTGGGCAGCATGCTGTGGCAGAGGATGTCGATTTTCAACGTGTTTACCCCACAGCAACTACAATGGTGTATGTGCTGTCACAAGGTGCTCGTGTGACACAAGCTTTGACAGAAACAGATCGCAGTTTATTGCGTACTTTGGATGTTTCTCTCCAAGATCCAACTTGGCACCCCTGTCGAATTTCTGTTGCGCAAAAAGCTTTGCTAATGACCAACAACTGCAGGTTAGTTCGCCGCGCTCGTCGCAAATGGTATCGCAGGCTGACGGACAAATGCAATAGGCATGATCGGCACGGTGGTGCAGGTTTTGAAATTCCGCCTGTTCATGTTGAAGCGAATGTGGACACACAGCCCGAGGAAGAAGAAGGCGCCGAGCCAGAGGCAGAGGTTGTCACGGCGCGGATGCAGCAGTGTCCACTGCGTGTTGGAACACTGAACATGCACTTGCTGTCGCCGGGTACGTGGCTTGAGGATCTCTTGGACAAGTGCGATGTTCTGTTCTTGCAGGAAGTCACCGCTGAGTGCTTGGAAGATCTTTGCTTGTTGGGACAACAAAACGGTTACGAAGCGGTGTCGCCGCTGTTGCGTGGCCAAACGCCGGAGGAAGGGTTTGATGTGTGTGTTCTGTTGAAGCTTGACGTTTTACAGTCTCGCAGAGTCACGATTTCGCCTTTACCATCTCCTTCCAACAGAAAGCTTTTACAGGTGTATGTCACTCTCCGTGACAATGGGTCAATGCTGTTGGTTGCCACGGCGCATTTCACGTCGGGTTCGAGCATGGTAGAGCAAAGGGTTTCGGAACTTCAATCTGTTTTGGCTACTCTAGAAGCAGTAAGCAACGTAGACGCTTGTGTTTTCGCTGGTGACTTGAACATGCGTCTGGAAGAAGCCTTGCCACCAGGTGTGTCCCCAGGCTGGCGAGATGCATGGGAAGAAGATGGAAGCCCGGAAACCCGGTGTGGCACCTGGTGTCCTGAAAGCATGCAAGCGGATGATGCACGCGTGCGTGCGTGGCGTTTCGATCGCATTTTGACTTTGTGTCAGTTTGGGCACATGGACAAGCCTAGTCCTACGCCGTTACGGGCTGGGACAGAGGCTACCGAACGGGTTGCTTTCGCCACTGTGGAACTGCAGGCGGGGTCGTTCGATGTTTCATTTCAGTCGCAGGACTTGGATCATGCATTTGTGCAAGCGAAGTTTGAGTTCATGCCTGTGGTTGCCGGTGAGCGCGAACTCGTAGCAGAACGGGTTAAAATCTTGAGACCCGGACTGGGTTCAAAGATTGCACGCAGGCCTCTGGAGCGAGAAAGCTGTGCGCAAAACAACATTGCAAAAGTTTTTGTGGCAAGGACTACGAGAAGCCTCGCATGTTACCAGGAATGGGTGCCATTTTGGAAGATAGCCGGCGAAAGAGTTTGTTCCGGTTGTATACGCGTCGGAATTGCCACCACTTGAACACGCACGACCCCTTGAAAGCTATGGGTTTGGTGGCTAACGTAGATGATCAAGTGGTACTGACCGTGCAAGCCGCTGTGAACTACTTGACTAAGTATTTGGGCAAAATCGGCGGAGGCCACAGCGCGCAAAGTCGCATCAGCGGATTGATAGATGACATCGTATGTCGCATGGGTGATCGTGAGACGATGACTGTTGCATCTCTTTTGTCAAAGCTTTTTATTCATTCGGCCGTGCCGGATGAAATTTGTTCCTTGGAGGCATGGCATATCTTGATGGATTTGCCCCGTGTCCTGTCGTCCAGGTATGTGACGTCTCTGAATGTCAAGGACGATTCGAGCGCCTTGAAAGATTTGCCCAGCATTGAACTAGCATCTGCGGAAGAGAACGTGGTGAAGAAGAGCAAGGTGGCTGTCTACTTGGATCGATTCAACATGAAGGCGCAAGTCGATATCTCCGCAGCATCTCTCGAGAACATGTCCCTTTTTCAGTTCATCAGTCGCATAGATCGACGTGGGAAGTCGTTGCACTTGCGAACCAAAAGCACGATTGTGAAGGAGAAACCGTTCTTGCGCTTGGATGCTCGCCGTAAGGAGGCGGGCGCCATGGCCCGTCTGTGCTTGCGTCTGCATCGCCCTTTTCGAACTGAAGCTGCGGATCCGATGCACCTCGAAGATGGGACGGCTGTTGCAGAGTTGCATGCATTTGTGCGAAGCCCCACCTGCCCGGTTTGGTTGAAAAAAAGATATGCCAAGCACAATCGAGTCAAGGCCGCCAAGCAAGCGGCGGAAGCACTGTCTTCGGTGAACATCACATCAGCAACGGAGAACGCCAATGTCTCGCACGGTGCGGTGTTGCGACCCGCCGTGCCAGGCTCCCAAGCTGCAATGGGTCCAGCTGTGCCAGAGGACGGTGCGTCCCAGTCGCTGTCTGCAGGCGATCCCGGGGACGGTGCGGTGTTTCGACCCGCCGTACCCGGTTCGCAGACAGTTATGCGTCCAGTGGTGTCAGAAGCTAGTGCACCCGATGCCATACGTGTCCCGCTCGTACCAGCACCAGGTAGCAGCGCGCGTGTCATAAATTTAAGTGCCGGAAACACGGAGGATCCTGAACCTGATGATGTGTGCATGGACAATGTAGAGTCAAGCGACAAGTTTTTGGCCGACACTGCTGCAAACTGGCAAGTGGTTGCAAACCGACATGGTTTACTTTGGGGTGGTACACCGGGAGATAGCCGTCACAGTGTGGTTGACGTTATTCGGTTGCATAGGCCGCCTTTGAAATTGGTGTGTGTAAAACAATACTTGGAAGCACTGACAGGTACCAAGCCGCAAGGTTCCAAAAAAGTACTATTTTTGGTGGAGCGTTTTGTGTTTTTAATGTTGTTCATTGACTTGCAGTCGTACGAAAAAAGAGGTGCTGGAGTTTTCAAGCAGTGTTTGACGAAAAAAGCGTTGCAGAACTTGGCTACCTATTTTTTCCAGTCGCAGGGCTCGGCCGTGACTGCTAAACAAAAGAAAAATGTGGTTATGAAACCGTATGCTGAGTTGTGGGAATACATTAAATCAGAAACCTTGAAGCAGTGCGGTCTGGCAGTGTCGGCTTCACCTGCGCACCGCGTCGGTTTCGATGGACAAGCGGCGAACACCCAGGCAGAGCTCAAGAGCGGCGCCTGGCGGCAGAGTGTGTTTTGTCTGAATCCACAATCTCTGGAACATGAAGAATGGGAGGACGCCGCCGAGAGAGAAGCAAAAAGAGTGCGGTATGTACAGGCAGCTATGCACGAACAGAGTATGGGTCGGCCGGGAAAGCGCTTGCATGAAGTGTCGTTGCCTTTGGATGCAGATGCGCTGATGTGCGCCGACTTAGATACCAGGTCCGAATGGGATGCTTTGAGCCCTTACTTGGAAAAGGTGACTTCACAATGGATATGGCCAGAGCTGGCTGTAAAGATTCTCCCAGAAACCAAAACCTACGTTCTCAAGCCGTCCAAGGGGGCCTGGCGCACACTGAAGCAGAGCAGATGACTAGTGGACACGGCGGTTCCTGGCAGACGAACGGAGAACCTTCGCTTGACCCCACGCAGAATTCGTTTGTCGAGCACATGTGTGCCTGGAGAGATGCATACAGAGCCGAGAGAGAAGTCTTCGAGGCGAACTTGCCGCTGCCACGCGATTTGCATGGATCCATCGCCTTAGGGGAACCAGTGCTATTACTGGGAACGGCAGGAACTGGGAAAACCACGACATTACAAGCTGCAAATCGCCTCCTGGAAGCATGCGGTTTCCAAGGTCGCATTGTTCGCTGTGCATACACTGGTGTTGCCGCGAGCAACATGGGCAGCGGAGGTCGAACGCTCGTGTCTCTGTTCCGTCTGAACAAGCGCAAATTCGGAGGTGGCTTGGAACCTTTGTCCTCAGAAGATCTTCGAGCAATGGATGAGGAACTCAAAGGCATGTGCTTGCTTGAAATTGACGAAGTGTCTATGACAGAAAAGCTAATCCTTGCGCACGTGCATCAACGCCTACAGCAGTGGCGGCTCGAGTTATATCACGATCAACACTGCCGCGGTGGTGCGGAGTTGTGTCCCGCCACGGCCTGCGTTTGCGGTGCTAGGCTGCCGTTTGGCGGCGTGAAAGTTGTTCTTGCAGGTGATTTTGGCCAGTTGCCGCCAGTGGCAGTACCGCCAGAACGAACTCTGCTATGCACCAAGCCGAAAACTGAAGGGCAAGATCGGCAAGATGTCAACCTTGGACTGCGGTTGTTTCAACAGATTCGTGTTGTTTTTCGGCTGCGCAGGATTCACCGGCAGGTCGGTCAATCATTATACAAGGAGTCTCTTTTGCGCCTGCGCGACGCAGCGCATACGAAGGAGGATGTTCAACTGTGGAAGTCCCACGATTTGACTGACTTGGCGGCTTGCACCCTCACGGTTGAAGAGCGGCTCTTTTTCGAGCAGAAATGCGTGCACTTGTTCTGCGAAAATCGCCGCGCCGGACAGTTCAACGGCCGACGCTTGGGCGAGGATGTCATGGACAAAGACAGCTCGACGATTCTTCGGATTTGGTCCGTAGACAGCACTCCTGGGGTGGAGCGTTACACCAGCGAGAACTACGGAGGTTTGAAGCGCGTCTTGCACTTAGCTGCAGGCGCCCCAGTGATGTTGACCATGAACTTGTGCACTGTCTGGAACTTGGTCAACGGCGCTCGTGGACATGTGGTCGCAGTCGTTCCCGTTGAAGAACCACCAGTAGCGGCTGGCAGCGGTTCTGTTGGCACACCTGTTGTTGCACAAGTGAATGAAGTGGGCGTGTGTCCGCTGGCACAGTTGAATATGTGATCAAGGACTTTCCTGGGTACGTGGGCCCGCTGATGGTGGCTGGTCATCCAACTTGGGTGTGTGTTCCTAAGCTCAGCAACAGACACGAAAAGTTTTGAGGTTTGGCTCGCACGCAGTTTCCTGTGGTGTTGTGCTATGGCATGACGGTGCACAAAAGCCAAGGCTTGACACTGGCCTCCGGCTGTGTTTTCAATATGGAACATGAACCCACCTGGTCACCTTTCAAGCAGATGTGTGGCTTGGCCTTTGTGGGTTATTCGCGTGTGACTGACTTTGCAAAGATGGCCTTCAAATACGTGCCTGATTACTGGTCTTTTCAAAGCATGGCCGATACAGACATGTTTCGATGGCGAGCCGCATTGGAACAACGTTTGGACGAGCTCCACGACAAAACGGCGGAAACCATCTTCCATGGTCAAGCCTCTGTCAAGGATGATGTGCAACGGCATCGTGCGTGGTCGGAAAAGTGCACAGGCAGGCAGATGAGCGACGATGAGCTCGCGGACTTGACGCATATGTTGTCCCTGCGGGGGGTGTTACCGCAGCCAGGCTACACTGACAAGCCGGTCCGTCGCTTGGCCAGTAAAGCAGGGGGCGGCAGGACGCAGCGCAAGACCATGCGCGGCGGAAGCGCAAAGGCGCGCGCAGAGGAGGGGGTGGCCGATGGGGCAGGTGAGCCTGAGTGTGATGAAGGTGGAGCTTCGGCCGACGAAGAGGCGCACTGGGCTGCACTTCAAGAAGAAGACGAGAGGACAAATGCGTTGATGCGCGAGTATTACGAGGATCAGGAGAGAGAGGCGAGAGCCGAGTTTCACAGAGAGATAAACGAACGCTACAATGAATTGGCTGCTCAATTTTACGATGATTTTGGGTACTATGATGACTAGCTTGAGTCCGAAAAACTTGTGGCCAAAAGAGTTGGCAATCTTTTGCCATGCAGCAGGTACGTAGTTGTGTGCTGCCTGCGTAGCAACTTGTTCTCTTTGACAAATGCTATGAGCAGAAACCCCATCAGTGTGTAGCTTGTTCATTGTGGATTCCCAGTGCTCTTGTTCAGCCACCGCTTTTGAGCCATGCAATCGCCTTCCGATTGCTCCCGCACGGTACGCTGTTATGAGCTACTTATGCGTCGCCGACGTAGTTCGTGGGTAGACTCCGTAGCTAGCTGGGCCGAGGCTGGACGTGCTTGTGGTGCTTTGAGAATATTCCTATATTCGTAGAAGAAGACAGTTTACAAGAAAAAACCAAGAACGAGGGAGAGAGAAAGAAATAATTAGAGAGACAGAAAATCAGGGGATCAACAGATAGAATGATGAAGGTTGAAAACATACAAAAGAGACCAAGATGTAACTATAGTAATGCTGGACAAGGTATTATAGGCAAATGTATTTTCAAGGTGCTGCACCACGCACTAGCCTCAACACGGCTGAACAGTTCACCTGGAGAATAGGCACGAACACCGAAACGGGATTCAACACTAAGAGGCAGACGGATAATAAACAAATAGACAGACAGACAGAGAGAGAAGCAGAGGGCATGTATAAGACAAACCAACACACTGCAGATCGTGCGAACCAGAGACGAAAAGAAGACGGACAGACTGCAAGACGAAATCACCCAAACAACGAGAGACAGTTGTGTATATTCTCCAGGTGTGATAATGTTCAGCACGAGTAAAGGCTGCAAGTTGCCACCGCGCAGTGTGGTGAGCTGTGTGCTCATTCTGCGTGGTTGCGAGATAGTATTGTCAGCACAAAGACAAAAAGAGCGAGGTTGTAAGGGAGGCCTGTGAGTCGGAAGTGTGAAGTTGGGTCATGGGGTTGTTTCTAATGGATGATTGTTTCAGGAGTGTGTGAGTGGTGGTGAAAATACGAGAAAGGTTCGAAGGTTGAAGGAGGACCAGTCGCGGAGTTGATGTGATGTGACATGAGAGGTTGATTGATGTTGCAAGTTGATGCACCTCCATGATCAAGCTCGTAGCTATATGGGTAACGAAGAACGTAGTCTGTTTTACACGTTCGAGGACAGTGCTGCCGTCATGTAGTTGGCCATGTTTATGTGGCATGTTTAAGGATCTTGGCCTGTTTTATTTCGCCGTTTTCCTGCCATGTCAAGGCATGTGTTATGGCATGTTTACTTAGGACCATGACTTGCGTTGGCATGTTTGTGACGGCTTGCTCATGCAAGCTTGTCTTTCAGACCACTTGGCCTCACGCCGGTATGCAGTTACGTGCTGCCGGTCCCTCAACAAGTTAGTGTAATTTAAAGTTATGTGCCTGTTTGCACTCCATGATCGCTATGCATTGCATGGTGTTTCCGACATGTTGGATGCTTTGCGTTGCAACTCACAGCGACGGACCGACTGACTGACTGACTGACTGCACACTGCTGCACGCACATGGTACGCACGGATCACTTCTGCTACCACATTGCCCTGGCCAGGTCGTCGAGGACAGTGCTGCTGTCATGTAGTTTGCCATGTTTCTGTGGCATGTTTAAGCCTACGCGCCGAAAACCGTACGAATAAAATGCGCGTTTTTTAACGTTTCTCATGTATTCAACTACGTGATGCTACGTTGACTTGTACAACTATGTGATGCTACGTTTGACTGGGTTGGGGGGGTGGGGGGGGGTGGGTGGGGATATTAATGTTTATTGAACGTGCGCACTTACGCGATGCTACGCTACTGCACGTTCTCTTCAATGTATTCAACTACGTGATGCTACGCTACTGCACGTTCTCGTCAATGTATTCGCACGAAGACCATCAACCAGCTCAACGTGCTGCGAAAGTGAAGCAGAGAAACATGCACGGCACCACAGCGAGAAGAAAAAAAATACTCTACTTCGAGTTATCTCCACCATGACATTTATACGTTTTGTTACTGGCAAATCTTCTGGCATTCTATCTGACATATCTTCTGGCATTTTATCTGGCATATCTTCTGGCATTCTATCTGGCATATTTTCTGGCATTCTACTGGGCATATCTTCTGCAATATGTTCTGGCATATCTTCTGGCACTCTATCTGGCATATCTTCTGACATTCTATCTGGCATACCTTCTGGGATTCTATCTGGCATATCTTCTGGCACTTTATCTGGCATACCTTCTGGCATTCTATCTGACATTCTACCTGGCATACCTTCTGGCATTCTATCTGGCATATCTTCTGGCATTCTATCTGACATTCTATCTGGCATTCTATCTGGCATACCTTCTGGCATTCTATCTGGCATACCTTCTGGCATTCTATCTGGCATATCTTCTAACATTCTATCTGGCATATCTTCTGGCACTCTATCTGGCATATCTCATGGCATTTTATCTGGCATATCTTCTGGCATTCTATCTGACATTCTATCTGGCATCTCTTCTGGCATTCTATCTGGCCGTGGTTGAGGTCCGGCAGGGAACACTGAGGTTGGATGGTCGTGGTTGAGGTCCGGCAGGGAACACTGGGCGTGGATGATCGTGGTTGAGGTCCGGCAGGGAACACTGAGCGTGGATGATCGTGGTTGAGGTCCGGCAGGGAACACTGGGCGTGGATGATCGTGGTTGAGGTCCGGCAGGGAACACTGGGCGTGGATGATCGTGGTTGAGGTCCGGCAGCGAACACTGGGCGTGGATGATCGTGGTTGAGGTCCGGCAGGAGGTGGGCGTGGATGATCGTGGTTGAGGTCCGGCAGGAGGAGAAGAGGAGGAGAGGAGAAGAGGAGGAGAAGAGGAGGAGGCAACTGACCTAAAATCTAACAACCATCACCTGGCAGGTGGGGAATCAAAATCTGTCTAAATGCCACGCAGGCCACGTTTTCTCTTGCCTATTTTGCTGCGATGACACATTTTTATGCGGGCAAACCCTATTCGAAACGATGTTACTTTTTACATAATTCTCGGTCAAATTTGGATGAAAACACAAGCGAAATTGACCTTTTTCAAAAAACACAACTTAATTTCCACATCATTTTGTGCATGCTGAAAAAAAAGCTTAATGCCTCCCACACGAAATGACTTTTCAGTGCAAGTGATGAGAATGAAATTGTGCAAAATGATGCAAAACGCACGTACGGAAAACGGCGCAACGGGATGTTTGAGGACCCTGGCCTGTTTTAGCCGTCTTCCTGCCATGTCAATGCATGTGTTATGGCATGTTTACTCAGGACCTTGACTTGCGTTGGCATGTTTATGATGGCATGTTTATGCAGTTACGTGCTGCCTGTGTCAGGACCTTGACTTGCGTTGGCATGTTTATGATGGCATGTTTATGCAGTTGCGTGCTGCCTGTGTCAGGACCTTGACTTGCGTTGGCATGTTTATGATGGCATGTTTATGCAGTTACGTGCTGCCTGTGTCGCACATGTTGCCTTCGAATATGAAGTGCCAAATTCACATAGTCTTATCCTAACTATATAGTTCACCACGATAAGCACCTGTCTTCTCACAGGCCTTGCATGCGGGTATGCAGTTCGGTGCTGCCTGTGAAGCCCAGCGTCATTTAAGTGATTAATTACCATAGTCTGATCCCTGTAGTTCACCACTATAACCAGCTGATTTTTCACAGGTCTTGGATGCGGGTTTGCAGTTATGTGCTGCCTGTGTGAAACATCTGGCAAGTGTGCTAAATAAAGTCCGATCCCTGTAGTCCGATCCCTGTAGTTCACCACTACAACCACGTGGCCTCTCACAAGACACGCACGCGGGTATGCAGTTATGTGCTGCCTGTGTCGCACATGTTATCTTTAAGGATGGGACGCAGACGCCACGGTTGCACGAGCCAAGCGTAGTTTAAGTAATAAATTCCCATAGTCCGATCCCTGTAATTCACCACTATAACCGCTTGACTTTGCGTTGGCATGTTTATGACGGGTAAGCTTGTCTTTCAGGCATGTTGGCCTCACGCGGGTATGCAGTTACGTGCTGCCTGTGTCGCACATGTTGCCTTCGAATATGAAGTGCCAAATTCACATCGTCTAAGCCCCGTAGTTCACCAACATAATTCCTGTCTTCTCACAGGCCTTGCAGGCGGGTATGCAATTAGGTGCTGCCTGTGTGACACATGTTGTCTGTGAGGACAGGGTCGCACATGCCACTCTTGCAGAAGCCCAGCGTGGTTTAAGTGATTAATTACCATAGTCTGATCCCTGTAGTTCAGGACTATAACCAACCGAGTTTTCACAGGTCTTGGATGCGGGTTTGCAGTTATGTGCTGCCTGTGTCAAACATGTGCCAAGTGTGCTAAATACCACGTTTGCGCAAACCCAGCAGGGTTTAAGTAATAAATTCCCATTGTCCGATCCCTGTAGTTCACCACTACAACCACGTGGCCTCTCACAAGACACGCATGCGGGTATGCAGTTATGTGCTGCCTGTGTCGCACATGTTATCTTTGAGGATGAGACGCAGACGCCTCTCACAAGCCAGGCGTAGTTTAAGTAATAAAGTCCCATAGTCCGATCGCTGCAATTCACAACTATAACCATTTGACTTTGCACAGACATTGGATGGCTATGTGTTGTGCATGACGTGCTGGTCGCTGATGGGTCAAGGACAGCATCAGCGATGCAGACGCCGAGGACATCGCAGATTAAACCGACAAAAAATGAATGCGGCGGGAAGGATGTAAGGGAGGACGCAGACGATAGGATAGGCAGGCATCGTTGACGCAGGTTTCGAATCATTTGTGTTTTGGGTGGTTGGTTCAAATCGTAATTCCATCGTTCGTGCGGTTGTATGTTGATAACCTCCATAAAATGACCACCGTGACTTTGATTAGTGTGACCATACCTGATGTGACTGTGACTGTGACTATTCTGACCATGACTACTGTGACCTTAGATACTATGACAAAGACTACTTTGACAATGACCGTTGTGGCTGTAACTGTAGTGACAATGAGTATTGTAACTGTTTGGACTGGCCCCTTTTTAGGTAATGACAGTGGGAAGTAAAGTGACGGCATTAGTGTCCCTGGTTGTGGCTTCAGTAGTAATGTTAGACGTCGGTCGGTTATGGCTCACAGAAACAGACATGATGTTTGTTGCCTACGCATGTGTTATGGGTAACAGAAACAGACATGATGTGTTTTTGGTACATATGCATTCGAGAAATGCCATTGCTAACACATGTTTCTGCTTCAAGTAATTGAGAAAGAATTGTTTTGGACATGTGAGCAACTTGTGGTTCCACTGTTCGTTCGGTGTTTTGGCCCGCGGACATGATTATTGTCTTAGATCATAAGGATGTGAATCTCACCATTATTCTTGTTTTAGAGCAGCAACTCGTAGTCTTCTCACAGGCCTTGCATGCGGGTATGCAGTTAAGTGCTGCCTGTGTGACACATGTTGTCTGTGAGGACAGGGTCGCACATGCCACTCTTGCAGAAGCCCAGCGTGGTTTAAGTGATTAATTACCATAGTCTGATCCCTGTAGTTCAGCACTATAACCAACTGAGTTTTCACAGGTCTTGGATGCGGGTTTGCAGCTATGTGCTGCCTGTGTCAAACATGTGCCAAGTGTGCTAAATACCACGTTTGCGCAAACCCAGCAGGGTTTAAGTAATAAATTCCCATTGTCCGATCCCTGTAGTTCACCACTACAACCACGTGGCCTCTCACAAGACACGCACGCGGGTATGCAGTTATGTGCCGCCTGTGTCGCACATGTTATCTTTGAGGATGGGACGCAGACGCCACGGTTGCACAAGCCAAGCGTAGTTTAAGTAATAAATTCCCATAGTCCGATCCCTGTAATTCACCACTATAACCACTTGGCTTTGCACAGGCATTGGATGGCCATGTGTTGTGCATGACGTGCTGGTCGCTGATGGGTCAAGGACAGCATCAGCGATTGGGATCGACTCTCGCTTGACTGCCAAGGGCTGGGTGTGCGTTGTTATGAACCGCATCCGAGTTTGAATTGCTGTCCTTCAGTAGCTTCGCCTTTCATTTAGCCTTGCGAACCGCAGAATGCCTCTGTCACTTGCTTTTGGTTTATGTGTGCGTTGTTACGAACCGCACAAACAACCATGATCGTATTGCATACATGTGAAAAAACAAAGCTGTCGTGGGAGCGAGTCAATGCAAGGTCTCACTGAGATCCTCTCAATGCCTTGTGCAGCATGGGTTGGAGTTTTGTGGTTTGTTGAATGTATGACTTTCTGGGCCATTTTTTTTTCAGACATCAGACCCAAAGCTCTATGATTTTCTCCATTTTGGCGCTAGTTTTTTTTGTTGCACGTAAGTTTAGAGCAGTTGGACGTGTGGGGCGTGAAGTGTGGAGTGTGAAGTTTAAGTGTGGAGTGCGAAGAGCGCAGTGTGAAGTGTGAAGTGTGAAGTGTGAGGTTTGGAGTGTGAAGGAAGCAGTGAGAAGTGTGAAGTGTGGATTGTGAAGTGTGAAGTGTGAGTGAAGTGTGGAGTGTGAAGTGCGAAGTGAGAAGTGTGAAGTTTGGAGTGTGAAGTTTGGAGTCGGAAGGAAGCAGTGAGAAGTGAGAAGTGTGAAGTGTGGATTGTGAAGTGTGGAGTGTGAAGTGCGAAGTGAGAAGTGTGAAGTTTGGAGTGTGAAGGAAGCAGTGAGAAGTGAGAAGTGTGAAGTGAGAAGTGTGAAGTGTGGACTGTGAAGTGTGGAGTGTGAAGTGCGAAGTGAGAAGTGTGAAGTTAGGAGTGTGAAGGAAGCAGTGAGGAGTGTGAAGTGCGAAGTGAGAAGTGTGAAGTGTGAAGTTTGGAGTGTGAAGTGTGGAGTGTGAAGTGCGAAGTGAGAAGTGTGAAGTGTCAAGTTTGGAGTGTGAAGGAAGCAGTGAGAAATGAGAAGTGTGGAGTGTGGAGTGTGAAGTGTGAAGTGCGAAGTGAGAAGTGTGAAGTGTGGACTGTGAAGTGTGGAGTGTGAAGTGCGAAGTGAGAAGTGTGAAGTGTGAAGTTTGGAGTGTGAAGGAAGCAGTGAGAAGTGTGAAGTGCGAAGTGAGAAGTGAGAAGTGTGGAGTGTGAAGTGTGAAGTGTGGACTGTGAAGTGTGAAGTGTGAAGTGTGGACTGTGAAGTGTGGAGTGTGAAGTGTGGACTGTGAAGTGTGAAGTGTGCAGTGTGGACTGTGAAGTGTGAAGTGTGAAGTGTGGAGTGTGAAGTTTAAGTTTGGAGTGCGAAGAGCGCAGTGTGAAGTGTGAAGTGTGAAGTATGAGGTTTGGAGTGTGGAGGAAGCAGTGAGAAGTGAGAAGTGTGAAGTGTGGAGTGCGAAGAGTGCAGTGTGGAGTGTGAAGACTTTGCTTCGTCTCTCGCTGAAAAAAAAGCCGCTTGTCGAGGGAAGGACACGGTCGGGACAGGCTGGCGTCGAACTATAGGTCATTTATTCTTGGGAAACTTCCGCCGCCGGCTTGCCCGGGTCTATGTTACATTTCAAATTACATACATTGATTGGATACTGTTCAATGCGGCATATCAATTGTGAATGGCAAAAGCGGACACGAGTTACATTTCTGAGGCTAGCCACTGATTCACCTTCGGCTGCAACACAGCCAGCTGCTCCTCCATGGAGGCTTTTTCCTTGATGGTGGTGTCCAACAAACTTCGTGCTTCCAGCACCTGGACTCAAGTGCAGCGCCAAGCCAATCAACCCAAACCGATCAAATATAATCACATGTGAGTCACATGCATTTTTATCATCTATTTCTATGGCCACTTCCGTGGCTTCCAGTTTGACCGCAACGAATCACAGCCGCAGCCTCGGAGCGCACACACCGCAGCTCCTGGAGTACCCGGAGGGGTGTCATCAAACGCAGCTGGAAAATCCACCATGAATGGAGGTGTTAATGGGAAAATTCTCTATGGCTGGAGGTTTATGAAATCATCCATAAATGTACATGTCATCAACAAAATAACAGATTACATTGGAGCCATTGTTGAAGTTATTTGAAGTTAGTGAGATAAATAGTTGGAATAATGACAGGATCTAAGCATCAAGATTCTTTGATAGGGATCATGGGAATGAATCATCAACACATTGGCCACTCTAATTGCCTACAAATTGGGTTAATTATCACCATCCCGCAAATTCATGGCATCCATGCGTAAGGGGCAAAACCAAGAGACCCTGGTGAACAGCAAAATAGCTGAAGTTGGACCACTAAAGATTGATTGCCCCCAACAATTCCTCTAAAATGGCAGTGGCTGTTTTAATCGTTAAAACTGCGATTTTCATGCATGGATTTTGGCGTTTTCCGCAAATTTTCCGACACGGTCGACATCTCAGTAGTCTTGGTACCTTCTCGAGGCCGAGGTTGATCTTCCAAAGCATTTGGACCTCCACAGGTGAAACCAACCAATTTCTTCCCTTCATAGGGTCGGCAAAACGATCATGCGGTTGGGAAACTCTTAGCTCCGCCCCCGGCAGGGACGGCAAAAACTATGGGCCTTCGTCTCGAAGGTGGTCTTGAATGCCTAGCGTGAAAAAGGTCCACAATCAATGGATCGGTTGGGGAAATTCTTACCAGAAACCATGGTGTTAACCACTGATTATCTAAAGGGTTCCGGTTTCTATTTTCCAAATCTGCGAGACAATCGAGCAATAAAATCGAAATCTATTGTTCAACTGCCTGAGGGTCACACCTTGAATTCTCTCTGCAAAGCGGGCAACGACATGGTTAGGTCTGAAAGCCCAACTTCCCCAACTTCAATGAGTTCTTGTCTTGCTCACAACCAACAGGACGGAGAATTGACATGGCATATCTGCAACTCCCAGGTTTGTTGCTGCACAAATGTTGCTTGATTAGTTTGGTTCATTCAAAGCGTGTGGATCGCAGACTGGCTCCAGCAAGTAAAATGCTGCAAATGCGACAAACTCGAGGCACGAATCAAAACCACGATCAATTGACAACTCTTAAAAGGAATAGATGGAAATTGAAAAAACTATTTTTAAAAAAAACATTTCTCATCTTTTTTCAGTGGCGGGGGCCCATCATCCTGGTTTGGAATGACTGTTTCTGCGGGACATCAAGCAAATACTAGGCAAAATGCTGTCTATGAAGAGGAATGAAGGCCACAATCATTCAAGGAAAGAGTCAAGAAGCTGCGCATCGATCGCAATTCGATATGTTTTCCAACGTGTTTCGCACCTCTAGTGTCTGTTGAAGCAGAACTGCAACCCTGTGGAGCTGATGCCAGAGCTGCACTCAATAACGGCTTCGGCTTGGCTAAATTTAGTTCAACTGTATATTGAATCATATATATTATTGACAATATATTGACTTGGTGTTGACGCATTGCATTCACGCATTTGCAGCTCAAGCGCATGGCTTCAAGTAAAGGGTTGACAAGTTTCAAGCGAAAGGTCGCGGCTGTTTCACAGTCATCAGCAAGCCAAGCTGTCATTTTCCACCTTGGTCCAAGATGTTGGGCTTCATGGGTGGATCTCACAGGCCTGCCGCCTTGTAAAGCAACTGGGCCTTTGTGTCTCTGTTAGAGTTGGAACAGTCATCATGGCTACGCCAAAAAAACTCAAAACTCCCACTTTTTCCAAGGTTTGGCACTACTATGAAGGTCTTTGGGAAACACTTGACACGACAATACGTGGTCGAGAATTCAGATTTGTAGCCCCTCTTCTCAGAATAAACCCCGATATGCCTGAAATGTCACGTACCATGCAAGCTTCTGAGGATGTCGAATGCGTGTTGGAGCCCGACCCACAGATAGCCGTGGGATTTCGTGCCATTTTTGCCATTTTCGTGGTTGGGTGGGGTGGTGTGGGGTGTTTTGGGTGGGGGGGTCAATAACGTTCAAGTATAAGTTGCACACCCACCTGGAATGAACGCAAGGCCTGAACCCTTACCGGAAGAACTCCAAATGTGGACACGCTGCTTAGGGAATTAACCAACCATTTGTTAACCACTATTACTGGGATGAAGAAGGGCAAATAATGGATTTGCCCCAATGTACGAACACGTTCATCGAATTTTATATAACTGTCCACAACATCATTCGATCGAGCCGAAATGCCTTTGATTCCAACCTGACAGCCTGTCACGTCTGTTCTGCCGTCGCCAACCCCACTGTATTGTTGAAAATATAGTAGCCAATAGTGGCCGCTTCGGCTCTTTCCCAAAACTTAGCCAACCTTACATACAGTACCTTGCCAAACAATGGTCCAAAGTCCCAGTGAGATTCAGAGATAATATGAGATAATTGATAGGACACATTTTTCCATCAAATTTGCCAAACAACACATGCAAATATATTCAAATCTCATCCGTGGCTACTTTTGCCTATGTTGCCTCTGGCACCTCCGTTCACCCTTTGACTGGGGCGCCTCCAACACAATGGAACTCCAGAGCAAAACGACTGCTGAAAAGCACGTGACCTGGGACATGTGAACACTCTGACAACTTTCAAGTTGAAACATCAAAGATATGATCAAATAATATCAACATATATCATCATATCTCGAATATATGCTAGCAATCAGTTTGATACGATCATCCTGAGTCATTTAGTTGATTGATCATTATTTTCAATTGCAGTGGGTCCACAAAAAACTCCTCATCACTTCATTGCTGCACCTGGATAAGACACAAGTTTCCGCACTTCTCGCAACGAGATTATCGTCTTCACAATGTCGTGAAAAAAATGAAAATAAGGTCCAATCATACACATACAGGTTGAAACCTGCACATCCAGTCATCAATCGTCACGAAGTTTTGTGTTGTTTCCGCCTCCGGGCCTCGGAAAAGAGGGCGTTTGGAGCTGGTCCTCAGAGCTGCAAATACATTCTGCCACTGACTGGTGCAGCAAAATTCAAGAGCATATGTTTGGGTATCCTCAAGAGCGAACAATTGTAGTTATGTTTGGGTGTCCTCAAGAGCGAACAATTGTAGTTATTAATTATATTATATTTGTTTTTTCCAAGTTTGAAACTGCAGGTTTCGGTGTAATGAACAAAATCACCTTATGGTCTGAATGCCTGGTGTAGTTAGCGTGTTCGTTTGACTCGTGTAGGATTTTTCCCCAAGTGTTTGCTTGGTCAATCTTTAGAAATCCGTGATACACAAAAGAATGAAGATTTCTTCAAATTGTCCCAAACTGAAACTACAGGTCTTGGCTGAAAGCAAATGATCCCCCAAAAGGTTGTTGAGGTTATCCACCAGTTCTGGTTCGGATCCACAGCGTCCTCATCCAGCAGAACTGCGTTGCTCTCATCCTGAAAGTTTCTGGGCTGACGTTGGGCTGTTCCAAATGCATCCAAATGCAACGTTTGCCGCAACAAGACATGTTCAAACCGGAAACAGTTCCTGAGTCTAAGACACTTTTCTTTGGTTTGCCCAGAAGGGCGGCATGCTTTGCCAATCCCCAAAAGTTCTGTGTGCAATGCCACTGTGGTGTTGATTCATAAGTTGACTTCTCCGTGTTCGCTGCGTCAAAGAACTGGTTTGCGCAAATGCGCGGGCTGCACAATTAAACAATGGCAAAACAAAGTGAATGATTCTTTTGTTCGGATCCCCAAAAAAAATCAGAGAGAGACATCATGACACATCCTTTTGAACCAATGCTGCTGCAAAGGTGCCCTCGGGTGCCCTTCTTGTAGGTCGAGGGCTTAGTGATCTAGATGTTCTTCTGAGATAGGAATTGTTTGGTGTTTGGCACCCAGAAGTTTGCAGATTATCAAAAATCATCATCTCCTTATGGCCAGGTGCACGGAAATCGCAGTGGGAGTTCTGGTAGTCGTCTTCCAAGGTCTGCTCGCGGTCGTGCTTGGGCGGCCACCCATCAAGTCCAGTCCAAGTGCAACTCCAGCAGCTGCCCCACTGGGATCATGTTGACTAGCCTGCTGCACAAAGACCCATCAAAAGACGGAGATCCAACCCCCTCCTCCCCTTGACCCCTAAAAATTACTGACATGTGAAGTAGGTGCTAAGGCCTTAGTAAGCCTTTTGTAGCTTTCCTTGCTTAAGATCTACTCCCTTGGAATTTCACAGGGTGAGGAATGCTTACTTGGCACCCTGCACCCCTTAGTATCGTCTGTTTGCGTTATGGCGCTCAAGGCAGAAAAGAGGAAGAGGAATGTCTAAGAGTCTAAGAAAAAACATCTCAGGGCTCAGTAAAGGCTCTAAGGGCTTAGTAAGGGCTCAGTTGTGGCTGCAGTGAGCTGCAATAGAATACGACAAAAAAAATAATGGGATAATCTTATGTGCGAATTGTGTTTTGGCTCCTTCTTTGAATCAACCCTACCAAAATGAGTGTCAACCAAGCAATCTTTCCCAACATGCCCGGAGAAGGGGCGGGGTCAAAGGGGGGCGGTAGCACATCCATGAAGAGATCAAGAAGGACGCTTTTACATTTGGAGATTCAGTAAGATTTGATCCATCCCTCCGAAGTCTTCTGGGTACGCTCCAAATCGCCTGTGCAACTCCTGGTCCTTGATGCATGTGGAGCCAGAAGCAAAGGCGCCTTTACCCACCGCATCAATGTCCAAGTAGAGCCTCAAATGCCAGAAATCTAAACATGTCTAAAAGAGATTCTAGACTGAAAGAAAAAAATATATAGATAAGTCGTATGAAGATCTGGGGCTTTGCAAAGGCTGTCCCTCAGTCCCTGGCTGCAGCTGGAATGGTCTCGGCGTCTCACATGACAGCGGGTAGAAACCTCGTCGAGACCTGCGAGTCACGCGAGTCACCAGTGATTACGCGATTCGTGGTCTCCGCGCCTGGAACCGAAGGATGGAGGAACCTGGCGAGATGCCAAAGGCTATCCTTATGGTATCCTTTTGGATATTGTGTGTCCATGTGTGTCCTTGGTCTTTGCTTGCTTAGTCCAATGTTAAATCCTATAAAATCCCATACATCCCATGACCTTAGCTGCTAGAGAGTCGTGGTGTCACTTGGCCTCACTTGGCCTCTATTGCGCCACTTGGATCAATGTCGATGCTGCTGTCAACATCGACCTGGGAATTGACGGCTGCAGCTGCCATCAGTTCTTGATTATCCGAGAACTTGCTGAAGTCGTCCATGTCTTTCAACTGTCCAAGTTACCCTAAGATCGTGACCAGGACATGACCCTGCTCAATTCGACTACCCCTGGGATGCAACCACCTGGCAGTGAAACATTGAATGGGTATCCTTCAATACCAAACTGAAATTTGCAACAGACTCAGACAGAACGAACTTTTGTTTAACTATATATATTATATATTTATCATTATATAGATCTTCTACAGGTCTACAGGTCTAATTCATCCATGTTCCTCCCACGTTCACCTCTCAGTTCCTTTCAAACGCTGCCGCTTTCACCTCTCCCCTTTGGCCAAGGACAACTTGCTGTAATGAGCTTCGCAGTCGGACACCAGAGACCTCAAATTAGTACATGCCACGTGAGACTCAAATCATTGGGAAGTGTCTTTTCCAAATTCTGCGTCTACCCGTCGAGGTTCACGCGATAAAGGACAAGCTTCGCCGTCTTCAAAGAGAGAGGACATCATCTGGCTCTTTTCAACCTAATCCAGTGAGGGAAAGGAAGCTGCATCTCGTTTCCTCTGTCATGAAGCAAAGACTGGCAGCACTGAAAGCTAGATTCATAAAATGGCATCCCAGACCATTACAAGCCCTGTGATAGCCCCCCCGCCTGTGATAGGTCCAATGGGACCCGCAAGAATTGAAGCGACCACCTCAGGAACAACTGATAGCTGACCATCCTCTTTCTGGCTTCCAGCTGAATCCCAAACAGATTCCTGACCATGACCACTTTCAAGAACCCAAAAAATGAACCTTCTTGGAGCAATCTGCTGGGTCAAAAATCGGTTTTGTATCTCCATCTTCTTTGCATCTTCGCACCATGCATTGCTCTTCCCCGCTCTTCACTCAAAAGGAAAGAAAGGAAGAATTACAGCCACTCCGAACTGCGGGTCTTGAGGCGCCAGCAAGCGGAAAGCCAACAAAGCCCTGGCATCGTTGCCGAAAATATCCCCAAGCAGATTGAAACTTCCCGGGAAAAAAAGGAATGATATATGATATAAGAATGTTGCTTCATGTTGCTTCCTATGGGAAGCCGGTTTCTCCTGAAGGCCATTCGTGGAGAACAGCAAAGGCCGAACACCAGTCCTGGGCATAACTGGCCGCTTGAAGCCATGCATCAGCCACGACACCGCCTCTCAGGGCGAAACTGTCGCATTTGCAGATCACATCAAAATCGCTGGAAATAACTGGTAGATGCTGGCACTTTCTTACGTCCCCCAATAGCTGGGTACATGATGGTACATAGAGTATTCGTATCTTTTTGCTATTGAAGTGACCAAAAAGTGACCAAAAAGTGAACCCACCAAATTGTGGCCTGATTCACCGCTGCGGTTCGTGCGTCTGGTCCGTTTTTTCTGTCTTGTAGGAGACCCCTGCAAATCTAGAGCCGGAAAATATGTTGACGTATTTAACATGTCACAGAATCCGCGGAACATCGCAGAGCAACAGTATTCAGTATTGACAAGCCTCGCACAGGCTCTTGAACAGCTTGGCCCAGCCCAGCCATTCCGAGAATGAATTACCTGCTCACAAGCCAAATTAGTCTAAAACAGCATTCATGGATATTCAAGAGCAATTATGCTTCAGGTAAAGTCCTTGCAGTGACCAGTGACCAGTGGACATCTTCAGTGCGCCTGAATCGGCGGCCTCAGCATTGCACCAGGTCCACTTCGAAAAGAGTTTCTGGAATTTGGCACAAAAAATAAAACGTCACCAGTATTCTATAATCTAATGTCCCTCAATTGTAAATAAATAATCAAATAACCGCAAACAACGCCCTCCCCCTCCCCAGAAAGGAACACGTGCAACTCCTAAGCCGCAGACTGCGCTGCGCAGTGCTGCAAAATCCTCCACGAGTCGACCTAGCTCTCAGGATGCGAAGCCGTACCATCTTCGATCGCAGAACCATCAACACTCATGGATCTGATTGGGATGATATGATTCATGATTTATTCTGATTTATTATGATTTATTGTGTTCTATTGGGGGTGTAATGGCGGTATGATAATCCATTTCATTCCATTTAAATCCATTTAATGGTTCAATGATGTTTAATGGAATAATTGAAAGACGTCGAAGACTTCCGCTAAGCACCAAGCTCAATTTCATGATCAAATCTCGATGCGGCCTGCAAATGCCATCAGGATCTGGTTCCTGGCACTGGAGTGGATGATCTCAGTCTCAGTGGATGTTTTATATATTTTTATATGATGAAAACTTCATGTTTTTCCATGTGGATTCCAGAAGTCCACCAAGAATTATTATATTTTCCGGGCGGTTGGTTTATTCTCGATTCTTGGCAGATTCTTCATGGCGGTCACAAATGCAACTGTCATAACTGTCCTTATCTCGGGTGTTGAAGTTTCCTATGTTGTTATTGCGGTTGGCAGTTGTGATGATGTTTGTGATGCTATCTCTGCTGTGGTTGGCCATGGCGGTTGCCGTGTTTGCGTCTGCTGCAATGAATTCCCACCTCTAAAACCACATCCACTGTCTCGTGCCAATATTCCTCCAGCAGATGAAGGTATCCCCTCCTTAATAAGGCATTGACAACATTGAACAACTTCCACTTTAAGACAAAACCCGGTCACAAGATTGAAAGTTTGAAAACCATTTGAAAGCCCTTCAACTGAGTGAGGAGCATGTCATCTTCCCCTTGCCTGGAGCTCCTTCAGCAAGCTCTTTGGAGTGTAAGCATTAGGAAACATAAACAATCATTACATATCATTACCTTGTAGACTTCTTGTCCGAAGAAAAGCTGCTTGAATTGTGTTTTGTTTGCTGTCTCATGCGTGGGATTTTCTTATCTTCGCTAGTGGAAGTCTCAAACAAACTGTTGTTCAGGTTTCAGGTTTCAGCTACAAAGGTAGTGTGAACTTCAGCGAGAAAATAGACATATAAACAGATTGAAAACCCATTGCCATCAAACTGCAAACTGGGCTACAACAACGGGGGTGACTATGCACTTATAAATTCTGCCACATTTTCGGACCGCCCCGCCCCGCCCCGCAGAAAAGCACAGCAACAACAATAAATGAATTTTGCCCTCCCATCCTCAGAAGCAATCACGCTGCGACGGCGCACTCTGAATTCAGAGGCCAAGAAAAATGGTGCTATCCATCATGGCCTATGTATCCATCGAACTGATCATCAACGAGAGCTTTACATTGCGTGATGAAGTCAGCTGGTGGATCTTGAGTGCCGCACTCCGTGCTGGCCAAGTCTTTGCACATGCAAACTGCTACCGCTCGGCAAAGTGCCGGAGGATACTCCTTCAGTGGTGCTGTTTTGTAGTTTCCTGTGTGATCTTTTCCAATCGAGGCTCCAGTAGGCAGATGTGGCGTCAGGCGGCCACTGTGCAAATCTGTCTCCAATGTGTCAAGGCCAAGAACCAGAAACGATGTCGGTTTGGGGGATGGCGCGCCAAAAAGGCCTTGTGCAAAGGATAATAGCCTCATTCGTGGAAACGTCAACAACACTTGAAGGATCGGCAAGCGCCAGATGCTGACAAGGTCAGGTTGCTCAGGGTCTTTAGGATGTTCGAGGAGGCCAGAGCCAGAACATGTGGCAAGAGCCGCCATGCACTCGAATGCGAATCCTAACAGGAGAGATCCAATCAATACCTGTCGGAGCTCGCCTAACCGTAGCGACGGTAGGCCCCATGGTGCATCAACTGTTCTGACCACACGCGGTCCCACAGCCCCATCAAGCTGAAGGTTGCGTGCACGGCTCCAAGTGTTACATGGGGGACCTGCGATGAAGGCAACCACATGTCCACAGGTGATATGATGCAGCCAATAATCACGTGTTGCAGTGCGTGAAATGTCACCCATAACAGAGTCAATGACAATGTCGACTGAAGCAGTCATGATGACACAACCAGGATATTGAACTGCAAGAGCATCCATAAACCATTCAATGTCTCCTCGGCATCTTCTACCAGCATACGCATGCAAAACGATCTTGTAACGACTCAGCGCACGCGGAAGCGCTGGTATCTGTTCCCAAGCATGTTGAGGTTCAACAGCGTGGTCAGCAAACCAATCTTCCCAGGCTTCAAGTGAGATCGATTGCAAAGATTCCACTGGTGTGCATCTTTTCAGAAAAGGCCAAGTCTCAGGTTCCATCAGTGACTTAATGGCTTCGGTCACTTGTGCAAAAGTCACCGTCAGACAATCAGCATCTTGTTGTGTGAATGTGTCAAGGAAGGCGGCCAGCGTGGCACGCCCAACCGTCCAACTCACAGGACTGCTCTGCAATTCAGAGCGCAAAGTCTCAAAGACATCGGCTCCATCTTGCAAATCAATCAGACACAAAAACAGCGCCTCAAGCTTAGCAATGTCATGTGCAACAAAATCGTCAAGTGGGCCTTCTGGAAGACGAGGACCCTGTCCTTGCAAAAATGGTATTGCTCCATCTGTCTGGCTGTGCAAAGCTACATCTGTGGTGGACCCAGTGCCCGGCATGTGTTGGCATGTAAATTTACGACCTATCAAATGCTGCCTGCACTGATGTGAAGGTCGCAGATGTGCCAACACCTTAGCACGAGTATGGTACTCCCTAAAGCAGTGTGGGCAGGACGTTCCATCAAATAATCCACGTGCCGACGCTTGAAAACCATGTCTTTTGAACATGTGCGCACTTTCGCCAGCTTTGCTGGCATGACTAGTCTGACAATGAAGGCATCCAAACGTCTGCATAGCTGATTCAGGCAAATGCTTCGCAGGCAGTGGTAAATCGTGGATCCATCCATGTGCATGTAGTGTTTGGGCAACACGTTGATGCAACTGCTTTGCAACTGCTCGGTTAGCTCTTTGAAGGCAGGCATGTGCCAACCCTCGCTTGATCAATTTCTTCCAGTACCCGCCATGGTGAGAGATAAGATCTTGCCAAGCAGGGTAGTGGGTCGTGGGATCTGGTAAACTGGTGCTGTGGTGCAATTGCTGCCAAAGCCATTTGAAGTCATCTTCAATCATGGCGATCCATGTCGCATCCTGGGCCAACAATCCCCATTGCGCGTCACGACCACAATTGTGAAGAGTGCCAAAATACCGCAAACGGCAACCACGCAAAAGTTCCGTAGGGGACGGCAAATCAGTAGCCACAAGGACTTCTTCATCTGACATGTGAGCAGAGTGCGAACAGCAAATCAGTTTTTTGTAAAGTTTGATGATACCAGCATGGAGCTGATCGCGACACTGCTGTGTCTCAAACGTCCATGATTCAAAACCATACATGAATTTGCTGAGCACTAATGTAAAAAAAATCACGTCTCTTGGCCCATGGCAGTTGTGTATTCCTGTAAAGGATTCTTCTGTGGACAGAGAAAGCCTGCTGTGCAATACCCAGGCGTCTAGTGATTTCTGCTCTGGTCACAACCCTGTGATGCAAAATGCCCCCTAGGTGTTGATACCTACTGACAATCGACACAAAATGGGTCTGAGCTTCGCAGATCACTGGAAATCCTCGGGATTCAGTGTAGTACTGTCGGCGATATTGTCTTGATGCTGGCCCCCGAAAACTAAACATGACTTCAGTCTTCCCTCGGCTGAGGTTGGGTTGCATGTGCATTTCGCGGCACAAGTCAATTAGAAGACTCAGGGCAACCCCAGTTGTTGCAACAACAGCAGAATTGGAGTCTGCACACAGACACACACTGAGATCATCCATCCATGTCGGTCCAAGCAAAGGAATATGTGGAAGCCCAGCAAGGGGCTCTGCAAATAAAATTGGCATTTCCT
Source organism: Cladocopium goreaui (assembly GCA_947184155.2). Lineage (NCBI taxonomy): Eukaryota > Dinophyceae > Suessiales > Symbiodiniaceae > Cladocopium > Cladocopium goreaui. The sequence continues at coordinate 68,562 of CAMXCT020001371.1, forward strand.
GTTCTGGCACATGAGTGAGAACATCAAAACAAGAAGCTTGTCTTCGTACTTGTGAAGCATTTTTGCCCAAAGCAAGCCAAACACAACATCCGCATAGCTATCTCCAGGTCTCGATCCTTGCTCGGTCTTGACAAGGTCGTGCTGATCACCAATGGTGAACCATGTGTCAGTATGGAGTGCTTGCATGAAACGACACACATGAGCTGGCGCTCCTGTCGCATGTAGCGCGGATGGCTCTTGCAATTGCTGATAGAATTCATGAATGGTGTCCTCATGAAAACCAAGATGTGCCGCGATATATGCCACATGAGCATCGTCCAAATCCCCTCCTACGGCAAGAACACGTACCACACGATAAAATGCCTCAGTGAGGTCGAGGAAAATGACAGATGTGGGACATTTCAATCTATGCTGCCACCTCATGAAGGCACGTGTCATGTGAAGGGGAATACCAACTGGCATCCGAGGCCTACCGCCAAGCTGTTGAGCTTGCATGTAGCTCGTGTACAAACCATGGTGTTTTTGGCGCAAAGCGCGATGGGTAGTTTTTCCGAGATGACTGGAAACAAGGAGTGACCTATGGGATGAGCATTCAGCAGGATCTCCCTTGTGCTTCCATGCAATGGCTAACCTCCCTCCTTTATGCTCAATTGCCTCCTGACCATACAAACAGGTCTTGAGCAGGATGGCATATGTGTGGTGTGCAAGATCTTTGGCCTTGTAACGGCATAATTCAGGGGGTATGCCATCGCGGCCGATTGCTTTTCCGATGGCAACCCTACGGAATGCAGCCTCAAGGTCTACAAGTGTGGGAAGCTCATGGATTGGAACTCGCAGATCAGGCATCTCAAGGAAGCTACGAAGGTGTCCTCTCCAATGGCTTCGATATTCTGAGTGCGTCATTCTGCGCCCCCCTTCCATTTGTTGAAAAAATTCAATCCACCTGTCTTGCGCTTCATGTGGACTGACACAGAGCTGTCCGGATGTACGTTTCACAAGTGGCAAGCAAGCTCTCTTCACTTTCTTGGGATTGGTGGGGCCCAGAAATGGCTTGATGCAATGCAAAATGTCACTGGCAGCAACATTGTCAGACAAACTCTGCAGTTCCTGATTCAGGGCATGCAACTTTGTCTTCCTAAGCGCTGCACGCAGTTGGTGAGCTTTGTGTCGGTACATACAGTTGAGCTTCAGTTCAGTGCAGGAAATTGTAGCCACATAAGCATCATGTTGATCCAGCTTCGTCAGGTCACAGTCAGGTTGTTTCCAGAGTTGCAAGAACAATCGCATGGTAATGATGCATTTCTGTTTGCGCATGGTGGCAAGTCGTTTGCGCAATGCAAGCTTGTCGGTACAAAGCGTCCAAACTTTGCCGCTGAGACACTGTTTTTTGGGTTCAGATGGCGGCGACTTGCAATTTTTGTTAAGCGCTCTGATCAGTTGTGCCTTGAGCTCAAGTACTTGGGTTTCAATGTCGCTGTTCCAATCTGCAATACGTATCTGCTGAAGGTCAAGACAGCGTTTGTTTCTTCCAATGGCCTGACGGCAGAATTTCGTGGCAACAGACTGGCATGGTGGAATCTGATGAATTTCATGCCAAGAAAGCTGAACAGCTACAGCCTGGTGATCTTCATGTGCATTTCCTGCGTCGAAGGCGGGCAAGACACAGGAATGTTCACAACATGAGCACCACGTCTGAGGTAATGCTATGAAATCGATCCGGTGCTGATGGCAGCCATCCGGTGTTGTCCATGTGGGCTGTTGCCCTGTGTGTACACTACTGGTACTAGGAAGATAAAGATTGCAAGCTTGGAGGAAATGCAAGAAAGATAAGAAAAGTCCAGTATTGGCCGAGCAAACATCGTCAGATTCAAATACAACTGGTGGTGCAGTGGGGCCACTCTTAGCGTTTGCATCAATCAAGCAATGTTCCTGTGCAAGGGTCGTCGTGTCTTGCCACCAACTGGTGCGCTCAGTTAATGGACGCCCGCTCTGGGGGGCATGCAAAACTAAGAAATGGCACTGTAAAAGCGGATGCGCAAGACGAACCAGCAGTCGTCTTGGATCAGCGTGCACAATTTGAACATGCGTTTTCTTCAAGAACTGTGGTCTACCGTGCACATACCCTCACACTTCGTAGCACTTGTGGGCACCGGCCTATCTCGTCGCATCTCTGTGGACCCATCTAGGCCAGCACCTAGAGGCTCATGTTGGAGTCCAAGGCGTCGGTGAAGATGTTGGAATAGGGAGACTGAGTTGATCCATCCCATAGGGATGACTTTTGAAGCCAACCAAACTTCTTTCTTTTCGGGCATCCCCACAAACTTCCCTTCAACTGGCCACTTGAAGGCCATCAATTTCCTCCATTGTGGAGGCAGGCACCAAGCGTAAAATGCCCCCTTCTGATCACCCCCCGACCAAAGCAGTGCTGAGCCAACTGGCAGCTGGCACCCAGCCCAGTGGCTTGCAGCCGCCAGGGTGTCAAGGTCCCCCTGCTTCAAATACTGCAGTGAGTTCGAAGGGGTCAGATTCATTATAAGCCTTGTGATTCTTTGTTCACCAGGAGCAGGGGTGCCCTTCTTTAACACACAAAACAGACCGTTCAACACTGGCTCACCACCAGCCCTATAGGTTTCATCGTAGTCGATGGGCGTCAGGATGTTCCGTGCCACTAAGGTTGCGGCAATTTCATTCCAGTCCTCCTTCTTGACGTTCATGGAAGCCTTTGGTAGAGGTTTAGGCCAATCTTCTTGAGGTCTGATGCACTCTCCTGGATTGTTCAGCCAACACTGAACTTCTTCACTTGCAACTGCTGCTGCATCCAGTGAGCCAGCGACTGCACCATCCGGAAGTCCCGGTAAAAGTTCACCTAGGCGCAACGGCAGTGCATGAGATATTTCTTCCCCCGTGTAATCAACACCCTTCATCCTCACCAGCTCGTGAAAATCCACTGGCCGTAATTCTTTGAGGAGGTCTTGACAAAAGTAGTTGCAACACTTCTCAATATTGTCCCGGGCTTTCATCTGAGAGGGGGCGTGATTCTCCCAACAATCGAAAATAGGACCTTTCTACCTCAGATATTGACCATTCAGGATTGCAGCAGAGTTGAAACGCCAGATTTGTGAGCATGCCCTCAACAACAGTTGTTTTCTTTGTTGTTTTGGAATAGACTTCAACCTATCAACATCAACCACAAAGAATCCATTTGGGGAAGGTGTAAACATCTTGATAACTTTCATTGCAGCCCCCACAGACGACAACAGCAATGGTAGCACATCCCTTTGTCGCCGGCTTGGCGTGGCAAAAGATTCAACCTGAGTTGATGCCTCACGTGGCATGGAGAGCAGGAGCTGCATCACACTGATTCCCAATTGCAAAACATTTAGGCCAGTAAATTCAAAGCACAAAAAGGATACTTTCATTTGAAAATCGCTCCATGAGTCACAACCAAAATGCCATGAGCTCCCAAAGCTGTTGAAACATGATATCCCCCTCGTCTGTACAGAGGGGTCCTTTCTGGAAAAACTTTTCCGAGGATTTTCCCCGGGCTGCTTCCCTGGGAGCCATCACTCCCCGGCTCATCCTTCTTTTCTTCAGGGGTCTTGCTTCCGACCTTTCTCAAGTGGTCGAACACCCTGTTTTTCCATGCTGCGCGGCTTTCCCCGGGCAACCTGGGAACTTCTGTACAGGCCTTGGCCACCAGCCCCGGCTTTTTCTTCTGCGGTGGATTCTCCGGGCTTTTTGGTCTCGGTGGAATCTCCTTCACCAAGTCCCCACCGATCTCGTCGTTGAACACTGCCCTCCTGATGGCTCCTTGGCGGGGACGTTGTAGGGGTGGACTTCTTCTTTGTGGCGCTGAGGGGGAGGACTTGTCAATCGTCGCTCCCCACCAAGTCCCTAGGACTCTCTGTACGTCCCTGGGCCTGGCGCAGCAAGTCTTCCGATGCTTCCTTCAGGGCCATCTCCGCAAAGGTTGTCGCCAGATTCGATGCGTAGCCGGCAAGTCATCCGGTAACAACTCAATCTGGGGCCCAAACTTGTCACTGTTATCTCGGACCTGCATGCACAGCGACTTGAACCTTTGTAGGAGGACATCCCCGCAGGAATCAGACCTGCCCTTGAGCAGCATGTCAACCGCCAATGCGATTGTGCGCATTTCCCGCAGCGACTGCCCAGGGAAGTTCTTCGGTCCAATGGCCGGGATGATAACCGTCAGGAGGTACCTGGTGACCACAGGACTGAGCTTCGCATCCTCACCTTGGAAATCCCCAAAGTTTGCGCCCAAGTGCTCCTGCATGTTTTCCAGGGCACTCATCATCAACTTTCCGGGGGTGGTCTTAGCGATCTTCTTGTACTTCTTCTTTCTTTCCTCCCACAACCGCCACCACGGTCAGGGCTCGGGTCAGCATCCAGCTCATCACTGGACTCCTCCGAGGATTGTCTTGAGTCATCCTTTGACTTGCACTTGCTCCTCATGGCCTTTGTGAGCTCCTTCAGTACCTTTCCAGAAGAAGACTTCCTCTTCTTTTTCTTTTTCACCCCCACGGCCTCATTGGCACGCATTGCAAGGATGTTTCCAGGCTTCTTCGGTCCACTTGCCTCGGCTTGCGTCTTTCCCCGAAGCTTCTGTCTCAACGCATCCAACTTGTCCTCCAAGCCGCGTTTGGAAGTGTCGTCAGGCTCTTGATCCAACATAGCATCCAGGGCCGTGCGGCCTCTCTCGCCCTCACCGGTCTTGAGAGCTCCCCGACGACCTTTGTCCTGCTTTGTTCTCGGAGGTGAGTCTTCATGATCTTCAGCTTCTTCAGGCGCCCTACGACGCCTCTTTGGTAGCTCCGGTCGGCTCTTGGACTTGGGAGTAGCCCCCACTGGCTCTACCTCATCATCCTCGTCGCCATAGTCTGCTTCTTCTTCTTCTTCTTCTGCTTCTCGTGCTCCCTCACCACCAGCACGATCACTGGCAGGGACGGCTAATCCTGGGAACCCCCAAGAAACGAGAAGGTTGTGGGCTTCTTTGCGTTTAATGGGAGCCCAACGCCGCACGTGCATAACTTCTCCATCGTTGACGTTGGCTTTGCACTGCTTCGCATCTACCTTGCAGAAGTGATGCAAGGCTCCTTCAGGTAGACCTCCTGTGCGCCCCTCGTTCTCGATGTACCACTGGTAGTGCTCATTGTTGCAGCCCAGGTATCGCAACCTAATGAAGGCACCCCCCTCAGGAAGAAACCTACCTTTGGCTGTCACGGCCTGACCTATCCCTTTATATTTGTCGTCGTAGACCTCGATCAGGTAGTGAGTCACCTCGGCATAGTACATCGACTGGAAGGTGACGCTCGACACGTGCGCACCATCTACCAGTTTGATGCCTGTTCCGTCTTTGTCTTTATGCTTCTTAGGCATCTTGTCTCTTACGGCCCAACCCCTGCACACACAGGGGATTTATGGACTTGGTCCTCTCGTTCCTTTTTTCTTTGTCCCAGCCAACACTGGGACTGTCTCAGCCAGCACTGAGACAGCTGAGATCCTCACTCTTGAGAGAGAACAGCTACAGAAGGAAGACGGCATGTTCAAAACTCAGTCATGACATGCAACCAGCTTCCCCTTACATAAATTCCAGGGTCCACATATTTCCATGTATATATTTATATGTATATATATGGCCATTCAACCCGTTCAAGCCATTCACACTTGCCAAGGAATTTGATCTTGACATTGCCAAGGAATGAGGCGTAAATACAATGTGTAGATGCAATATGATGCAATGATGCAATATGTGTCTCACTTTCAATGCGTGGCTCATCATATCTCCCATCTTAGACCCAGCCTCTTTGGCTTTTCGGTGGGAACCTGCACCTCCCAGGTCCTTTCAGGCAAAGCAAACAGCACATTTGGTTCAGATTGATCTGGCAGCCAAGTGCCAAGCACACCTCAAAAACTGAGAAGTTTAATTGAAACCCAAAATGCTAAAGCGCATTGATCTTCACAGCTGCAAGACCCTCAATGCAAATCAGCGTTGATCCCTTGCCTTCTCAGCTCTAGTTGCAGAGTCATAGGGGTGTCCTTCCAAGACATATGTCAGACTACCAAGACTTCACACATGTCAGCCTCAAGCAGCCAACCTGTGGAATCTTTTGATTCCGAGTCTGATTGTGTCAAATTCTTCACTCCATGTTTATGGCCATGTCTGTTGTAAAGCAGGTTGACACTGCTTGATCTCACTACACTCCTTGGAAACTTCACACTCTACCATGTCAAATTGCGTGGGCCCAGGGATGCGGTACCTCTGCTTCTGTGAAGAGAGCTGACACAAGCTGTCGACACACAAAACATCACACAACTTCATGTCTTTCAAGTTATGATCAGATCGAAAGATTGAACAATGTTAGAAGGAAAGGCTCTTGGACCAAGGATGTCTGAACAAATATGGTCCCTTCAGTACAAGTAGGATTCCACAGTCCTGTCTTGTTGTTCCCTGGTACTTCCTGTGAATTCGGACATTTGACTTATCTCATTGGCTATTGCGTAAGCAACTTGCTCAGGAAGCTCATGAAACAAAAGACCTTTGCTCGACAAGAGTCTGCGACTTTGTACATGTCGCAGATTCGAAGATTGTCGACAAAGTCACCAGATTGTCGAATGTACACCCGGAACTTCTTGTGGAACTGGAATGGCTGAGACCTCGTGACATCTGGTGACATCTGGTGACATCTGGTGACACTCTGACACTCCAAAGCTTCAGCCAACAATCTCCACCATGGCATCGTATGCAGATGAGTGCAATGAGCACCGCGCAGGCCACCAGTCAATTCTACCAAGGCTTTGCGAATCACAGGCTTGTCCTGTCAGTCTGTCAATCCTAAATCACTACTTAGTTGACATCATCAAACCACAGCAAGTAGTGAAGTAATGAAGCAGTGGCATGGACAACATGGACACAGCAAACAGCTTGTAAATTCTATAGAGTTCAAACGAGACACATTTGCAAAAAACTGGGAGTAATTACAACTGAGTACATTTGCCTGAAATCTTGATGTAAACGGTCTTGAGTCTCTTGATTGGCGTCGGGTGAGTAGATTGGTGTCTTGTTTGAAGACCGGCCTTGTCCTTCCGCCTTTCGATGACACATAAGGATGTGATTGGCATGCCACCACATTGCCACTCCTGTCAAAAGGATGCAAAACCATGCACAACAGCAGATTTTCTTTTAACAAATAAGCTTCTAGGATCTTCTAGGTCTTGAGGTATATGAATATCTACAAGAGCGTCAACAGTTATCCCTTTTTGCCTTGCCTTGCAAGGGGCCGATAAGTTCTTCACGCTGGCAATGAGGCCTGTACAGCCATTCACATGGGCGAAGCGGGCCAAGCTGGTCATGGCAGCTGTTGACTCACATCCAAAAGTGAAACCTTTGTCAAACCCTTCGCATTTCTCAAGAATTTAATCTAATCAAATCTAATCGTTGCAAACATTGAAAGTAAGGCAAGCACCAGCAGTGAGGATGCGGTGTATCCCAATGCCTGTCATGTTAAGAAATCAAGAAGATGCAACAAAGGACTGGTTGCAGCAGAAAAGGGTATAATTACTGCGCAAGTACGCGCCAAACATGATGGTTGAACGTAGCAATACGCTGAGTCAAAGATAGTGGGCGTGAGACCAAATACAAGTTTCTGTCAAGAAGGGGGTGCAAAGAATCCATAAGGATGCCACTCTGATGTCAACTTGATGTGCAACATGGTAACATGACAAATACATCTTTGCTCAATCCGCCCCACCTCACTTCACTTCAAAGACTCTCTCTCATTACAAATCACACCTGACGCTGAACACGCCGAGATCTGCGTGCACTCAGCGCTTGTAAGTCCCATTGCAGTTGCAGTGACATGTAGCGTGTCTTGACATGTCTTGACTAGGAATCGGAATTGTTTGACAGAGAAAAAGAGTGAGAAGTCGCGACACCAACTTGCCATTAACTTGCCGTAGAACTAGCGACGAAACTCTGAGACTCAAGTGGCGAGCATCCCGTTTTCCTGTACAATTCTGGCAAGAACTATGCAGGTGGGGAAACTCTGCTTTTTGCAGCTATGGAACCAAATTTCAGAATTGCATATCCGTCACGGAAGTCACATGCCTTGGATTTTTTCGGTCTAGCAACAGGGAAACAGGATATCAAATTGATTTCTGCGAAGAAAACACGTGCAGTGCAAACGCGGTTCTTTTGAGCCATGAAAAGGGCCTGACATCAATGGATAGTTTATCCAAGATTGAGTGAAACTGTCACTGAATGATTGTCGATTTGTGCGTGTCATCCTTGTGCAGAATCACTGTAAACTGTCATGCATCCATGGGTATGAGTGCAACCGGAAATTCCTCGCACTCCTCCTCAGGAATCTGAGCAAGGCTCTAGATCACTGCCACCATGTTCTTGCACTCATTCATTCTGTGTCCACGGTTCCTTTTGGAATTGTAGATCTTTGAAACTGTTTCCATTTTGGAATGTCTAGTCCATCTTGGACCAAAAGAAAACATCGGGTTTAGGCATTGCCCGGCATGCCTTTGCAACTCGAACCATTGCCTGACTTGTTTGTCAGAAAATCATCCAAGAAAATTGCAAATTGAAACTTCAGACATAGGAATTGAGATTCTCTGCGAACTCCCTGTAGAGCTCTGAAACCATTCTGTCACCTCGGTTGTTTGCTCTCCTGCGCAATCACTGGAATGTAGACTGCACACGTTGTGCCAACTCCATTGTCAGAGTTGTGCTGGCACCTGCTGATTCCAGAACGGCTTGAATAGTCACATTGATCTCACCTGCATCTTCCCACATCTCGTTTTCCAATGCCACATTCAATTGGCGTCTCAAATGGTGGACCAATCTCGTTAGATGGCCCTCTCTTGTAGCTGGATTTGCATCTCCCATGTCATCATCTGTTGTAGGGGATTCTTCTTCTCCACCTTCACCTTCAACCATTGGAACATCCCTCACTGTTGTTGTGGGATGTGTTGCCTCTGGACCTGCTGATGAGCTCGAAGCTGTAGGTCGAGTCAAACCTGAGCTGGATGCAGTATGTGACACTGGAGGGTCGGTCACATCTGGTTCACGCTGCCGCATTCGAAAAAGAACACCATTGGCACGTTCTTGAGTGAACATGCTATCTCGCTGTTGTCGATCCATGCTGGTGTAGCGAACGAATCCGCCATAGTTCACCAAGCCATCTCGAACACAGTCGATGTACTCTTCCAGCATGTTGACTTCTCCGTCTGTTCGTCTACAAAGGCGTTAAATTGCCTTACCAGCTGGTCATGATTCGTCCTTTCTGTGTTGATGAATTCTCTGTTTTGCCACATGTAGGTGTCACCTTCTGCAAGCTGTACTTCATTGTTGTGCAATCTCTCGTTGAGCCTTCTCCAAAACCAAACTGCTGTAAAAGCGAAACCAATCCACAGCATGAACAGTAAGATCATGAAGATCCAGATCCATTTTGTTTCAGCACCATCGGTTCCAGCCACTTCCAAAGCACACTGTTGCTCCTCCTGAAGTGTAGCGCTTGTGCCAGTTGGCCCAAGGCCCATCAACAAACTCACACGCAGAATTGCTTTGGCCAGTTTTGAGGTGCTCTTCGCTGTTTCGTATTGGTTTTGGATTTCTGCAAGCTCGTGTTCACCCACAATCTCGCCTGTCTCCACATAGACCATGCCTGCTTCTGACATCAATCCGAAAAGTCTCTTCCTCGACAAGGCTTTGGTGCCTATGTCACTCACATTCAGGCTTGTTGGCACCTGAATGAGCTCGACTTCTTTGTCTTTCACCTTGTTTTGAACCCAGAGTATCTTACCAGAGAGATGTCGTATCTTTCCACAGCCTTGCCTCGCAACAAGTTGGCGAGCGCTTGAGCTGTCTGTGTAGTGCACCTGGAGAATTTGCACGTTCAGGATGAACTCCAAAACTCTTCTAATGTAAATGGCGTCACACATGCCACTCACAATACTGTGCAATTCACTTTCACAGGAGCTGAGGGCGATGACTCGTTGAGTCCTTGCTGCACCAAAAACATAGGATCCATTGAGGAAATGGATACTGCACGAAGTTGACTTCCGGTGGCCTTTATTGGAGGCCCAATCAGCATCAGAGTACGTTTCCAAGATCCAAAACTTGTCAACGCAAGATTTCCACTTGCCTTGCCCTGCAGCTGGAGCTTGTAAATTGATTCCAAGTTCTCCTGTTGTACGTAGATATCCAACCATCTTGTGCAAGTGTTGAAGCGCATTCAGTGTTGGCTTTGCCATACGACTTGCAAGTTCCTTGATGGTGAAGACAAGGTCGGGGCGGTCTCGACCCAAGTACAAACAACTTCCAACCACTGAGCGATACCAACCAGCATCAGCTTGAGAAAGGGGCTGCGAAACATCTTCCAGCTGTATACTTGAGTCACATGGTATTGTTTGATTCTTCACCTTCCCACAGTGGTTTTCGAAAGTTTCCACAATGCTTTTGACATCAGTTCCTGGCACCACCATGATTCCTGTTGTTATTGCGACAAACTTCTTCTTCAGAAAAGTAATTGAGCTTCCAACCTCACCCAACGTGGACCAACTCAGCGTGAATTGTTCCTGGCAGCATGGTAAGAACTTCTTGTGGAAAAAGTCTGCGCTGCCACAATAAAGCACATCGTCCACGTGGATCAAAAGAGTTGCTTCAGAAACCCTTGCTACACATGGTTTCTCGATGCAAAACTCAAACTGTAACTTGTCGCACAAGAAATCTCTGAAATGCCAGTACCATGATCTTGAACCTTGGCGCTGTCCCGGCAAGTTCCGGCAAATGACATACTTTTGATCTTGCAGCTCAACTTCGATTGGATTGTCCTGTGGGACTTGTAAGAAGGCATCTTTGATGTCGAGGGCTGCCAAGAGGGGTTGATACTGGTTTCCACCCTCTTTGGCCTCTTGTTGAAGCTGAAGAAATCGCAGTGGTAACAGGCTGGTTGTGTGAGCGCCTGTTGCAGGACTGTAAGTGTCGTCCCTTCTGTCCACCGCAAACTCTCTTGCCACAAAACGGCTTCTGCGCATCCATTTCATTCTCGAATTGCCTCCTTCATCCACATAAAGTTTCACACGCCAATCTCTCACAAACTTTGTAGTCAGAGAGCCAAGTACATCACCATTGTACTCCTCCTTCCTGACCAGAACCTTCATCTCCAACAAGCGGGTGATTTCCACCTGGTCTGCCAACTGTTCAATCCAGTCATCGGGAGAGTCTGGAGTCACTTTCAAATCACCATCATGCCAAAGAGCTTCTGGTGTGCCTGCAAAATAGAGCTCTTCTTCATCTCTCCACAAATCACTCATTTCATCCTTGTCACTGCGCTTGGACCCATCATCTTGGAGTTCTGTGTCATAACTGTCCAACGTATGATAGGTCTCATCGCCAAAGCTTATTGCTCTGACCATATTGGCATGTTCTGCAGAGAGAGCGTTGATCCTCTGCTTCTTTGGTTCATCCACTTTTGCACGTTTTGGTTCCAGTTCATCTCCTTCAGGGCCATGAGAACGGGTTGTTGCAGAATGTCTTGGGCTGCCACCTGCTGAAATTGGAGTATCCTGAGGCGTCACAGGAGCCATCAAACCTGGATCCCTTGGCGCCTGCACTGGCGCTGAACCACTTGAAGAGGGCATAGAAACATCACCAACCTCTGGAGCTGGTGTAGAAGGAGCGGGATACCTTGCTATCTCCTCCTGGAACTCAGCCTCATCTGCAAATTGCACCTCATGTTGCACATTCTGAGGCTTGTCATGCTTTGCCATTGAGCTTGACTCTTGCTCTTCCTTGCACTCTTCAACTGCCTTTTGTTTGACTGCCTCTGCCTCCTCATCTACCAGTTTTGAAGGCTGAATTGCACCGGTTGGTGGTGCAAATGTCACCGCTCGTGGACCAGGAGGTTTGCGTCTTGTAGGCACCACACGGCCTCCAAACCCCACTTTGTACTGCCAAGAAAAGAGGTTGAACTGAAGGTAGTAGTTGAGGTGTGTCCTCCAGTCCGTTTTGATCCTTCTCACCGATCTTGTCAAAACCAAAGAACTTCCATTGAACAGTAGAAATGAATCCTGGTTTTCCACCTTGCCAATGAAAATCATTCTTTCCCAGCGAGCATTCCCCTTGAGGGGGCTTCTGACAAACCCAAAAACCGGCTCTGCAAACTCGCAAATCTGGCCCGTGTAGGCCTTTCCATAGACTAGTTCATAGCTTGTTGTGCCTTTGTACGGGTTGTACCTGTTGATTATCCATGAAGCATGCCTGAGACACCAGGACCAAAGTGCATGTCCAGTGCCAAATGATACCTTCAAACGGTCTTGAAGGGCATGCATCAAACTGCAAGCTACACCACGGATTCTCTGAACTGCGTTTTCTGCCAAACCATTGCCGTGAATGTATGCAGCTGGGGTTTCAAACTTGGTCTCCAAGCCCATCTGTTGCCTGGCTTGGACAGTGAGTTTTGCCACCTGAACGATGGTGGGTTCATTGTCACAACGCAATTGAATGCTGCTGTAGCCCAACGTTGATGTGAAAGCAATCAACTCCTTGGTCAACAGGTCGAACTGAGCTTTTGAGTTCAATGGCACAACTCCCAGATACCCTGTTTTGTTGTCGATCATCACCATTGCAACCAGTGTTTCTTCCTCTTTGACGCTTTCACCTGCCTTGGTGTAGAAGAAATCAAAAGAAATCACTGGGCAGTCACCATTTGAAGCCATGCCATCCCTGTGATGAGCATCTGCCCTTGCGCGGTGAGCCACACAAGACTGACACCAGGGCTCATACGGCACATGGGTCAAGCGATGTTGAGCTTGAATGGCCTCATCTGGAGGCTCTGCCAAAGCTGGTGAACGCGGTACCCTGATTTCAGCATTGAGAGCGTCCCTCGAGGCATTCATCACAGTTTGCATTTGAAGCTTCTGTTGATGTTCCATCAAACGCTTGAAACACTTTGCTTTGCTTCCTGAACTTGAAATACCATATGTTGCACAAGCAGCACGCAAATTGGCCAATGCACTGTTGATTGTAAGCATCTCACCACTGACAAGAATTGAGTCCTCTTTTTGGGGCTCCACCACAACACGTCCTTCTGCAATGTCTTGGCCTTGAACTCCATCTTGCTGCTGTGCATCAACCTCAATGTCAATGCCTTGGATATCATCCTCAGGCGCAAGCAAAGCACCATCAGGCTCCTCATCAAACCTTTCTGCACTCTCGTTTTCAGGAGCATCTTCTTCAAACTGAAAACCCATCAAATAAGGATGTTTTTCTCCAGTTGTAACAACAGTGATGATACTGCGTTGGCCTGCAAGTTCATGAAACGGTGCGTCCAACTGGACCAACATGCTCAAAGGTTCATTGAGTTCAAGCAAGCACCACCTGGAATCATCATCTTTCACAAGAGTTGTTCTGTGCTGAGGACCTTGCAAAGCTGGGAATGCCATAGTTGGGTCCTGAAAGGTTGAGCCACGATGCCTCCCAACAATGTATCCTGCAGTATTGACAGTCCATCCAATTGGACTTTGAACCAAGCTGTCTGTAACACTTGCATACACCGCTCTAACAGTTTCAGGCACGTTTTCACAAGGTTCAGAGCTAAGAACCCTGATGTGGCCCATGACAACCATTGACCTGTTCTGCATCTGGAGCGGGATCTCTGTGTTGCTAGCTGGATGGACAAGAGTTTGAGAGGTTCCATCGATACCAAAACCCTGCTCAAGCAACCTGCCAAAGCACAAAATTGGTTGATGAACTCTGGATGAGATTGCAACCTTTTCTCTCAATACAACTGTTTTTCCTGCGCAAGTTCCAAGCTTTACCTCAACAATTCGAGTGCCCTGCAATGGTATGGGTCGTCCTTGCGCATCACATAGTTTCCCAGTAGCTGATTCTGCTGGGATCCCTGCTGAAAGCATTGCTGAGGGAAAAACACTGGCGTCAGCACCTGAGTCCAGCAAAATGGCCTGAGGCTGATCGTCCTCATCAAGTTCCTCCACAACTGCGCAGACATTCCCTGTCAGTTCATCATCAGAGTCACCGATGTAGAAATGAATTGTACGCACACTGCCGCTACCACATGCACTTCCAGTTAAATCAAACACCATTTCATCACAACTGTTTTCAACAATTCTTGCAACACGGTGTTGAGTTTGCTGAGAAGCTTGTTGAAACTGAGCTTGAGGCACCTGGTTTGAAACGCTAGTCAACTGAGTGAAACTGGCACCAGCTGACGAAGATGGGGACCCTTGAACCACTGACTGTTGTGCCACTGATGCATCACCAGGCTGAGAGTTTGAGCCTTGAGGCATTGATCGCACCTGTTGGTTTTGCCAACAGTCCTTTGAGTAGTGGCCATACTTGCCGCATGTAAAGCACTGCTTATCTGATTTTCCTTTGCCCTTGGATCGATTGTCGTTCTTGCCTTTGCCCTTGTCTGTTCCTTTCTTGGATTTGCCTTTCTGGCCATCTTTTGACTTGCCTTTTCCCTTATCGCTTTTGCCTTTGGAAGACCCTTTTTCGTTCTTCCCTTTTCCCTTACCTTTCTTGCCATACTGGTTCCAGCCTTTTCCATCTATTCTGTCAACTTCCATGGGCACCAAGTCGTCACTGCCAGAAACCAAATTGCTCCAACGTTGTTGTGACCTGTCCCATTTGAGGCATTGTTCACGGAGTGTTTTGTAGGTCATATCTTCTTGGGCTCCAAGGTTGAGGTAAGTTTTCAACTGACCTGACACGCATTTCAGTAAGATTGCAGCCTTCATGGTGTCCTGGATCTCCATGCCAGAACGTCGGCTTTCCTCAAACACTTCTTCTAACTTCAACAACTGGGGTTGTAAAGGAACACCCATCTGAAATGCTGGCCATGAAGTTGCAGCTGTAAGAAGGGCTAGTCCACGTGTGTTGGAACTGGGCCTCAACGTCAGAATCATCTGGCGCAAGGCTTCATATCCATCTGCAGCTCCAACGCTTTTCACCAGACTCAGAGCTTTCCCACGGACCAGTGAAGCTAATAGCCCATACAGCTTTGAGCTCCTCAACCTCGTTTCTGAGCTAGCCGTGCTCATGTCAAATCCCTTTGCAGGATCATCAAAAAGCTTCTTCAACTCCTCATCGTAGTTGGGGTCAATTGCTGAAAGAAATTGACAAAGTTGCCAACTCCAGTCTCTGAACGCCTTGATCTCCTGTTCCACTGATGCAAATTCAAACAGAGGTGGCTTATTGATAAGCTTTGACCAGTCGATTGTTGCACCTGCACTTGTCGACGCAGATCCACCTGAGGTCTTCTGCGCTTGTGCAAGTTGTTTGGCAGCATCACCAGCCGCCTTCGTGGCCTCTGCGACCTGTAGCAAGGCCGTTTGGAGTATGCCTGGGTCCACTCCAGACATTTTGACTGTCCTCGAAGTTCACCTTCGACCACCTGTTGTAAATTGCACCTGAAAACCAAGCTGAAACTGAAAACCAGTTGTAAAAGGGAAATCACACGCAAGTCAATCTGTACCACCTGTCGATTGTTCCAGCCCAAAGGATGTGTTCCACCTGCCAGAGAAGTATGTTGCAGAAATTGTACGAGCTTTGCTCTGTCCAACCACAAATGCAGTCCTCCTCCAAACCAAATGTATATCACACCCTAGCAGCCAGATCCAAGTGTTTCCACCTCCACTCAGCAAAGGCAAGCGTGAGCCACACCGGGCTCCGCTACCATGCGAAGAAAACACGTGCAGTGCAAACGCGGTTCTTTTGAGCCATGAAAAGGGCCTGACATCAATGGATAGTTTATCCAAGATTGAGTGAAACTGTCACTGAATGATTGTCGATTTGTGCGTGTCATCCTTGTGCAGAATCACTGTAAACTGTCATGCATCCATGGGTATGAGTGCAACCGGAAATTCCTCGCAATTTCAACTGATCAAAAGCCAAATTACAACGAAGGGTCCCAAGGATACAAAAACATACAAGATGCGAAAAACAAAACGTTCATTATGCACAAAACGTTTTTGCCACTGGCTGACAAACTCATTCGACGTTTATGCCGCTAAGTCGCAGCATGAATTGACGCCAGGGCCATCGTTCGCCCTGGCGCGTGCAGGCAGCTTCCTGCAAGACGCTGATTTGCAGAAGGCATTTCTGATAGTGCTGGGGAAGAAAGGCAACTTTCGCGGGGATTATTCGCAGATTATCCAAGCATAAGGTGTCTTTAACGTTTGGGGACAATCAATATAGGACTAGAACTACAGGGAAGTTCAAAAAACAATAGTGTCACAGCAAACTGAAATCTGCGAGTACTTCTACAAGTTTGACTTGTCCAAATGAAGCGAAGTTTCCAAAACCCTCGTAGGTTCGTGAAAGGATTCCATGTGAACGATTCCCATCAAATCAGGCATATGCCACGGCATCAGCCAGATGAAACCCAGGTTTTTGGCGCAAAACGCATGGGAAAGGCTGAGGAAGTCCAAGAACCAATGGTGCGAGCTTTCTCATCGAAACGTCATTCCGAAATGCAGGCAACGAGAAGCTTGTCATAGCTTGTCAATAGAACAATCAGTTTCGTCAGCCCCAAGGGGCGCCATTGAATTTGGGGACAAAGACCAGTCGCCCGTGCCCAGCCTTCAGTGCACGAAGCCAGGCTTCTGCCTGGAGTGGCTGCGTCTGTTGTCACACCCTGCGTCTGCTCCGAATCTCCATTCGTGTTTTAATCAGCATTCTGCTGTTTTGATTTCGTTTTGCTTTCGTTTTGGTGTGGCAATTGCCGACGTCAGCATTGCCTGGCAAAACAGCTGCAAAGGCCGCTGAACATCATGGACCACCAATCCTCCAACAAGGTGGGAGCGGTCGGGTGGCCGTGTGAAGTCCAGAAACTAGTTGAGAAATTTCATCCCTCCAAACATCAAAAGAAACTCCTCTGGAGGTCCAATTCTTTCATTTTTCTCCAATTTTTCTATTTGCTTTTCTAAATCCTAAGTTGTGTCGTGGCCGTGTTCTAAACCCTCGTTTTCCAGGTCAAAGGCGACTGCAAAGAAGGGAATTAATGTAGGTTCCTGATTAGTGTGAGGGACCCCCCCTCCGCAACAATTCTGCGCGCCTCTTTAGTGTAGAAATTTTGGGGGCCGGTGTCTAAATAGTGTGGAAATCAAAAAATGAAATATTTCAATTTACTTTCAATTGATTTCAATTTATTTTTCATTGATTTCAATTTATTTTTAAGTGATTTCAATTTGCTTTCAATTGATTTCAATTTATTCTTAATTGATTGCAATTTATTCTTAATTGATTTCATTTTTTTTGATTTCAATTTATTTTCAATTGATTTCTGTTTACTTTCAATTGATTTCAATTTATTTTCAATTGATTTCTATTTACTTTCAATTGATTTCAATTTATTTTAATTGATTTCAATTGATTTTTAAATGGTTTCAATTATTTTTAATTGATTTCAATTTACTTTGAATTGATTTCAATTTAAATACGTTGAGTTGCTTTTAATTAATTGAGGATCAGGGTTGCTCATGGACTACTCCCTTGAAAAATTGTTTGGGCGCTGTTTTTTTAAATTGGGTTTTAAAAAGGCATCCTATATTTGGGGAAATTGGGCATTTCTGAGAATTCTAAATGAAATTAAGAAAGTAAAAGGAAAAACTTTAGCAAAGGAAAATCATAAAAGGAATCTTTGAAACTTTTTCACATCTGGCAGCAGCTGGACACAATAGAGGACCACCACAACAAACCCACTATTGAGGATCAGGGTTGCTCATGGTATTCTTAAGGGATTTCCATTGGATTACTATGGGGTTTTCTACGGTGTTTCTGTGATTTTCCCATGGGATTTCTTTGGGATTACTATGGGATTCCTATGGCATTCCTATGGGAGTTCCATGATGTTTCTATGATATTTCTATGGGATTACTATGGGATCCCTGAGGGAATTTTATGGGATTCTTATGGGATTTCTTTGTGGGATTCCTATGCTACTCCATGTTATTTCTATGATCTGTCTATGGGATTTCTGTGGGATTCCTAAAAGGATTTCTATGATATTTCTATGGGGTTGCTATGGGGTACCAATTGAAAATAAGTTGAAATCAATTGAAAATAAATTCAAGCTAAAGTGAAAAAACAGCAAACAGACAATTTTTCAAGGGGGTAGTCCCATAGAATTCTCATAGCATCCCTTCAGAAATCCCAAAGAAATCCTCTAGAAATATCATAGAAATATCATAGAAACATCATGGAAATCCCATAGGATTCCAATGTAAATCCCATAGACATCCTTTTGAAACCCCATAGGAATCCCATAGAAATACCATCGACATCCCATAGAAATTCAATAGTAGTCCCAAAGAATATCATAGAAATACCATGGAAATCCCACAGGAATCCAATAGAAGTCCCATAGAAATATCATAGAACTACCATAGAAATTCTCAAGAAACCTCATGGAAACCCCATCGAATTCCCAAAGAAGCCCCTTGAAAATATCATAGAAGTACCATAGAAATCCTGGTTAAATCCCATAGGAATCCCATAGAAATATCATAGAAATATCATGGAAAATCCCATAGGAATCCCACAGAAATCCCTGTAGAAAGGCCATAGATCTAACATGGAAATGGCATAGGAACCACAAAGAAATCCCATAAGAATACCATAGATTTCCCTCAGACATCCCATAGAAATTCCATAGAAATATCATAGAAACATCATAGAAATACCATAGAAAACCCATAGGAATCCATTGGAAATCCCGTAAAAATACCATAAATTTTCCATAGCATCCCTTCAGAAATCCCATAGAAATGCTCCAGAAATATCATAGAAACATCATGGGAATTCCATAGGAATACCATAGAAATCCAATAAGCATACCATAGAAATATCATAGAAATCCAAAAAAACACATTTCATAGAAATCTTAA
>CAMXCT020001371.1:92500-158176 GCA_947184155.2 Cladocopium goreaui
TTCCCTGTCGTTCCAAGTCTCTTTTTTTCGTTGGAGCGTTGTCCTCCTCGTCTTTCCTCTTACTTGCTTCTCCTTCCTCTTCGTTTGAGCTCGGGCGTTTTCGTTGTGGGTCTTTCCCTGTCGTTCCAAGTCTCCTTTTTTTCGTTGAGCGTTGTCCTCCTCTTTTAATAAGTCTTTCCTCTTACTTGCTTCTCCTTCCTCTTCGTTTGAGCTCGGGCGTTTTCGTTGTGGGTCTTTCCCTGTCGTTCCAAGTCTCCTTTTTTTCGTTGCAGCGTTGTCCTCCTCTTTTAATAAGTCTTTCCTCTTAATTGCTTCTCCTTCCTTTGCGTTTAAACTCGTGCGTTTTCGTTGTGGGTCTTTCCCTCTCGTTCCAAGTCTCTTTTTTTTCGTTGCAGCGTTGTCCTCCTCTTTTAATAAATCTTTCCTCTTAATATTACTTCTCCTTCCTTTTCGATTAAACTCGTGCGTTTTCGTTGTGGGTCTTTCCCTGTCGTTCCAAGTCTCTTTTTTTCGTTAATCTTTCCTCTTAATATTACTTATCCTCCCTCTTCGTTTAAACTCGTGCGTTTTCGTTGTGGGTCTTTCCCTGTGGTTCCGAGTGTGGGTTAGCCGCGGAAAATGCGAAAAGTTTCCGTGGGTTAGCCGCGGAAAATGTGGACAAGTTTCCGTGGGTTAGCCACGGAAAATGTGGAAAAGTTTCCGTGGGAGGATGTCAGGCGGCCACTTGCGGCCACTTGCGGCCACTCAAGTGGCTGCAAGAGGCTGCAAATGGCTGCCGGTGACAAGAGAATGCTGGCGGCCACTTGCGGCCACTTGCGGCCACTTGCGGCCACTTGCGGCCACTTGCGGCCACTCGAGTGGCTGCAAGTGGCTGCAAGTGGCTGCCGGTGACAAGAGTATGCTGGCGGCCACTTGCGGCCACTTGCGGCCACTTGCGGCCACTTGCGGCCACTCGAGTGGCTGCAAGTGGCTGCCATTTCCAAAATCAAATTACGCGCCTCCTGCGTGCTCAATGATATTTACTGTGAATTTAAAAGGGCAATGTATGAACCTAAAATCATAATGGGAGCAGGTGGAAACATAACATCAATCAAACTCAAAATTAATGGGTTGGTATTGAATATAAGAAGTCAGAGTTTGATTGATTGTGCTGTGGATACTTGCATCAGCAGTAATGATGCTGAGATGTTTAATAAAGTCAATGAAGCATTTTTCAACTTTAACAAGGGCATGTTTAATCCCATTCATAAATCCTACTATCATGAAGATGATTTGAAAATCTTTTCCAAGGCATACATCATAGCACCCACTGGTTATTTGACGACCAGAGGGGACGTGAGGAATAAATACATGGAATTAGACAGGAGAAAGGCATATACAAAATCAACCATAGACACCGTTGAAGTGCCGGTTTTTTCAGTATTTGATGTCTGGAAAAAGTATGATTATACAAAAAATGATTTCAGCAAGATGAAGGATTTAACTTTGTATCTGGTGAGAAGCAAAGTGAAAAATTTGTTTTTGAACAGGACTTACAATTTGATCTACGGCAAGTTTCTAAAACACTTTTCAGATGTTGTTGAAATCATTTACTACAAAATCCCATCTAATGTGTATCTGTATAAGGTTAATTACAAAAAGTTAGTTGATGAACTGTGGAGTTTGAAACTGGATGAGGGTGAAGAGAAGGACAAGAGCAAGAAAAAATTGATTGTATGCATAAATGTGGGACTGCTGGAAAAGCAAAGCAACACTGCAAAAAAGTCCATTGTCTTTTCTAAGATGGTTGATGCCTTTTATTATCAGGAAAAATACGGTGGAGACATTAATATAGTCAGTGAATTTGCAGAGAATGTCAGTGAAGAGGATGAAGTGGATGAGATTAAGCATTATGTTTTGAATATTTCTGATACAAAAATCCTGAAGAACGGATACAGGTTCATTAAAGAGTTAATTTTGCAAAGTCATAATTTTGACATGAACACTGTCTATGAAACATTGATGAAGAATAGCATTGAAGTTTATTCGGTGAAGACTGATGCCTTTGTGATAGATAAATGTAACTTGAGTAAAGCAAAGGGATTGATGAGGTTCGGTGGGGACATTGGTGATTGGAGGAGTTGTGATAGATTCAATTTTCCATCAAAACCTTTCTTTGTAAAAACCAGTTTTTTGGATGACATCACTGAATATGAAAATGTGACAGGTGAAGTGAAGGATGAGTGGAACACTGATGAGATTATAGATGAACATGTTTTGAATAATAGGAGGTTGATGATTAGAGCAGAGTATGCGGGTTCAGGCAAGAGTTATATATGTAAGCATATGAAAAACAGAAATTATAAAGTGTTGTTTGTAGTTCATAGCAATGAGTTAGGACAACAATGCGGTTGTGAATGGGTGACCATCAATAAATTCTTTGGTATATCTTATGGTGATGAGAGACTTAACAAGTTTGATTATCCAAGTTATAATGTTATAGTGTTTGATGAGATCTATTTTCATAATGTGGGCAAGTGGGCTTTGATATGGGACTTCTGTAAGAACAACCCTGATAAAATTGTAGTGGCAACTGGAGACACTAACCAGTTGAAAAATCCTGAAAGTGTAAGTAATGTCTTTTCATTTGAAAAATATGCTAATCATTGTATTAATTTACTTTTTAAAAAACAATATTATGCTTTATGAATGTAAAAGGCTAAAGACTGAAGAAGATAGACAAACATTGAGAGATGTTAAAAGGATGATTTTTGAAGGCACACCTTTTAGAGAAATCGTTGGTAAATATTTCAAATGGACTGATAACATAGAAATGTATGATAATAACATTGCTTATACAAACAGCACCTGTAAAAGAGTTTCAAGCAAGATAAGGGAAATGAAAAATATAACTGAAGAATATGTTATGGGTGAGGAACTTATATGCAGAAAATATATGAAAGTCAATGGAAAGAATATGAATAAGAACTACAGATATGAAGTGATAGGTGTAAGTGATAAAATCATAAAATTAAAACACATTTCTAAAGGGGATGTGCTGGAAGTAAAAAAGGAAGTGGTAAGGAACAACTTTATTTATGCCTATTGCTACACCGCTCATTCAAAGCAGGGCTGTAGCGTTGATGGTGATATAGTGATATATGATTGGAATGAATGGTATGTATCAAAGAATTGTTTTTTTAACGGCACTCACAAGAAATACAGACTTTAACAAAGTCAAGTTTTTCAAATATAATGAAGGTGAAGAAAATAAATCCAGAAAGATAGTAGAGCAGTATTTTGAGAGAAAGGTTTTTAATTACATTGAGCAAGACAAAAAGGCAGGTAGAGATGTAGAAGGAAATGAATATGTTGATGTAGATTTTTTGATGAAATTAATGAATACCCAGTGTCAAAATTCTAATGAACTATTGACTATAGACTTTGAAGATGGCAGGGTTTCATCAAACATAACCTGTCAAAGGGTTAATTGTGGTGAAGCGCGCGTTAAAGATAATTGTATAGGTTATTGTAAAAATTGCAATTGCGCTCTTAGTGATAAGATAAAAAGTATTAAAAGGCAAAAGGGTATAATAAGATAGTATATAGTCAAATGAGCGCAAATAAGTATCAAAAAGGCAAAAAATATATGATTACAGATGTAGCATACCAAGAGCGCTACTATGGTTCAACTATTGAACCACTAACAAAAAGAATGAACACCATAAACACAAGTTTTTTCACTTGGATAATGAAGACAAACCGTTTTTGAGAAGTGTAAATTACATCTTTGATAGGTTCGGTTTTGAAAACTGTAAAATTGAATTAGTAGAAAATGTCCCCTGTAATAGTAAAGAAGAACTGACAAAAAGAGAAGGGTTTTACATTCAAAACAACCAATGCGTAAATAAACATATAGCAGGACGAAGCAATCAAGAGCAGACCAGAGAAAGGAAAAATGAAAGAGCGCTACAATACTACTATGAGAACCACGATGAAAAACTGTTGAAGGCAAATTTATACAGACTTGCTAATCCAGATAAGGTAAGGGAAAGAAAGAAGCAGGATTATGAGAAAAATAAACCTATATTATGTGAATATTTTACCTGTGGATGTGGTAAGTCAGTCCAGAAACGTTCAACATTGTGAAACAACAAGACAAAAAAGCACCAAGACTGGCTAAAGCAACAAGAGCACGAATAAATGATATAATTTAATTTTATTATATCATCTATTCTATAATGAGTGATAGTAAGAAACAACAAATTATCAATGATATTTATTTTGACAAAAGTGGCTATTCAAGTAAAAAAGTGACCTTAGAAGATGCAAGAAAGAAAGACCCTACAATCAAAATGTCCGATATTGAAGCCTTTTTCAATAAAAATGTAGAAATAAAAAGAAAACAAACTAAATGGGATTCATTTGTCGCTCCACACAATCGGCACACTTACCAAATTGATTTGACTTTTGTTAGATTTGAAGATTTTGAAAAGAAACAAAATATTACAGTGCTTTAACCTGTATAGATGTATTAAGTAAATATGTTGTTGCATACCCTTGAAAAGCAAAGATACTACTGATGTAATAGAGGCAATGAAGGAGGCAATAAGAAGGATGGGTGGCAAAAGCAAACTCATTTTCAGTGATGATGAAGGGACTTTGAGAAGTGCTTTGTTTAAAGAATATGTTGAAGGTGAAGGAATGGAATTACATAGGAGCAGCGGTAAAGCAAATTTTGCTGAGAGGTGGAACAGAACCCTAAAAGATATGATATTCAAAAGACTTGAGGCAGATGAAAAAAAGGTAAGCAAAACATTGATTGGTCTGACTATTTACCTGAGGTGCTTTTGACTTATAACAATAAAATGAAGCACTCAGCAACTGGGCTCACTCCTAATGAAGCAAGAAAGGATAAAAATGAATTCAGAGCAAAACTAAATGTAGCATCAAAAGCAAGAAAAAATAGATTGTATCCTGAACTATTTGTGGGAAGTAAAGTCAAAATTATGAGAAAGAAAAGAACTGGAGAAAAGGAAAGAACAAGTAACTGGCTACAAGGTGAATACACTGTAGAAACAATTGAAGAAAAATTGGGACAAACATATTATAAATTAACTGACTATCCCAGACCATTGATGCGCTTTGAATTACTGAAAGTTTAAGATGGGTAAAGTCAGATTGTTAGGATTTGTGGTTTGTTGTTTTTCTATGAAGGGCCTATCCCATCTTTTTGTTATTAGCCCCTTAGAATTTGGTTATATGATAAGTTGGGGGGTCTCAAAAAATGATGGGAAAGGTCCCCTCTAACTTTATCTAATGCAGCTCATCAAATTTTGCAAACTCCACAAGAGCTACGACAACTTTGCAGGCGTGTCCAAAAATGGGGGATCCTCCAACACATTCCAAAATGGCAATTCTGATTGGGAAATGATAATAAACAAATTCACTCAAACCTAATTGCAAGTTGTCAGGATTCCATTGGCGCCAGGAATCCTGAGGGGACGTGATGGGTGTGAAAGTCGTGCTGGTGAAAACCTGTTTGATTGAAAAATCGCTGGAAAATTCTGTTGCGCATTGCCAGTTTGCCCAATGCTGTCAAGCATCCCCGGTTCGTTCGTTGAAGTTCAAGCAATGGAGACGCTCCGGAGTCATTGGAGAGGCGTTATCCCCATTAAGCTCAAAGGTTGGATGCCTAGGATTTCTGCTGCAAAGATTCGAACAATCACAGAAAGTGGTTGAAAATTGAACCAAATTCAAACATCCCCTCCAAAAATAAATAGGTAATGTCAACCCCGGATTAATAAACCATGGTTTATTAATAGGGGTGCACTCCTCCAATAGTCATAGTCATAATCCAA
This sequence comes from Cladocopium goreaui, assembly GCA_947184155.2. Taxonomy (NCBI): domain Eukaryota; class Dinophyceae; order Suessiales; family Symbiodiniaceae; genus Cladocopium; species Cladocopium goreaui. The sequence goes on from CAMXCT020001371.1 coordinate 98,341, forward strand.
TACTGAAATGGTACACCCCCAATTAAACAGCCTATGGGTTTATTAATCCAGGGTTGACATTACATGTTTCCCTCATCTTGTTAGTCTACACCTGAAACCCTAACATGGACACCACAAACATAGTTTTTTGTGGAAGATGTTTTCCCTGCCTGGAAGATCATCCTATACAGTGACTGGTCAGGAACCTAATCAAGGATATCCCGCTTATAAGCAAATTATAAGTCCACTAAGCAGTTACTAAGATGATCAATGAAAATCGGCTTATGTCCCAAATTGGGTACCCACCAAAAAATTGGATGGCCCATTTTACCCCGCCACGACACTCGGCTGAGAGGAACCACTCGCTGGTCACATCCTGGAAGAGAAGCGGCTGCTCACAGAGAAGTTGCTACAAAGTCCTGCCATGGATCTATGAACATAGTTCTAGATATGATATATATATATGTGTGTGTGTGTGTAAAAATATATATATAAGGCGAAAGAAACGAAATGATTTAAAATGAATTGAAATGAAGACTTGCTTCAGGCTTGCATTGATTTCATAAGAACGCTGTTTTGTCTCCCAGCTGTCCCCAGAATCATAATTGGGGATGGGTCAAAACGCTATCCCCCTGGTGAACATCAAAATAGCTGGTAAATGGATGTTCATCCCCCTAAAAATGTATCTATAGGTATTGATCCATAGCCAATTGTTCTCCCGCACCCTCTTCACTACCATAAATACTTGGAAAGCAAAAGCAAGGCCTTGGCCGTTCTGGCTTGGAGTTCTTTTTACTGAAACGGGTTTTGGTGCCTAAGGTGGTGAGCGTTGCAAAGAAGCTGAAGCCGTTGAGCCAAGCCACTGAAGTCGCCCATGGCTGAGTTGGCAGCACAATCAGTCCACCGCTCACAAGTTCCAACGTCCAGCAAAAAAGGGCGGGTACGTCGCAAACCTGGTGAGACCATTCTTGTGAAACACAGCTTTGTGACTAAACATCTTGAAACATCACACAACCCCTACCTCAACGTGCGCAGTCGGCTACACCTCCGAACCAAGCCTGGGTCGCACTTCGAACCTACAAGTATTGTTGGCATCGTAGTGTTTGTGGCTTCCCCAGAAGTGCTGGAATGCCTTGATCGACATGTCTTTCACAGATCAAGGATGAAAAACATTCTGAATGTGGTTTTAGTCGAGGTCTCAACCCAGCAAGAACTCCCGGCCCGTGTGGCTTACAGGATTCGCATGAAGCTCCTACAAAAACCCTTCAATCTTTAAGAATAATGGTTCTCAAGCTGTCCCCAAACGTGCCACTGGACGAGGTCAAGCAGTGATGGTCAAATGGTCAATGGATTCTCAAAAGGCAGATTCTCCCACCTCCATCCAACTCATTGCTCTGGCGTAGAGTCAAATAGATCTGCACCAGACCTCTTCAAATGCAAAAGCCGTGAAATCGGCCAAATTCACATGAGTTGAACAGGCTGGAGACTGCCTTCTTTCACAAATTCATCTGACTTCACAAATGATGCACAACCACTTTGCAAAACATGAGGCACCGTTGTCACTGATGTTAGACACCCGATAGTATCCAGGACCTGCAAAATTTGCCGTGTCTGGTTTCACAATCTTTGGCACTTCCCATATGCAAATAATTCGCGCTGAAAACGCTCTGCCCACCTTGACACGACTTTGCAACCTGAGGGAAGCTGTAGCTTACAGAAATGACCTTACACAGAAAACATGGAAATGCGTGTTGTAGGTCAACATTGGACGCATCCTCCGATCTCTCCTGGGCCAAGGTAGCAGCACGCCGCGCCGTTGCAAAGCCATGGGTGATTTCAAAGAGTTTTGCCGTCCTCAAGCTAAAAAATCCAACACATTCAAATTTTGTCTATCTTTGACTTACTTGGTTACGATGGTAAATCCCTGAGAGAACAGCCGCAACCACAGCATATTGAACTTCAAATTTTGAACTGTCCTTTATCATTTCCACGATATCGTACAGAACTGCAGTCCCTGAAGCATTGGTGTCGGGTGGCAACATCCGGTGCTATGTGCAAAAAAACACTTTTGATACTGGATACCTCAAGCTGGCATTGACTTCAGGTCAGAATCGCAAGGTCAGAATCGCGAGGTTCACTGTGATTCTTTCACTGCTCACATGTGCTGCCTTGCCCGAAGAGCTGCCAAGCGGGCCATCTAACCACAAGACGCCAACAGTTTGTTACACTGAAACCTTGTTACAGTTCGGTGTGCGAAGTTGCAACGAAAAGCACTGCGCGCACGGAAACGCTCTGTTTTCCCCCATGATGACTGGCTAAAACGGGCGTTGGGAAGACAACACCTGAGCAAACCCTACTAAAGCCATACCAAAAAATCCCAAACAGCAGTTTTGACCGTGGGTCGGTCGTTTGGCAATTTGCGACGAACTTGGTTGATCATTGATCACACCTCTCCCAAATCCAAACCTCTTGATCCATCAATTCTTCCAAGGCCTCTTCCAGTGTGACGGTTTTGTCCTTCGTCTCGATTGCTTTCCCTTTTTGTTGTTGCACCCACTGGAATGCTTCGTCGAAAGATCTCTCAAGTTCCTCCTTTGAATGATTTTTTGGCCTGGCTCTGAATTGCAAATTGCCACTGGGTGTTTGCACTTGGGCTCTCCACAACTGTTCTGCCTTGCTCCACGTAACCCCTTTGCAAGGCTTCATCGGAACATAAATGGGAAGCTGGTCAAAAGCGCACGCTGCCTTTGCACCCCGTTCCCCATGCGCGGTTGCCAGCTCTCGGGCTTTCGCCTCAGCTTTCTCCCGGTCATCAAAACACCCTCCACTAAACCTTTTTCGCTTTCCATCAACCGTCCTGCTGATCTGCACTGCCCACTTTCGTTTGTTTGTGGACCAGCTCACGCCTGGAACGGTGCTTTTCGGTCCAGTTGCATCTTTCCGTTCTGTCTTCAGTTTGGCCTTCAGCTTGGGATCGCAAGATTCTAAGATCTGGTCGCGATAGTTTCTTGCATCTTTGAGCGCTTGCGTTTTTGCCTCCTCTTCAGTTCCACCTTCTTGCAGGTAGCTCGCGAGAGAAAAAGAACGATGTGTGCCTTTTCCAATTTTCACCTGCCAAGACCAATGCCTAGAATGCCAATAAATCCCCTTATCAACCGGACTGTTTTTGGATGCCACGGGGATTTCAACTCGGCCCAATGGAGTGGCCACTTCCATCTTCAACGGTGCAGCCATCAGAAAAGCGATGAATTAATCCTAGACCCTGGTAAATTGAATACAAGCATGGTCACACCAGTATTTTCCAACATACGCATCAGATTTGCACTGGCAAGTAGAAAACAATGGATTCCGCGGGCTCAAGTCCTGAGATGTTTTCGTCGCTGTCATCTTCACAGTGTCATGTTGTTCAACAATCCGAACTGCAAAAAACAAAGGGATGCCCGCTGTATGATTCAAGAGGTTTTTGGGTTGGTTTCCGCAAGTCTGACATGGTAAGGAAAATCAAATCGTTCTGTCATGATTTGGATTCAACTGCCCCTACGCGTTGATCCAACTGCAGTAACAAAGGGCAACATGGTTTCAAACTCCAATAATCTCGGCTGACGGAAACAATGAGAGCAAACCTTTTTGACAAGCTCCACCGCAACAAACATCTGGACAAAAGAAAGGAAGCAAACAAAATGTCTGCAAAGTGGTTTCCAAGTGGAATTCGCAGGTTTCTTCAAAAACGTTGAGATACACCAGGAAAATGCATGTCTTTAGGGATTTGTTTTGTTTTCTTTGGCTCTAAACACACAAAAGAGTGAACAAACAGGTATCTGTAAATTTCGCCGTAAGTCCAACAAAAGTAGACGTCCGTTGGCCCGAGAGCGTTGGGGCGAAGGGTTCACTGACGCAAAATGAAGCGGATCAATATGCAAAGATGTAAGGATATGAAGATGGGAAGATATGAAGATGTGAAAATCGGAACATTTGAAATGAACAGATTCGAAGGAGTAAGGTTGTGAGGATGTGAGGATGTGAAAATATGAAGAAGCGAAATATCTTCAATGTTTATCTCTCTTTGAAGCTATGAAGACCTGAAGATGAACAAATATATGAGGATGTCAAGATATGAAAAAACAAAGACGTCTTTTGAATTCGTATCTCTCTGTGAAGTCAACCATGTATCCATCTATTTATGTAGCTATATATATTCATCTATCTACCTATTGACCTATCTCTTTATTTATCTACCTGTCTTTCTATCTATCTATTTATCTATCTATTTATCTATCTATCTGTCTGTCTGTCTGTTTTTCTGTCTATCCAACTATCTATCTATCCATCTATCTATCTATCTATCTGCAAAGACTCAGGCGAAAACGCTGCAGTCTATTTTCACTCGTGCCAAAAGGGTCTCACAAGCTTCAACTGCACATGATATTCATGTCAGTCTATGAAGTGAAATGACAAATTCAACTCTCTTATCGATTTGTGCGTGTCATCCTGGCACATGTGAGTGGGCTCCACAACTTTCCACACTCCTCCTTTGTGGCTTGAGCGTGGCTCATTCCACAACTCCAAAAATTTTCACCTCTCAACGCAAATTTCAGCTCTGCTGTCTGACTCTGCATCATCCAGTGAAAACGTTTTCGAATTCAATCTTTCAAATCATCAAGCTCTGCATGTCTTCGACATAGAGCCTAAACCTGTCTCGGCCTTCATCATCTCCTCTGTTCCGGTGAAAACGATATAGCCTCTGGAATATGTTTCTGATCTCATGTGAAATTTTTGTACTGAATCCCTCTGAAAGAGTGGAATCTAGCACCAGACAAATTGCCTGCTGAATGCTGCTAGCCTCATGCCAGCGTTCTGCTGCAAGAGCTTGGTTCTGATCTACCCTCATGTTCTGTAAGAGGGCTTCCATTCCAATAGGTCTATTGGATTGGTTGTCCTCCGCGTCTGTTGTTGGATTTTCTTCTTCTCCTCCTTCGTGATCTTCTTGCTGATGTACAATTGGGTCAGTTGAATCTGCACGGTTTCTATGATTCCAAAGCACCAGGTTTCCTCTTTCTTGCGTTAGCATGTGTCGATACTGCTCGGCTGTCAGTTTGGCGTTCCTGACAAAACCACCTATCTCCATCAGTCCATACCTCACGCAATTTGAGGTTTCCTCCTGAGCATTGAAACCTTCAATAGTTTCCTGTTCAAAACCAGTCTGTCTAGCCATCACCGTGTCAATTCTGTTTGACACGTCTGTTTTCAAAGCGTTGCAATCTTCTATTTTTCCATTCAAATCAGCTGCATACTCATAGTGATCGGCTAACTGGATCTGGGTTTGCTCCAACTCGTTTGAAACTCCCAGCACTTGGTTCTCCAGTTTCTTGATTTTCTCTTCAATCCACTTCCATGCTCTGAATGCCAGCTTTGAAAACACAGTACCCATGCAAATCACCAAAACCGCAATTGCAAATGAAAACCATGATGTGTCCTGGGTCTCATTGTCCATGTTTGCGCACTGTGACTGCGCCATTGCCGCAACCGGTCCTGCTGACTCAAGACCCCCAGCAACTCCCATGGCAATACTCATGCGTAAAATGGCTTTGGAAATTCTTTTCAACTGTTGGGAATCAATCTCCTCTCATCTTGAATTGCATGCTCATTGGCTCCAACCCTTGAAAAGTCTGCAATGAAAACCAGTTCACATTCATACAACAAATAAAACAACCTCTGTCTGCTCAAAGCTTTCGTCCCAATGTCTGCCACGTTGAAAGTAGCTGGAACCTGTCGAAGTTTGAAGGTATTGTCAGCTGTCTTCTCCTGTATCCATAACAGTTTTCCTGACAGATGCCTCACCTTACCTGACCCTTGCCTGCTTGCCAATTGCCTCGCTGAGCTTGAGTCGGTAAACTGAAAATGTTCCAAAGGTTTATCCAAAACAAAAGCAGCACATGCCTTGATGAATATCCCATCGCAAACGCAGCTAACCAAACTATGAAGTTCACTTTCACATGAGCTAAGTGATACAACTCGTTGACTTCGGCTGCTTGAATACATGAAGCATCCATTGATGAAATGTATCCCACATGATGTTGAGCGGCGTGTCTGCTTGTTTGCACTCCAATCGGCATCGCTGAAGCTCTCAAGTACCCATCGGCACTGTCCACCAGAAATAACCTTTCCTTGACCATCTTCAGGAAATGGCAAGTGCAAACCAATGTCCCCCACAGATTTCATGAAGCCCACCATCTTGCGTAGGCGTGCAAGTGAAGTCAAAGTGGGAGCAGTCATGTATGACGCCAGCTCCTTTATGGTATACATCAAATCTGGCCTTTCACGGCCTGCATACAGACATAGGCCCACAACTGAACAATATCCCTTGGAGTCTTTCTCTGAAAGTCTTTGAGAATTGTCAGGCAACTGGATACTTGCATCGCATGGCACTTTCTGTAATCGCGCCGTTCCAAACATCCTCTCAAACAAAGAAACCACCTTGTCCACAGTTGTACCCGGGGCCAAAACTAGGCCATCTCCAACCTCCATGATTTTCCTCCTCAAAAAGGTGATGCTTGATCCTGGGCCTTTCAACTCATCATGACTCACTGAAAATCTCTCTTTCATCTTCTTCAGAAAAACGTTGTTCCAGAAAGATTTCAATCCCACAAAAAGGATATCATCGACATGATCGTGGCCTCAGGTGTCCTTGCCAAGCATGGTTGCTCCGGGCAAAACTCAAAATTCATGCTTTCCATCAAGAATGATTTCAAACACAAAAACCATTGTTTTGCTCCAAGGCGTTGACCTGGGAGATTTCTCTTTATAATAAAAGGATATCCCTGCAAAACCACACGCACTGGATCATCTTGTTCAACCTGCAGAAAGGCATCACGCACATCCAAGCTTCCCATCACAACATCGTAATCCTCCTTGCATGCTGTCTCACAAATCTTGCTTTTCATTCCAAGATATTTCAACTGCAGAAGGTTTGCCGTGTGGGTTCCAGTGGCAGGACTGAAAGTGTCCAATCTCTCTGTTGTTGCAAACTCACGCGCCACCAGTCTGGATCTGCGCATCCATCTTTTCCTTTCACTTTCACCTTCTCCATAAGACTTCAAGCGCCAATCTCTGACCATCTCTGTAGTCAAGATCCTGTAACTTCGCCTTGAAACTCAGATTGTGGCACCAAGACTTGCATGTTGCACAAACGTTCAATTTCCACCTTATCTGCAAGGTCATCAATCCATTTTTCTGGACTGCCAGGCGCGGGTTGATCTACTGGAGCGTCTGACCACAAATGTTCTGGAATTCCAGTCAGCACAACCGCATCTTCACCAACCCAGTCTTCGTCCTCTTCAGCTGATTGCTCAAGATTCAAATCTGTCTCATAGTCATCCACAGTGAAGTACTCTTTGTAGGCAATCTTGACAGTGACAATCTCTGCTCGTATTCAGCTTGTAACCTTGCAACGCGCTGTCTCTTTGATTCATCCAAACGTTGCCTCTTTGAAGAGTCCTCATCAGAGGGTTCTGCTGCTCGAGATGTTGCTGGCTCTCGAGGGCTTTCAATCTCTATATAGTCCCTGGGCGGTGTCACCGGCACTGCAAGACCTGGATCCCCTGACATATCATCTCCAGTATTGGTCCAAGGTGGATTCTCTGATGTCACATGGATTGGTCCACTAGGTAATGCAGGACCATCATCATCCACAAGCTGCATACCTTCCAGTTCACCTGCAACTCCTTCACCAAGTTTCTCACGCAAAGCCAAACTGAGTGGGTCATTGGCTGACATGTGCAACTGCTCCTCCGGCGCTTTCTGTTCATCAATTGCATATTGAATCACTGCTTCAGCATCTTTGTCGTGCAATGCACTTTCTTCAATTGGTCCCAGAGGCACCTCAAACGCAACTGACTTGGGCACTGGCTTTCTCATAGTTGGCAAGATTCTTGCTCCAAACCTAGCTTTGTACTGCCATGAAAAACACCGACAATGCACATAATACGCCATGTGACTTCTCCATTCAGTGTTGATTCTGCGCACGCTTCTCGTAAGGAGAATTGATTGTCCATCAAATGCCACATAGCTGTTTTGGATGTCAGCTTTTCCCAGAAATATCATCCTTTTTAAAAACATCTTTTGTAACCACAACGCCTGCGGAGCAAGCGCTCATTCACATCCATGCTTGTTGCATGACAGAACTCTTTGGCTAAACTGAGGTTTCAGTTTTGGAGTAGTTTTCAACTAGCAAACTGCCTATACAAACAGGCTGAGTCCAAAGTACAAAACTCTATACCCCGCCTTTGGGTTATGAGTAGATTTACTCACTGACCCAAACTAGAGTCTATTCCTACGGAAATAAACAACCTAGTTTCAACCATTCAAATCCAAGTGGACATCTGGTATGTCCCAAAGCATTAGGGCCTTGGATTTACTGCAACCAAACAGCTTGTGGTTTCCATTGTGGTCTGTTTTCGAGCATTCCATGTGAAACGCCATCAAGGAGATCGCGTTAGCTCCTTGCATAGCTTTTGAAGTCTTTCAGCACTTTCAGCTCAGAGAGATCTCGTTAACTCTCTGCAGCTGCTCCTCATTTCACTAATGAGGTTCATTTCTCTCATTTTCACCTTCTTGTTCCATGTAGAAGCGAAAGTCTAAGGCTGGAGCTTCCAACTGCTCTTCGCCTCGAACTTCCATCATCCATGCATCGTAGGGCTGCTGCCACAATTCCTCGTCTGAGGCTTCATGTTTTTCACATAACGCATATCGGTGCTTCTTCTCCTCGAACGTCTCAGGTGTCTCTGGATCAGAAGCCATTTCATCTGATTCTCCATGTTCTCGGTCACCTGAATGTTCACTTTCGGGTTCTGCTCGAATGTCATGCCAATATCCTGGGTCAGACACATCATCAAGTTCTGACCTCATGTAGCGGTCGTATCGACCTTCTTCTGTTTCTACCACTTCTCCATTTTCAGCTTCTTCTTCCATTCGGCGCACCATGTCTGCAGCTATATCAAAAGCTCGCACTCCTTGTTCACATTCACGCATCACTGTCTCTTCTGAGCACATATACCTTGGTGAATACTCATCATCTGTGAGGTCCGTCAATGACCTGACATTGTCAATCATGTTTTCTCGCTCTTCAGGACTCAAACCTTCCATGCATAGTTTGAGCATCTGTTGTAATCCACCTTTTCTCATATGGTTTGTAAGAATGCGATTGCCTCTTACAATTCGTTTTCCAGCTCGATCGCACAACCAATAGAGTACTCCTTCAGGACGAAAGTTTTCACCTGAGAAGAAACATTTGGATATTTCATTCCAAGACTTCTCGGATTCGCTGGGTATCTGCTCGTTGGAGGTTCTGCACCTGGTTCCAAATCGATCCGTGATCTCGATCTGGATCTGTTTTCTGCTGAACCTGCACTTGGTCCTGATCCCGAACTTGGGGTCATGTGCACGAAGAGGAGGACTGCCATCAGGAAGAGAAGGATTATGGAGAGAATGTTCATTGGGCTCCATGTGCCGCACCACCAGCTCAAGGCGTTCGAAACACTATGTACCAGCTGTGTCACATTGGCAATTCCATGCCCTTCAGCCAGACTCATCACACTGAAAACCGAAAGCGCACGCAAAAATTGCTTTGCCATTCTGTTGGTTCTACTGGTTTTGAACTGTCCGGTTTGTTCACTGAAATTTTCACTGATCATGTTTACCTGCTGTTTCAGCATCTCCTTTGCTTGAACTCGTGTGAACTCTGTTTCTCCTACATTTTCACCACTGCAAACAAAACCCAACATGTGAAGTAGAAAGAGGTGTCTGTCCTTGGCTAACGACTTGGTGTTGAGGTCTGCAATGTTGTAGAGCGTTTTCACCTGTTTGATGCAAAGATCACCACTAAGTACTTTAGCTTGAAGCCAAAGGAGCCGCCCTTTAATATGTCTCAATCTCCCAGCACCAAGTTTGTTGGATAGCATCTTCACCGCTGAATTGTCGGTGTGCAAAATAACGGGTCCTACTTCATCATCAGTCAGGAAGGAGAGAATGTGATGGAGGAAGAGTGAATCGCAAACTGCTGAAGTTGCCGCATACCACTCGGCTTCTGTGCTACTCAAACTGATACACTTTTGAGTTCTACTTGTTGACCAAATAACAATACCATTCAAAACATGTACTGCCGCTGATGTTGAACGGTTCGACCAGCCTGAGTCTGAATACGTTTCGATGAGGTTGTTTCGCGTTTCAGTTTCACTTTCATTCCCGAACATGCAACCCTGAAAGCTGCTGCCCTTGCTTGTTTTTCTCATTCTCAGTGCAAAGCTCTCGCTGAACTTCATGTACCTGACAAGTCGTCCAAGATCCACCCAAGCTCGCTTTGTTGGGCTTTTCAAGTAGGTTGCCAGGCTTTTCGTTGCAAACTGCAAGTCAAAACGTTCCTGACTCACATACATTGCAATCCCAACCAAAGATCTGAACTCTGCACTCAAAGTTTCAGACAGGGGTTTTTCCATCGCAGCATCAAGGGAAGTCGTTGTAGAGGAAGTGTTGCAAGGAGTCTTGCAAAGTTTCGGAGGCTTTCCATTTGCCTTCGTGTATCTTTCACACATCGTATGGACATGCTTTTCTTCTGGATACACTGTGATCTCTCTGTAGTGTGGCTCCACCACATGAAATCTTTTCAGAAATTCAAATGTTCCACCAGAACTTCTGTCAGCCAGTGTTGAGCTCAGTTTGAACTCCTCTTTCAATCCAGGAAGAAAAACATTTGAAAGCCATTGTTGTTCACCCAAAAACAACACATCATCCACATGTAAAACCATCGCACATTTTCTCTGAATCCTCATCACGCAAGGTTGTTCCACACAGATCGTCGCGCTGAACTTCTTCTGCAGCACATTGGTGAAATGTTGATACCATAGTTTTGCTGCATCCCTTTGACCAGGGAGGCACATCAAAATCACCAATTCCAAATTTCCAATTTTCACAACCCTCGGAATGGGCTGAGGCACCTGAAGAAAAGCGTCTGCCACATCCAAAGTGCCAAGTACTGCGCTTTTGCAAAATCCATCTGACATTGCAAGTGCTGGAAGAAGATTCACAATTGAGCTGCTGGAAGATGGGCTGTAGACATCTTCACGCACATCCAACCAGTTAAACTCACGCGCAACCAATCTCGATCTACGCAACCATCCAGGATTCTCTGCAACCAGTTTTCCATTCTCATCATAAACTTTTCTCACCTTCTTTCTCCAAGAACGCACAAATTTTGCACTCAACTGAGTTCCAAGCACACCATTGTAGTTGCTATGCCACTGAATCACCTTCATTCCAAGCAACCTGTCGATTTCAACTGAATCTGCATAGTCATCAATGCGTTGCAATGTTTCTCCATCAAGCATCGTTTCCAAAGAACTCTGTGGTTGCCACAAATCATCTTCTGTCATCTCACGCTCAAAGTTTTTTCCATCATCATCCCAAATACCACACGTTTCATCACATGCAGCTTCCATGGAAAATGAAAAATCACCAGTCTCACATTGTTGCAGCAACTCACCAGGATTTTCATCCACATGCACAAGAGTCTCTGAACCAACACGCATTGTCGAAAGTCTCGCACGTTTTGCATCTGGTTCTCCAGTTTCAATTGTTTCACCAAACATTTCAACTTCAACTGTAGGTTCCATACCAGGAGTCACTGGTCCAGGAGCTTGCAAGCTGGGTGCTGGTTGCCCCGCCTGCTCGATACCCTCGTCTGCCAATGCTCTTTGCTCTGCAGCTTCAAGTTGGGAAACATCTGGAGTTGGAGGGACTGTTACCGGCGCACTAACAACTGCTGTTGGAGGAGGTGGCAATCTACGCATGCTAGTTGCAACTGGTACCAAATCTTCAATTGTATTACAAGGTGGCAACTCATCATCTTCTGGGTCCTCTGCAGCTTCATCGTCCAAACCTGGGACTGCAGTTGCTGATACAAGCTCACCTCGCACAACAGGAAATGTACGGCTACCAATTGCACCTTCCAATTGCCATGGAAATGTCAACACTTGTCTGTACTCCTCCAAATGTTCATTCCAGTTTGGATACAGCATTTTGATTGACCTGGAAAGTCTGAGCGCACCGCCAACTGCCGTCAAAAACATGTCGTTTGACAAAGTCTTTGTGAGAAAAATTCCACGTTGCCACTTTGTATCACCCTTTTGTTGAGTTGTATCACCAACATAAACCATCACAGGACATGCATAGGCACACAGTTTTGAGTTGTATGTATGGCCAGAGATGAGTTCAAACGGTGTTGTTCCAGCCTTCACAGTGAACCTTGTCAATGTCCATCCAGCATGGGTAAACGCCCACGCAAACAAAGGATGTTGTGGCAAAATTTGGAATCCAATCTTTGCAGTCAACGCATGAAGAAAAACTGAGGCTTGGTTTCTGATTCTATCAATTGCTTTTTCAACTGCTGAATTGCTTCCATGATCTCCAACCTTGGCATCTTCCACAACCATACGCAAGTTGAGACGCTGTCGAGCACGTTGAACCATCTTCTGTATCTGCAAAGTTGATGGTTCCTGGTCACAACGCAACATCACCACACTGTAGCCAAGAAAGGTTATGAAGCGCATAATCTCCTGACTCATATACTTGATTTGACTCTTATGTTGTACCGGTATGCAATGAACTGCACCACTGTGAGAATCATGCACAACCAATGCAGTGAGTTTGGACTGCTTTGCATCTTCTGTCAAACCTTCACAGTTTTTTCCAGTGTAGCAAAAATCCCAAGAAATAATAGGATGTTCCCTGCGTACCAACTTCGAAGGGTCTGAACGATGTTGTTCAGGTTTTCCTTTTGCCATCACGCATGCTGGACACCAAGCTTGATATGGGAGGTGTGTCAAGTTGTGACGACTCAATCTCTGCAGGATCATCTGGAGGATTTGCAACTTGCACTGAATCAGCTTTTCTCTGAGATTCATCTAAGGCCACTGCAGCAACTTCCGTTTCTGCCAAGATTGCCTGTTTATCCAACGTTCCAAGAATTCTCCTCCAAAGTTTCTGTTTGCTACCTGCTTGACTGACCTGCAAAAATGAACACGCAGCTTTGAGAACAGCAATTGAAGAGTTCCAGAAAACTTCAACACCTGCAATTTTCACCATTGATCTGTCAGCTTCAGCCGCAACAGTCTGAGGCAATGCTGGTCCATCCATCTGCAAGTCAGGTTGTTCTTGTCGTTGGGGTTGAACTGCAGCAGGAGGATTGTTGTTGCCATCACCTGCAACAGGTCTTGCATTGGAACCACCTGAACCTGATGACCTTTCACGTCCATCACCTTCTGTGTAAACTGCATCTGAAATCACCATGCCAAATTGACTCACTGTAAGAACTTCCTTGGAAAGAATTGTCAACAGTCTTGCATAGCTTCCAGTGATGGGTGCCGCACGCTCGTCCATGTTGAAGAGTTTCTCACAAAGTTCAATCACTTGCCAACCCTGTGTATCGTGGTATGCAACTGTGGTCCTGTATGGCCAATCTGTCACCAGATATCGTGGTGTGGCATCAATGAAATGCACTGCATTTGAACTGCAAACCTGAAATCCATCAGATGCATACCAACCTTCAGGCAAATTAAACCAAGATCTGGGCACGTCAACGCTGATTGCACGCAAATCTTGAACCATACGTACATCACCGGTCCTGACATGTCTGAGCTTTCAATGCTCCATCCAGTTTTCAACAACTTGCCAAATGAAATCAAAGGACTGTCAACTCTGTCACTAAAGAAAGCACGTTCCTTGATTGTGACCTGGTCTCCATCCAACGTTTCAAATGCAAAACTCACATCTCTGATGTCACTGGTGGCAATTTCCTTGCCCTGAGCATCACGCAAGTAAGTGCCTGGACAGGCCTGAGCTTTCGTACCAATCCCTGCCATGTGCATTGGAATCAGTGTCACATCTGAACCTGAATCAAGTATGATATCCACATGTTTGCAACATGACACTGCACGCACATTCAACTGAGATTCAAGTGAATTGCAACCATCTGCAAACGCTGTATCCCATTGCAACTCTGTTTGACAGGGCTTCCAGCGCTCTGCGTTGATTCCATCCTTCTGCAAGTGGGTCTGCCAGAGGTTGTAACGCTCTGCAAGTGTTCCAAACCTTTGCAAAACAGAAACATCACCTAGACGCATGAAATTTCTGTGACAACTGTTTGAATCTGCAACCTCATACAAATCAAGTTGAAACTCATCCCAAACACGTTTGTTGAAGTGCTCCATGTCGTCAAGTCGAAAAAGTTTCTGCAAATCAAACGTTTCTGCACTGCCATCACTTGCACAACGCTTCGAAAATTCACTCACACGGCAAACATGCCTCTGAAAACCATGAAACTCATCGCCAACATGCTTCTGAAAAACATGAATCTCATCTCCACACGCACTGAAAAACTGTTGATCACCGCCACAAACTTTCAAACTTCCATCTGAAACAGTTGTTTTGGTTGTTGTTTGAATAAGGTTTGAAACCATGTTCACATGAAAACCAGAAAAACTTTGCAAATCACTCATGCCAGAAATGTCAAAATCCAGCTGTCGATATGTCGAAGATGAAGAAACTTCTGGTGCAAAACTGACTCGGTTGACCTGCGCATTGTTTGCACTGGTCTTTGCATTTCCATCAGACTTACCATCTGTTGAAGTTGCACCATTGTCGCTCTGTCCAACCAAACGCACTCTGCAATCACGAGCAAAATGGCCGTGTCCACCACATCTATGGCATGTCACGTCCTTGCCCTTACCAGAGTCTTTCGATTTTCCACCTTTCTGTGATTTGCCGCCTTTTCCAGAATTGTCTCCACCACTGTTCCAGTAAGAATTCTGCCATGAATTTCCTTTGGAATTCCATGAGCTCTGCTGTTGTTGATTTCCATACCCTTTGCCAGAGTGAAATCCCTTCTCATTGGACTTGGATTTCTGCTTGCCCTTGCCTTTGTCTTTGCCTTTTCCATTTGACTTCGATTTTCCTTTCTTTCCCTTTCCTTTCTCAACTCGATCCACGTCCATGGGTCCAGACGTGTCATTTGAAGCTGAAACTGAGCTTCCCAGGGCCATCGACTGTGACCATTTGATGGTGCATTGGTCATAGCGAAGCGTGGCTTCGCGAAGTTCTTCGTAGGTCATGTTTTCCCGCATTGAAACCTGTAAGTAGGTCTTCAACTGACCACTCAAGCACTTCAAAAGTACTGCAAACTTCAGCTCTTCCGACAAAGTTGATGCAATCTTCTCGTACTCCCTGAAACTGTCTTCCAACTTCAAGATTTGTGGTAAGATTGCACTCTTCATATCAAAGCTAGGCCATTGCATGATCAAATGAAGCAACCCAAGTGATCTGTTCCTGGAGCTCGGCTGGCACGTCCTGAAAAGTTGACGCACTGCTTCAAGTCCATTCCCTTGTTCAATTCCTTTAAGAAGTAAAAGGGGACGGTTCTTCAGCAAAGAGGCCAACAAACCATACAAAAATGCACTGCGACGTGTCTGTTCAATGCTCTGCTCCACCAACGGTATCTCCTCATCCAACTTTGACCTAGGTCTGCAAGTCATGCCCATAATTGGCATCCACAGCCAACATGTATTGTTCAACCTGCCACCACCAGCCACGAAAAGTTGCTAACTCAGCTTCTCTGTCTTTTGGTTCGAAACAACTAGGTTTCGGTAAAACCTTGTACCACTCAGTCTTTGCAGTTCCAGTTTGCGTTGAGCCAGAGGACATAGAACCAATTGCAGCCGCTGCTGCACTTGCAGCTGCTGAAGCAGCTTCTGCCGCCTGCACCATTCTCATTGCTATTTGCGACCCTGAAAGTTCACCACCATCAGCCGCAGAAGTTGGACTTCCTTGGGCACTCATCTTTCCACAGATCCCTGAGCTAAAACCCTAGATCCAGAAAGTTGCAAGGCTTTGCAAGGCTATGGCTTCGGGTCCCACGGCAAAGGTTGGGAAACTAACAACCCAGGAGCTTTCACCAGAAACACTGGATCCTCAAGTTCCGCGCTACCATAAAAACATCTTTTGTAACCACAACGCCTGCGGAGTAAGCGCTCATTCACATCCATGCTTGTTGCATGACAGAACTCTTTGGCTAAACTGAGGTTTCAGTTTTGGAGTAGTTTTCAACTAGCAAACTGCCTATACAAACAGGCTGAGTCCAAAGTACAAAACTCTATACTTTTCCATTTGGCAGTCGCTTTTGTGGCTGGAATCACATAGCCAAAAATTGGCTCTCCAAACTCGCACAACTCACCAGCATATGTACGACCAAAAGCCAGTTCATAAGGTGTGGCACCTCTGATAACTGAAAACCTTGAAATAAGCCATGCTGAATGTCTCAGGGCCCAACTCCAAATTGCGCTCGATGTCTCCAGCTGAATCCCAAGTCTTCCATGAACATGGTGCATCAACGTACATGCCAAAGCTCTGACTCTACCAACAGCATTCTCTGCAAGGCTGTTGCCACCTTTGTCATATGCCACAGAGCTACTTTCACGTGTTTTAAGGCCCATGCCTTGACGTGTCTTCAGCACCAAGCGCTTCAGTTGCAGTATTGAAGGTTCATTGTGGCAATGCAAAATCACTTCTGAATGCCCTAACATCTGCACAAATTTGATGATCTCCCTGTTTGCATGATCCAGCTGTGATTTCCCTTCCAAAGGAATGCATGAAACAAATCCTGTATGGCTGTCCACCACTACCAATGCGGTTATTGTATCGGGATTGCCTGAATCACCAGCCTGACCATCAGATTTTGTGAAGAAGTAGTCAAAGGATATGGTGGGCACTGCTCCTGCATGCGACTCACCTGAACGTTCATGGCGGTCAGAACGTGCCCTGTGCGCAAGACATGAGGGGCACCACTGCTTGTATGGCACATGTGTCAACCTGTGCTGCGACTGCTCATACTCACTAGGCACTTCTGCAGAAACTGGTGCAAGTGGGTGTCGTTCCTGCTGTTCAAATGCCTCTTTTGCTGCCGCCATCACTGATTCCAACTCAAGTTTCTTTGAATGTTCAATCAAACGTTTGAAACACTTCTGCTTTGACCCTGAGATTGAAATCCCATAGAATGAGCACCCAGCACGTAGCGTGGCCAACGAACTGGATTCCCTGAGAACAGTTCCATTGACGCAAACTTCATCCTCTGCAATCGGCTGCACCATAATTTGACCCTCAGGAACATTTCTCCCTTCAATGGGAGGCTCAGCATCCATCACTTCAATGTCATGGTTTGCATCTGCTTCAACAGGAAAAACTTCATCTGGCTCATCAACCAATGAAAATCCCATTGCATGTGGATCCCTCTCTGATTCTGTACTGTAATGATCGTGATAATGTTTCTGCGTCCAGACATGTCATGAAACTGAGCATCCAACTGCACAAGTCCCTCAAGCATTTCACAGAATTATAGTATTGAAAGGGGTTTTGAACTTCATTGTCATTGGGATAGCTTTTAAAAAGCCAAAGAGCTTTAGCAAGCTAACGCAAAACATGTAAAACAATAAAAACATATATACATATATATAATATAATATAATATAATGTAATATAATATAATATAATATAATATATTATATTAATATAATATAATATAATATAATGTAATATAATATAATATAATATAATATATATATATATTTATATATATATATATCCGCGCGCCTAATCGGGTTACGTCGTCGGATCACTCGCCACCGGAAAAAACCATCAAATCAAATTCAAAACACAACATGCACTGACATGTGAAACTGCTGAATGACTGAAGAACATCTTTCACGCTTTGTTTTGTCTCTTTGGCAAACAAGGGCTTATTCGACATCCAATCTTTGGATGTTACGACATCTTGTTGTTTCATGACATCACATCTGATGTTGTTTCCATCACATTCGATGGGTTTGAAAAGAAGGCTCATGCAGCCAAACCCTTGTCCGCTTCAGCCAAACAACTTTTCAAGTGAACATTGACAATTGGACAACAAGGTTCGTCCACCACCAGCTCTCCAAGGAATTGTATTGGGGAAAGAAGGCCCCTGCTAGGGGGATCGGCAACGTTGGATTCTGAAGGCACCCTCGTCGCCCAAATGTGGCTGTGGTGTTTGGCATCAATCTCTTCAATACACAGCAACAACTCCCTCCATGTCTTCTCCTTTGACGTGCCAGGAATGTAGCAGTCAAGGACGCCCCAATTGTCAACAAAAAGTATGACCCTTCGGTCTTGTAACAAGTGCTTCCAAAGATATCGTGCAATCACGATGGCATACATCTCGACTCGCCCAATCAAATGTTCCTTGCCTGCATCGTGCCACCGCTTCAGCAAATCGCTCGGCACGTGGTTACCAAAAACTCTGCATGGAAAATCATCGATGATCAGGACACCCCCAATCATAGCTTTGTCTCCGTCCGCACTCGGCTCGACAGAACCATCAGTAAACAGCAAAACAGGTGTAGCGTCGCCTTTCAATCTGACGCTCTTAGGTGCATTCTGTTCGAATCTTCTTTTGAGCATAGCAAAAGCTTCAAGAGTACCATCGTCCAACGTAACCTTGGACTTTGATGTCAAACCTATTTCTCTGACGTCGGCCATGGCCAATCGACCCGTCCTTCCAGCAAGTTGACCGTCTGCAAACTGCACACGTCCCAGAACCGAAGGCAAGTTAAAAGGTACCAGTTCCTTTTCATGAAGAATGGTTTCCAAGCATTCCAGTATCTCATGGCGCCTGTTCTCTTTCATAGAGAAACGCAACACTCCAGCTCCCAATACATCTTCACAATCCACAACAACGCCCAACACCTCGGATTTGCCCTTCGGTTGTTCCAGTTTATGAGCGGCATATTTGAAGCCAAGAAGATGTAGCATGCTCTTCGCGGCGCTCAAGGTTGAGGTAGCAATAGCACCAGGGGAACCCATAGGATAATCGTCAAAATAGTTTACCCAAGGTATCATGAGCTCAGCAACTCCAATGGCCCATAGGAGTCTCGCCAGACGATTGAAATTGTGCACTTATGACGACGCTCCAAATGGAAGACAGTTCATCGTGTAGCAGTCCACTCCATTGTGTCTGTCGCTCCTCAATGTCACCACCGCCTTATTGCGGTCAGATTCATGGATGCCTAGCTGTTTGTAGGCATCCTTCAAGTCAAGGGTGGTGATCAAACATTTGGCATCACATTTGAACCAGTCGCAATGAACTTTGCCCTGCAATCTGCGTCCATCCTTCAAAGTAATGTCAACGCTCCCACGCTTGCCCAAAAAATTGTAAAAGGCACTGATTGTCCACGCAAGTTGATCAAGTGAATGCAAGTCCAATTTTTCAGGGCACGTCCAAGCTTCATTAACTCTATTGGTTGCAAAATTGTCGATTGGTCTCAACTTGTCCTTTTGTCTCACTGCAAAATGTTCCACCGGCAACCAGCTACTGCCAAGCATGAGGTTCACATTGTCCTCATCAAAGGGCCCTTCAAGCCACCCTTTGTTACCAGCTTCAGCTCTTGTGATCTCATTGAGTTCTTGGCAGTATTCCGGTTTTTCGGCATTTTTCACTTTTCCCAAAATCATGGGTCTAATGAACTTGGCTTGATCCATCAACATTTTCTCATCCATTGTCGCTCGTCTGATGTCCGTTTTGAAAACATTAGAAGGGGTTCCTTCACCAACCAACTTGAAACCTTCTCGCAGCTCATCGTGCAAATTCTCGTCACCCCACCCAATGCTTTTTGCCAAATATTCCAAAAGCAAAAACTGTTTGTCTTGCACCAAGGTTCTCATGTGGTCTGGAATGGCCTCATGCAGTTCAGCTTCAGTTTTTGCCAGTTCATCACGTATCTGTCGCCATTTCTGAATTTTTGACAATCGAAATTTGGCCACATCAATTGGGCCCATAACGAGGACCTTGTAGACGCATTCCAAAAGGCAATGCTAAATGTTACAAAAAGGCGAATTGAGATCATCAGCTCTACTGTCGGCACGCTCTACTCCTCTCAGGTCTCGGACTGGGGCTTGTCCTTCTCTTTCTTTGAAGCTCCTTTCCTCTTGCCCTTGCCGTCCTTCTCCTTCTCGACGTCCTCTCGATCGCCTTTGCTTTCTGCGGAGTTATTTCCAAAGATTGAACCGCTTAACGTACATCTACATCCTATGGTCGCTCGAAAACAAACGCGTCGTCTCGCTTCAAATTTGTTTTAAAATAATGATCTCGCCAAAAAAACGATTCGTCTCGAAATCACAAACTGCAGTTGAATGACGTGTCCGACATGAAACGAAAAACCGAGCACTCTTTTTCTCACAAAAGCATTGGGGACGATCCATCCACCACGCCCCGCACAAGGGCTGAGGGGGTGGCCTCGTTTTGAACGAGTAAAAGTGGTTGGCAAAAGGGTGGGAAAAAGAAAGGGCGGGATTTTGCAACCCTACCAGGAAAAACAAGGAGGAAAACCCTCCCACCACACCCTTAAGCCATAGTGTTACAGGCATAACATAAAATCAACTAAACTCTATTGTTGAAGTTTGGTTGAATTGGTGATATGAGCAAGACAAACGACAACATGTTTTTGTTTGACAAAAACAAAAGTTCACGAGCACCAAAAAACGATGTAGTCACAGCTAACTCTTGTTTTTCAAAAAACAAGAGTTTTCAAAAATTGGAAAGAAGGTTTTCATCCCTACGGGAGTGCGAACTTATTTCCAAAGATTGAACCGCTTAACGTACATCTACATCCTATGGTCGCTCGAAAACAAACGCGTCGTCTCGCTTCAAATTTGTTTTAAAATAATGATCTCGCCAAAAACGATTCGTCTCGAAATCACAAACTGCAGTTGAATGACGTGTCCGACATGAAACGAAAAACCGAGCACTCTTTTTCTCACAAAAGCATTGGGGACGATCCATCCACCACGCCCCGCACAAGCCCCACTTCATTGAGGCATGAGAGCACCTCTGGTTGGATCGATTAACATGGAACATTTGTTATGGCACAACCCAATCTTTTAACCATGCCGAAGTCGGACCTGCTCGGACCATCGCTGGGATTAGCGTGAGAAGATACCCGGTTAAACCACGCCCTCAACTGCAAATCTGACTCTCGGGTACAGACGCACTCTATTATGGCGTCAGCCATTCTAGTCGCTCCAGCCCCTTTAATCAGACCAGCCCTTGCTGAGTCGTTGTCCACATAAAAGACAACCTGGCATTTGTCAATGAATTCACCCCGTACCACAAGTGAGACAAGAAGAGGAAGGATCTCTACTTCGTATATGGGGTGCTTCGAGTCAATGAAAAAATGTTCAACAAACGCTGCAGGAATCACGGACCCAAAGGCCATGGTAGCTGTGCCCTGAGGGCCCACCAAAACTCCTCCAATTGAACACTCCTGTTCGCAAGCTCCGTCAGTAAAACAACTCCAAGTGGAAAAAAGTTTTCTGGTGATCTCAATCGGTTTGCCAGCTTCAAGCCTTGCATCCAGTCTTTGCAAGGTCGATTTCAACTCTGAGTCCATTGGCAGATCACCTTTGCCTGCACGCATGTACTTCCCAAGCCGGGCCACCAAAAAATTGGCGTGCCTGCCACATACGAAAATTTCAAACCACAGCGAACGTCCTCTCAACCTCTCCACACCTTTTGCAGTGAAATACCCACATTTCAGCAAATCTGAAATAGTCTCGATCAACTCCAAACGTCTTGATTCTGTATGACCAAGGAGCACCGAGAAGTTGCATATGTGCTCAAGGTCAAAACTCACTCCCAAGGAGCTGAAGACTTTGTCAAACAGGGTGGCTTTTTTGCCATCCCTCGCAAAAACAACTCCCAAAATGTCAAACAAGCATTCCGCTCCCCACGAAGCATTGGGAGCACAATCCAAACGACTCACCAAAGTGTAGTCATCATAAAATGCTGTCCAAGCCAGTTGCAACCCCACCACACCAATGTACCAAATGAACATCGAAATCCTCAGGAACGCTGCCACACTTCCTGTTGCACCGAAGGGCAGTGCGTTGACCAGCAGCAAAATGAAGTCATCTGTCCCAGCTCTTGAAGTGGCCACTCGAATTCGAGTGCGATCCTCAGTGCAAATCCCAAATTTGCTTGTACGCACTTTTCAGATCAATCGTTTTCCCCACCAATTGAGGGTGAGGCTTCTGCTGGCACACATCCAATGAGTAGGCCAACATTGCAGCAATGTCATCAATGCCAAAAATCTTCAAACGTTCATGCAAGCCAGTCGTCTGGTTCACTCCGGCCACTGAAAAATCATCAATGACTCTCACTTTGTCCGTTTGTTGTAATCCAAACCTCATGGCCCAGGCAGCGCCTTCTCCTGAACTTTGATCTATTTCCATCCATCCTTCGTCCAATTCTTTTTGTGTTTCATTCCAAGTTGCTTCACTGAGCTCCCCTCCAGCCGCAGCAATAACCTTTGCTTTGACATGTTGGTTCAAACCTTTGCTCAAAGCCGCCAGAGTGCTGACATCCATGGACGGCGGCCTGAACTCTTTGGGAAACACTTCGGAATCAGGCATCCAACCCGTGACTTTGAAACCATTCAACATGTCTTGCACCAAAGTCTTGTCTGGATAATTGTACTGGTCAATCATAGCTTGCCATGTAGCCAATCGCTTTCCACCAAGCAATTTTTCTCAAATGTGCAGGTGCATTTGCTACCATTTGAGCGTCTTCTGTTTTCAACACCTTGGCCCTTTCAGACCAAAAATTCAGTGCGGTGTTTGTAGATGTCAAACGCAGGCTTATCTCGGTTCCACTCTACAACTTTGCAAAGATCTGGTGGTAAGCTAATGGCTACACTTCTGGGATGTCCGGCACGCACTGCTCGTGCCATGAAGTCAAGAGGCTCTCTGGGCTGCTATGACCACCTTTTCAGAGGAAATCGGGCCAGCAGGCCCTGTCGATGGGCAAAGCCCCCGGCCGAAGGCCGTAGCTTTAGCTATACGGCTGCCCGCGCCTGCTGCCGACCTAGGCGTAGTCAAAAAAAACCTCGTAATTTACGGTGTTTTTGGCTCTTCCAAAAAGCAACATAAATCTGACATAAAATTTGCGGGGGGTACCCGGTACCCCCCTGCCCCACCATAGCCCCAAGATGGCCCAAGATGAGCGCCAAGATGGCCCAACTTAGGCCCAACAAGGCCCCAAGATGGCCCAACATAGGCCCAAGATGGCTCCAAGATGGCCCAACATAGGCCCAAGATGGCCCAACATAGGCCCAACATGGCCCCAAGATCGCCCAACATGACCCCACGATGGCTCAACATAGCTCCAAGATGGCACAACATAGCCCCGAGATGGCCCAACTTAGCTCCAACTTGATGCAAAAAACAACAACATCAACCACATCGACCACATCAACGACATCAAGAACATCAACAACATCAACAACAACATCACCAGCAACATCATCATCGACGACAACAACAACAGCAACAGCAACAGCAACAGCAACAACAACAACAACCACAACCACAACCACAACCACAACCACAACCACAGCAGCAACAACCACAACAGTTGTTGTTATTGTTCGTGTTGTTGTTTTTGTTGTTGTTGTTGTTGTCGTTGTCATTGTTGTTGTTGATGTTGTCGTCGTTGTTGTTGTTGCTGTTGTTGTTGCTGTTGTTCTTGTTGTTGTTGTTGCTGTTGTTCTTGTTGTGGTTGTGGCTGTAGTAGTCATCGTCGTAGTCGTAGTCGTCGTAGTCTTCGTAGTAGTCGTAGTAGTCGTCGTCGTCGTAGTAGTAGTCGTAGTCGTCGTCGTCGTAGTAGTAGTTGTCTTAGTAGTAGTAGTCGTAGTAGTCGTAGTAGTCGTAGTAGTAGTAGTAGTAGTAGTCGTAGTAGTAGTAGTAGGAGTAGTAGGAGTAGTAGTAGTAGTCGTAGTAGTAGTAGTCGTCGTAGTTGCTGTTGTTGTTGTCGTTGCTGGTGCTGTCGTTGTCCTTATCGCTGTCGTTGTCCTTGCCGTTGTCGTTGTTGTTGTCGTTATCATTCTCGTTGTCCTTGTCGTTGTCGTTGCTGTTGTCGTCGTTGTCCTTATCGCTATCCTTGTCGTTGTCGTTCTGGTTGTGGTTGTGGTTGTGGTTGTTGTTGTTGTTGTTCTTCTTCTTCTTGTTGTTGTTGTTGTTGTTCTTGTTCTTCTTGTTATTCTTGTTCTACTTCTTGTTGTTGTTGTTCTTGTTCTTGTTCTTCTTGTTGTTGTTGTTGTTGAGGCTGATGATGCTGATGATGCTGACGATGATGATGCTGATGATCATGATGCTGCTGATGATGATGATGATGCTGAAGATGATGATGCTGATGATGATGATGATGATGATGCTAATGATAATGATGATGCTGATGATGATGATGCTGATGATGATGATGCTGCTGATGATGCTGATGATGCTGATGATGATGATGACGACGATGATGATGCTGATGCTGATGATGATGCTGATGATGATGATGATGCTCCCACCCTGCACCTTTTGGGCCTGCTGGCCTGCTGTTGGGCGTCAGCCCTTAAATCGAATGAGAATCATCTGATCCAAATTGCAAGAAAAATTTGTACTTGGAATTCACTTCACAACCCAAATTTGCCAAAAAAGTTTCATAGTCAAAAGCGCGATCTTCATCAAGACCTTCCTCATTGCAGTTCTGCTGTTTCAATACTTGCAACTTCTGTTGCAAGATGCGCTTTTTGACCTGTCTGTCCAAATCGTCCCGCACTTGTCCCCATGTTGTAAGATGACGCGTTTGGACTTTGGCTCCTTTAGGCAATTTGGAAAGAAATTGCTGTAATTAAGAATCACATTGAGGGTGCAAAATTACATTGATGTACTCATCAAATTCTGAAAGCAGCGGCTTGACATGACGCTCACGAGGCATTGCACCAATGACGACTCGGTTCAAGCTCTTGCCTTCAAATTTGACATGTTTTTCCAACGTGTCTGTCTCAAGAGCCCCCAGTTGTAGCACTTTAGCCAAAACAATGCGCTGGCACAAAATTTCTGGATATGCAGCTTCAGTATGAACTTTGCCGGCAATGACAGTTGGAGTCCATGGAGCGTGAGTATGTTGCTTGTCACAAAGCAAGGCCAGTGAGTCAAACCATGACTTGTTGGTTGCAAAACTGGTGAGTTTGTCTCGCACCCCTCCGTGTGCACAATTGTGAAAAGTGACAAATTTGAGCTGAGGAAGTTGTTGAAACAGTTGTAAAAAAGGACTGGTTTTCCACATAAGGCTGTCGGCTGGGTTTTCAATAGTGACAGCAATCTCCAAACGAATCGCAGCTTGGGCAATCAGAACGGTATGTTCATACACCAAGTTGGCAACTTCCGTTCTGATCTTGTCACTGCCACACAACCAAGGGAAACCATCAGGATATGTATCGTCCCTCAGAGGACGTGGCTCTTTGATATTGAGGGCTTTCCGAAACTGCAGCCTTCCCCCTCGCCCTGCCCGCAGTGCCGCAAGGTGGCGCAAGGTGAATGAGCGAAACTTTTTCTCAGCTTGGGCTGTGGGTTTCCTGCACCTTTTTTCTTGACTGGTTTCATCAGGACCATGCCCTTCTTCAGAGCTTTGCCTTTCTTCAAGGTTTGGCCCTTTGCAGCAAATCAAACAATGAAGCAAAGTTTCAGCTTGAGCCTGTACTGCAAGGGAAATGCAAGGGAAACAGCCTGACACTGCACACCAATTGCCCTGCTCAGTGCTGTGTTTCAATGCCACACTGTTCTTACATGTCAGCTTGCTAGCTTTTCTCCCCTTTTTCAGCAGCTGTCTCCAATCTATGCCCTTTTCAAGGCAATTTTACAGCCCTTTTTCAAGGCAATGCCATTTTTCAAGGCAATTTTACAACCCTTTTTCAAGGCAATTTCAATGCCTTGTTTCAAAGCAATTTCAATGCCCTTTTTCAAGGCAATTTCACCTAGCTGGACATTTGTCTATTGGGTTCCAATATTTAAAATAGGACCCACTTCTTTGGAAGGTGTTTCTCCATTCCCTTCCACATTTCCAGCACCTAATCCCCCAGTCTGGTTTGCTCAGGTTCCTCCTCCACAGCCAGGTATCACAGGACACAGTCTGGCAGTCCAAGTACTCCCAGTATGCCATGGCCTCTTGCATGGTCCCAGGAAGAGGGGGTCTCATCAGCATGTCTAAAACATCCAGCTGTGCTTCATCAATGTTTTGCTCTTCCTCCATGGCCCTTTTTCAAGGCAATGCCCTTTTCAAGGCACTGCCCTTTTTCAAGGTTTAAAAAAAGGCGACTCAGGAGCTTGGGCCAAAAAGCTAGGTTCCAGGGAGACCAACTTCTGCTGCCACTGTTTGTTGCATGGCCATTTGAAAAGAAAGCAGTTTGAAACTCAGCCAATTTGCAACAGATTGAGAACAGCCATTTCACCGTATTGAAACAGCATTTTCCACATATGCTGAAACATCTTTCAACACCAATTTCAACATGATATTGTTGTTTTTTCAATATGGTATATTGACATTTGATGATATCTCTGTTGAAATAAATTTCAATATCTATATTGTATTTTTCAATAAACCCTTCATTTCAATATATGCATCAAATTTCAATAACTATATTGAATCTTTTCAATAAGGCGTACTCTGGGAATATGACAGAAGGGGCTCGCTTTTTGTCCTCAAAACGTAAGAAAACGCAGACGCGCAAAATGGAT
Source organism: Cladocopium goreaui (assembly GCA_947184155.2). Lineage (NCBI taxonomy): Eukaryota > Dinophyceae > Suessiales > Symbiodiniaceae > Cladocopium > Cladocopium goreaui. The sequence goes on from CAMXCT020001371.1 coordinate 125,005, forward strand.
GTCCCGAGTTCAAGTTTCCACTCGCAGCTGTTGCTGGTCAATCAGCTTGAACTTAAAATAATTGCTTCAGCAAATTTGCCACAATGAAGGGGCCAAAACTAATCTCTCCAGAACGGTTCTAGAAGACGTGCTGGTTTTGGTAAAAAAGGTCAGTGCAGCAATCTCATTGTTCGGAGCCATAAACACATTGCTTTTCTCACTCCACAGTTGTAGTAAGAGCTGGCTCACAAAAGCTTACTTGAATCCACTTCCATCATGCGAAGAGCTTCGTGTCAGGAGCGGCTTGCAAGGTTCCACATTCAATAGGATTGCCACGCGCCCGCTGTTTGGTCAGAACAAGGCTTTTTCCCGAGAGCGTCTGAGCGCAGGGTTCTTCCAATAGTGGGGGTCTGTATCTCACCTTCTCATCTTCACACCTTCTCATCTTCACACCTTCTCATCTTCACATCTGCTCATCTTCACATCTGCTCATCTTCACATCTTCTCTCACATCTGCTCATCTTCACATCTGCTCATCTTCATATTTTCTCTCACATCTTCTCTCACATCTTCTCTCATCTGCTCATCTTTCTTCATATCTTCTCTCACATCTTCTCTCACATCTGCTCATCTTCACATCTGCTCATCTTCACATCTGCTCATCTTCACATCTGCTCATCTTCACATCTGCTCATCTTCACATCTTCTCTCACATCTTCTCTCATCTGCTCATCTTCATATCTTCTCTCACATCTTCTCTCACATCTGCTCATCTTCACATCTGCTCATCTTCACATCTGCTCATCTTCACATCTTCTCTCACATCTTCTCTCACATCTGCTCATCTTCACATCTGCTCATCTTCACATCTTCTCTCACATCTGCTCATCTTCACATCTGCTCCTCTTCACATCTTCTCTCACATCTGCTCATCTTCACATCTGCTCATCTTCACACCCTCTCTCACATCTGCTCATCTTCACATCTGCTCATCTTCACATCTGCTCATCTTCACATCTTCTCATCTTCACATCTGCTCATCTTCACATCTGCTCATCTTCACATCTGCTCATCTTCACATCTGCTCATCTTCACATCTGCTCATCTTCACATCTGCTCATCGTCACATCTGCTCATCTTCACATCTCATCTTTATCTTCACATCTGCTCATCTTCACAGCTTCATCTTCACATCTGCTCATCTTCACATCTGCTCATCTTCACATCTGCTCATCTTCACATCTGCTCATCTTCACATCTGCTCATCTTCACACCTTCTCTCACATCTTCTCTCTGGTATGGCCGATCACGCTCAAAGGCTCGGTCCTTACATTGGGAGAAGCAGATAAACAAATTGAGACTTCAGCATGAGACACAGGTGGTCACATGCAGATTGGCAAAAAACACAACCAACGCGGCGACACGCACATCCCCTAGCCAGATCTGCGTTTCGCCATCACGAAAACAGCAAAGCAAAACAGCAAAAGGGGCAAGAGCCAACAACAACACCCACACAAAATGATTTGCCACAAGACACAGTGGTAAAGTTCCACTGTGTCAGCAAAAACGTGCATTGGAAACAAATTGGAAACAAATTAACTCCTACCAGGCCCATTGATTGTGAGACACACTCCATATTGTCTGCTACTGCAAGCGGACAGCTATCATCGAAACAAAGGTCTACTGTACAATACCGGCAGCCGCTCAGATTCCTCCCAAATGTTCTTTTCCAAGTATCCGCTAGTCGCTCAGAGGGGGAAGTAGAAGTTAGTGAACAATGTTTGTCAACATTTAGTCGCAGTAATATGGATCCAGTGTCACATGGTCAATTGGGCCGTCCCCCAGCAAGGAACGGCCCAAGGACTCTGGTATCACGGTCAGGCAGGGCTAGGCTGGTGACCATGGAAAAATTTGCGCTTCACTTACTCATCAGTCGACGTCAACGTGTTGACGTAAAAAGGAAAGGGCCAGACCACAAGGGGGAAGTTCATCAGGCACACTTGAGTGAAGTCAGCACATCGAATGACTCACCAGGCGGCATAGTAGTCGCAACAGTGGAGCACTTCTAAAATAAAAATGCACTGTCAATGGGGCAAAAGATTGCAACGTAGCAATCAGATCTGTTCAGGTACTTCCAGATTGTCTTCGTCTCAGAAAAGTACTTGCAGCGTAGCGCTACGTTGTAAAAGGCGTGGCTCAGATGGAGATACCAGCGAGAAGGTCACTCTCCCGTCGAGTGGGTCAGCTGGCCAACCACTGTACCGCAAAACAAATTCATGAACCATGGGAGCAGGCTTTGCTGCACGCGGGCGCCCCAGGCTGTCCGACAGAGAGTAAAACTGGACGCGCCAGTAATACTCGCTGCAGTGCAGCCCAGTCCATGGCTTCGGCCGGCTACAGTGCAACCCCCCTTTACTGCACCAAGTGTACGACCAGGGAAGGACAGGGCTGAAGAACAGCCAACAACAGACGAAAAACGAATTCGGGGAGAAAATAGCCTTCCAAAAAACCTAAAAGCGGGAAGGGAGATTAGGTGGTCCTGGGCGAGATTATGGCCGGGGGGGCGTTAGATCTGCTGACCTTAGTCACCTTAGTCACTAGTCGCCTTAGTAAAGGTGCAAGAGTGTGGAGAATCAGCACGAAACCCAATACACGACAAACAAAAACCAACAATCAACCCAACAAAGAAACAAGACAAGCAGCAGAAGAGGTCAACAACAGAAAGGAAAGTAAGCACACCAACACGTCCAGTCTGCGGACGCGAGGTGCACTTTGTACAGGTAACTGAGCTGCGGACGACATCCCATTTCTGAGTAACCCGGTAACAAAAACAAACAAAACACGGCAAACAAAAGCCAACAACACAAAACACACAAAACAAGGCAGCAGAGAGGAGGAGGCGCCGGGGGGGGCAGCACAGGACAGAGGGAGAAGAAGCAGCAAGAGCCGAGGAGGCAGGCACATGCAGCTCTAGCGGTATCCAAGGGAGTGTCATGGATCCCATAGTGGAGATCCTCTCAGTAGGGGAACGTCAGGCACCAAAAACAACACACGCAGCATGGTGTAGAGGGCGAAGCCCCACACAGGGCCGAAGCCTTTGTTGCCATGAAACATAATTTATGAGGCAAGGAGCAAGACGCGACCAGACTCCAGACCGAAGGGTCAGGCAACCGGGCCGTTGTGAAGTACAACCAGATGCCCGGGGGGAGAGACCAGCGAAGAAATCACAGGACCAAAACACCACACCACGGTCAACCGAACAGGGAGGGCAGGAAGGGGGGGAGCAGCCACCACGGGAGAAGCAACACCCAAAACCAAAGAGCACAACAAGAAACAAGAGAGGGGAGGGCACCGAAAAGAGGGCCGCAGCACAGAAAGCCAAACAATCAGACAAACACAAAACGGCGTGGGAGTTGCGAAAATCCAACAGGACCTAATTACAACCACTAGTCGCGCACCTAACGTCGAATGGGGTCGGCTTAACTCCGCGTCGAGCGTTTAACAAATTAAACACGAATTCCCCAAAACACGACGGCTGTCACTGCGAACTCTCAAATCCTTTTTCCAAACAGGAAAACACGAAAACAAAGCAAGTTGACTGTCGTGCACATGCAGCATGCTATAGTTGAACTTCTTCTGTCTCAACTGCTTTGCCTTTGCAACATGCAACGGCGGCGGTCGAAAAACATTCATTCTCATCATGTTGGTGAATTCATGGGTGATGAATTCACCATCTCTTCAAAAACAAAATCATCTCCATTTCCAAGTTCTCTTCAAACGCACTGTTTGCACAAATTCCAAAAACATCCAAACTGTTGACGAAAATAGTTGGCAGCTTCCGAAAATAAAACGCATCATGCAGAAAACAATTCCAGTCAAGGTTGTGGTTGAAAACGCATGCACATGTGTTTGAAAAACAACGTTGGTCTTGTCCAAAGAGTCGTCGACACCAAAATCATCTTCAAATTCATTTGCAGTCCAGGAAACCTCATTGCACATGAATTTCAGTTCCAAAAACATTCTTCTTCTCCATCAAGTTGACGAAAAACATTCACATGCACATAAAACGCATCTTCACGGTATTGTAACCAATTCCAGTTGTTCTCAAACCATTCTGCATCAATTTCAGAGTTCTGCCCAAATAAACCATTAACAACATCCTGTTGTAGCCACCATGCAAGTTACATCCAGAAACGTAGCACATGCAGTCCATATGCACGGGAGTGTATATTTCCATAGCCCCTTTTGCTGCGTTTCCCATCCATAGACAGCTGAACTCCAGTGAAGTATCAAAAAAAGACTCGCATGCCACACGTATGTATAAAAAGCTGTCATCTGTTCAACCTCCAGTGAGGACTTGCACACGAAGTCGCATCTTCACACCAGTTGCAGATGTATTGCAAAAATACCTGTGTACTTGAATTAATCCTGTGTTGTAATTCATTGACCGTGTCCACATTCTCATTGATGTAGAAAGAAAACAAAAGCTGTGCAAGAATGCCACATTGAAATTGCTCCACAACGAATTCCCTGCAGTCCAGCTCATCACCAAGGAAGCCCAAAGATTCTGCAGAGAGCATTCATCGCAACAAATTCCAGGCACATTGCACATGCAAAACAAAAATAGCCACCACCAGCTCCATGTTGTCCGCAATCACCCCATCAGCGCCAGGCAAATTCACGTTGGTAGACATAGCCTGCATTGAGAAATGCGTCCACCCTACAGTGAATTAAGAAGGCACAGAAATCAGGACCCTGTGTCCTGGGTGTCGGGGTCAGTTTCTTGCGGAACTGGCCAATCATCTTCTTTGCATAGCGGCACTCCTCCATGCTTTTGTGAAGACCCTCACAACAAAGTTATGGTAGGTGATGGGCTTCTCTGCAAAACGGCCCATCTTGAGAAGTGTGCAGGACCAATGGTATGTATCCTTGATCTATGCAGGCTGTGGCACATTGAAATCGACTTCCTCATAGTCGATAGTGGCTTCCACCCAGTTTTCATCCCATTTGTGGGTTGCTGGCAGTCCTGACTGCACCACTGGGAATAATGGCGGGGAGTCGCCGGTGTCGCAGATGAAGGAGTAGCTTCCGATGACACTGCTGGCACTTTCAGCATCCGAAGCTGATTCAACAGCTTCATGGCGTCTCTTGGACCCATCTGTCATCGCACCACTGTCATGCATTTTGTTCGAATTGGCTTCAACAATCTCCGCAGGCTCTTCGGGAGCAGGTAGTTGAGGTCCTTTTGAATCCTGCTTCCCTTTGTTTCCTTTCTCTCCTTTGAATTCACCTTTGAATTCTCCCTTTGTCGCATTCTTGCCACCTTTGTCATCTTTGCCACCCTTCTCAAATTCTGGCTTGCCACCTTTTGCAAATTCCGGCTTTCCACCTTTGGCAGGTTCGGTTTTGCCCCCTTTCTCATAGTTCTTGCCCTTGCCTTTCTGCTCCTGGAATGCCTTCTCACTCCCAATTGCAGACGCAGGCAACAACGGTGGGTCTGCCTTTGCTGAAGGAGGTAGAGGAACCTGTGCATTGAATTGTGGGAATCCTGCAGAATTGCCTTCATCAGGCGCGCAGTAGCGATTTGCAATCTGTGCAATTGCTGCCGCAGCAGCTTTCGCCTCTGCAATATCCGCATTCTTCTGATCCACATTCCCAAAAATTTGAATCACAGGTTTCTCATTCTTCTTCCCATCTTTGTTCTCATCTTCAATCCAAGGGTCGTCATTCGGGTCATATGGCCTGTCTTGCCATTTCTTGTGGTATTCCCGTGCATCAACGAACCCTGAATTCCCTCCAGCTTGTTGCAAAGTAGGTGGAGGTGCAGTTGGAGGCACCTTCCAAGCATTCTGGCTGTAAGCTTTTGGCCATAAAGCACCAGGAGGCGCTTTGCTATCTGACGAATTCGTAGTTGCCGGACCATGCACCTTAGCAGGACTTGCAGGCACCTGAGACTCTTCACAATCTTTCCAGTCATCATCATCAGGAGGATAGGGGCGGTTCATTGGAGCATTCTTGACTTCTTTGTTGTGCACAGTCAAGAGTTCATTCATCTTGCCACCTTCCTCTGCCTTGCGCATGAGTGCGCGCAATTGATCCCACTCTCCTTGTGTCATGTCCGTCCCCAAGACTGGGTCATTGGGATTGTAAGGCAACGAATTCCCCTTCTCTCCATACCATCCAGTACCAGAAGATTGGTCTGTAGGCCAGTGTTGGGGCTTTGGAGCCATGGCGTCACGTCAGAACCTAGTTCCTAATTGTGAACTGTTTCAACCCTCACACACACACACTAGACAAGAATGGATCATAAAAAAAATCCGGCAGGAACTGAGTCCTGTAACATGCAATTAGATTAGTTACCTAATTAAGGATGAATATATATACATCCTTAATTAGGTAACTAATCTAATTGCATGTTACAGGACTGTATATATATATATATATATAGGACTACGGTGGCCACCCCCCCAGGTGCACCACCGTAGTCCTGCGGGTACGTTTTCACGGGTCCCGGGGAGGTGTCTTCGTTGGTCACCGACCCCCCCGGGACCCCGGTGACCCCCCGCTAATAGAAATATATTAATAGAAGTTTTACGTCTATTCAGACGGTACACACACACACCCTGCCTCCGGCAGGGTGGTGCGCGTAAAAATGAAATGAAGATGAGGATGAAGGGGGAGTGAAAATGAGATGACCATGAAGATGAGATGAAAAGTTACTTAACCAGAACGCGAAGAGGGGAACGCAAAAGAGGAGGGAGAGAACACCAACACCACACACCTGGCCCGGAGCGGGCAAACCCTGAAAGGGCAAGGGAAAAGAAAAGCGGAGGGTCGACGGACACGGAACCAGACCAGCGGAGGGGGGGGAGGACGAAAGCGCCTGAACCAACCTGACACAGCGAAAACCTACAAACACCTCAGCACGCGACGGAGCCAACCTACCTGGGGAGGGAAGAACGCATGAGATAGGGGACCAATGGGGATTAGTTGATGAAACCACAAAAAGTTAAAACAGGATTCAGTTCCTAAACCTAGAAGTCGTGCGATTGTGCCACTCCAGGCCCGCGGTCAAGTCTTGCCCCAATTGGCATAAAACGGCTTTCAAGTTCCAGCGAATTAAGTGCACAATATGTTTAACCTCACCAGAAAACCAAAAAGAGAAGAAAACCATACCTGCAAGTCGTGTGCCTGCCTGGCTTCTTGTTCATGATGCATGGATGCTTGTGCATGCCAAAAGCTGCATAAGCAAAAACGGAGGTTTCTGAAGTTCGGCACAGCTTCACTCAGTAGAGAGGCATTTCACTGGGTTCACAAGGGACCACAGGGACGGCGGGAATCTCGAAAAGGCTGATAAAACGCAAGGCAGGCTGTTCCACTTTACTTAAACGAATTACTAAATTAAAATGTGTGAGTTCAGAATTCAGGTCAGTCGACATTGACCCCAACTGGGGTTGCCTCAATTGGCCCTATGGCACCATATCGGAGTCACCATAGGAATCACACTAGACAAGAATGGATCATTATATGATCCGTCAGGAACTGAGTCCTGTAACATGCAATTAGATTAGTTACCTAATTAAGGATGAATATATATATATAGGACTACGGTGGCCACCAGCTGCGACTTAAATGCGCCCAGGTGCACCACCGTAGTCCTGCGGGTACGTTTTCACGGGTCCCGGGGAGGTGTCTTCGTTGGTCACCGACCCCCCCGGGACCCCGGTGACCCCCCGCTAATAGAAATATATTAATAGAAGTTTTACGTCTATTCAGACGGTACACACTAGACAAGAATGGATCATTATATGATCCGGCAGGAACTGAATCCTGAAACATGCAGATTAGATACGAAACAAAGAAATTAACGATGCATCCTACGAATAATAGAAGTTCTCCTGAGTGATTTCCATGCCCACAATCTTCATCAAAAATACATCGGCGACGTGGTTTTGATGAAATAATCCAAATACATCGGCGACAGGTTCGGCGAAATAATCCAGAAAAATCAGAAATACTGTCGGCGACATGGTTTCGGCGAAAATACTGAGGAAGGTTCTGATGCAGTTTAAATAATCGTAAATGGCCAAAATTGATTCCAGATTGCGTCAACAGTGCAGTAAATTGAAGTTTCAAATGGACGACGTGGAGGTTCTTGGGTTGAGCCTCTTCCCATATCGGAAAATGAAATAAACATTGTTGGCAGGTACGTCAAAGGGACGTCTCCCCTTGATATCACTGTGACATCTGGCCGTCTTCGTTGGCACAGGAACCAGAGTCACACCTGTGCCCCCTGCGAAACAAAATTAACCCTTGAAGTCTTCAGCGAAGAGAAATGATTAACCCTTGAAGTTTTACATCTATGCAGATGTGTCACACACACACACCCTGCCGGAGCAGGGTTCTTTTTGGAAGAGATAGAATCGGTTGCGTTCTAGTGCACGAATTACTGTATATCTTCGATACAGTGATTTGGCCAGGCTTCATTCAGTCCTTCTTGGAGTTGATGTCGAAGCTTCTTGAAAGGCTCGGAGTGCGTCGTGGAAGCTCATATTTTCAACCATTCGCCAATGTTCGCCAAGTTCCCCAGATGCCCTGGCCGCCAAAATTGATTCGGATAGTTGCCCCGCCAACGTCGAAAGCGTAGTCAAGGATCCCTCTGCAGCCGAAGATGGTGCTGTATCAATGGCAACATTGCGAAAGGGATTGTTCCCATGTTGAAGGGGAATTTCAAAATGGTGGCGCCAATAATCCGAAGTTTGCTTGGACCATTCCCAGTTTCCCGATAGGCCGTAGAAGAAGTGTTCAGGATCTCGACATTTTGAAATTCCTGATGTTGGTATTTCTTCAATAAATAGTTCACGCTCATTGTTGGAGTGGGTAAAGATCTTGAAGTGAATCTGATGGACCACGCGCTCGGAGTATCGAACATGCCGGTGAGCTTCAACAGGTGGTAAGTCTTGCTTTGGGAAAGGTTCTGCCGGTTGAAGAGGGGCCGTGTATGTGTCCATCAATGTCGTAGTTGCAAGATCGGTAGGTGTAGTCACTGGGGTAGGCGAATGAGTCATGGTTGTATCGGTAGGGCAATCCATGGTACTTGGAGCTGTCAATGCGGAGGGTTCACGATTCGAGGAAGCCGGCCATGCCAAGCCCGCAGAGGTCGCGTCACGTTTGTTATCCATGGGTGAAACGGTGAATCGAAAGACAATATGAGAATTCAAAGCTGAGAGAATAAATAGACAAGTCGACAAGAGGTAAATCAAAATAGTCGTAATGACATCGAAGAATCAATAAATAGAAAACCGGACCAAGTACTCAAAGTCAACGCCAAAGAGATAAACAGAGAGGCCGGACAGCGTTCCTTTTTCTTTTTCTTTTTGGCCAAATGCAAGGTCTATCCGTTGAGCAGTTAAGGTAAGATAACGCCTTCACGAACTTTGTGGCACTCTAGTCGTAGAATAAAGGGTTGAGCGGTGCCTGGTTCTAGCCACGAAGATTGAATATAATTGTACTGTCGAATGCGCCAATCCGGTCGGTATTCTTCCAAAAGTTGCATGATAGTCCAGTCATTTTGTACTTGGAAAACATCTCCATGGAGGTCTGTATAGCGAAACTCCAAGTCCGAGTCGTTCAGGTGGATGTCCCACTGGGTGCGTAAGCGAGTGGTCAAGGCTGTACGTAAATCTCGAAATGGAAAAATGCCCGCTTCGACAGGTAGGAAATGACGGCACCAGGTGAAAAGAGCTTCTAGTTCTCCAGCACTAACATTTCTGAAGTTGGAGGCTGCCAAAGTACGGTATAAACCGTGATCAGGCTCACTACGATGTGTCAGCTCCTGCAAAGGAATGTAATCCACAATGACCAAAACGGGTCTGTATGGAGGTGGGTCGAGGATTCCTGCACGGTTGCCAAGTCGTGTAAATCTCGTTGCCGTTCTAGTGCCAGTGGGTGTTTGAATTTCTGCTGTATCTCGATATGGATGAGCACAAGAATAGGATGGGTCCATGGCGACTTCCGATAATAATTGAGCAAATAAAGCCCTGGTCGTAAATAAATCGCAAGGGTGAAAACTGGGAACCGGGTCATGAAGAGAACATGATCCACAGTGTCAAAATAGTATATAAAAGGAAGAATTGTCAAAGGGAACCAATGCATGAGGCTGCCGTCTTTTTCCAAGTCAGCGAAAGCGGTTAGACACTGGAGTCAGACATGTCCATAGGGCCATCAGCTTCTTGTGGTACTGTGCCAAATAGTGCAGGAGAGAGTGTTGCCGTGGTAGTAGGGTTCGGAGGGGCTCGAAATGTTGCCGGTGGTGAGGAAGGTGGTGTAGTTCTCCATGGTGGCCAAGATAAAGAAATAGGTGTGCCTTGTGAGTGATATTGAGCAGAGCGTCCCCAGCAGGATTGGAGAATATGAATTTGATCTGGGATGGCCACAAACGGTTGGTCGACGTGTACATTGTCGTGTTCAGGATGTGGTAGGACAGGGAACGAGGTTGTAGTGGACGAAGAGGATGGGAGAGTGGGAACATCATAGTATTGTCTCCATTGGTTGGCCGTTGTGCGTAGTGTGGTCAGATCCCTGGTAAGGTGGAGGTTCAGCAGGAAAGTTTCCAAAGGTCTCCAAGTCTCTCGATGGTCGTCAGTACGTTCCAAGATCCAAAGTTCAGCAGGTCGAGAGGTCAGGGGATAGGCGATCTTCTTGATAAAAATGGTATGAACAGTAGTAGAAGTTGGTACCATCCTGGCAATACGAGGGATATATGATGCCGATGACGGGTCCTCCATCTGTGGAGGATGAGCGGTCGAGGTGGTAGGGATGGTCGTCGACGAGGAAGAAAACATTGAATGTAGTTCAGCAGGAGGGTCATTCGCCATGGTAAAAAGTGAACGGAGTCGGAATCTGGAGCCAAAGGATAAATTGTGATAGCAATAGAACAACGGTTTCTCACGAAAGGTGGTCCAAAAACAAGAGTCAGCAAAGGTTGGAAAAATGGAGTCTTAAAATGAAAACGGATGTGTCGAGCGGACGGTCACTTTTTCTGTTGGTGATGGTAGTCGGTTTCAGGAACCACATGGCAATGGAGATGATCTCGTTGTCGTAAAGAAAGGATGCCCTTGAGGAATAACCTGAATTTGTAAAGCAAGACCCGTATCATGTTGGTCCGGGTGAGGTGCCAATGTGAGGTGTGGGCACTCACGAGAAGTAAAGGCGTCCAGGTGCTGATGAGTCTTCCAAGTTGGATAATACCAGTTCAGGATGTCCATAATCGAGTGAGGAAGATTGTCCAGCATGTGAGTACCTTGATCAGTGTCAATCATCAGGTAGAAGTCCGTGGGTTGAAGGTGTATCGACCATCGTTGTAGAATTGTATCTTTCACCAATGTCTTCAAGTCCGAGACAAAATGACTGCCAGCGTAGTCCGGATAGATGACCTTGAAAGTCTGGAAGAGGCTATCATATGCTGCCGTTGAGAGGTTGCCTGCGACTTGAGGTGCCAAAATGTTGAAGTACGGATTTTTGTGAGCCAGCTGCTGCATAGGCTTTAAATCCAGTTGTAGAATAACGGGTCGATGTGGTGCGGTAGATGGAGTTGTCCAGCCCGGTGGTCGATGAAACGGAGAAGTACCGGTAGAAGAAGGTGGCGTGCGAGTCGGAGAGCGTGATCTTCTGGTAGGCGAAATCGGGTCTCGGGCCATGGCGCGTTGAAGGCAATATCGATCCAAGTGAGTGCGGAGGGACATAATAATACAATGGAGCTGCAGTAGGACGAAAATCATGACGCAGGAGGAACTACAGTTTCTTCGCAACAAATTACGGAATAGTGAGACGGAAGGGGAGCAATACCAAAGGTAATGAAATTGCTCAGCAATGCAGCCATAGGGTGAAACCAACATATCATATGATCAAAAGGTGAGAAACGGGAAAAACCGCAGGCTTTTTCCTGTCTGGAGGCGTGCTGCAAGTGGTCAACCATGGGTGTTCTTGATCTGGTTCCACATCGATCGAACATCAGCTTCGGTCTTGCCCATCTTGGTAGAAATGACTCGCCAGGAGAATCTGGATTTCTCATCAGCTTTCAGGGTCCGAAGTTTTTGCTTTTCCTCGGATGTCCAGGGTGTCGAAGGGCTAGGAGAGCGTGACGGCGATTGCTGTTCTCTGCGCCGTCGTTTGCCTGGAGCCTTGGGAGTTGCATTGGTTTTCTGTTTACGTTTCTGGGATGAAGGTGCCGTAGACGATAATTTCGAAGGATCTGGGATAGCATCAGGTGGTGGAGCAGCAACATGTTGGTGTGGTTCAGGAAGATTGTGTCGTAGTAGGTCGTCCATGAAATCATCCTCGTCTTCCAGGTCAGGTGGGGGAATGTTGGCTTCATCGATAAATGCTTGAGTAGAGTCCGAGTATTGCGGCTGCAGACCTTCGGGTTGATGCCAAACTCCGGTACTTGGTAGGGGCGTGGGCTCAATGTTGGGAATAAGGGTAGGAGGAAGTAATGCCATTGCCCGATGTAGAAGAAGATATGCATGATGAACATCGTGAAGAAACTGGAAAAAGACAGGTTCTTGAAGCGGGATCGATGTTGTAGCTGACGGAGACGTCATCGCTCGAAGTTGCGTAAATCAGGAGCAATATGGATAGAAGCGAAGTGAGAATAAAATAGCTGAAGGTAACAATATAGCGGTGCAATAAATGAATCCCAAAGTCATGTCACGGTTTCGAAGGATCGGAAGGGTGAAACGTAACGGTGGGACGCCACAGCCACTCGGCAATAATTGATTTTACCACTCGACTCTCGCATGAACTCAGAGGTCCATAATGACACAGCCCCGGACTCTGGTGGTGGGGGTCAGTGCATTTGATTTTACCACAAAGACGACACTTGGAGATATCGCCGGATAGGTTTGGCAGCCGCTGTTAAATCGGGTGAGTTCTTTCAGGAGCAGGGTGTGCACATTTTGCCACAAGGAATAGTCGGGACACGAACCCAGATAATTGCACTGCCAGCGGCGATGCCGAGAATGGGGCCATAACCTGGTTGAAGTCGCGTGGAGGGCTGTAGCGTAGTGCAAAGGGTTCGAACTCGATGCAAAATCCCAGGAACTCCTGGTCGGGCTCCGTTTCCAGAATAATTGGGTTGCCGTAGAACTCCGGGTGCAAAAAGTTTGTAAAAGCGATTTCGTAAGCCCACGTTGGATCAGCTAAGCAAAGTCGGTTGTCCACATAGCGAAGGAGGCGAGCTGAAAGGTCCATAGTGGACAAAGTGGTCTGATAGGTGCGGTACCAGATTTCCTCAGAAAGGGCGACGACCATCATGCACAGGGCTGGGCTCAATGGGGAACCCATAGGTGAGCCTCGAATTTGTTCATAAACTGAGGTGCCGATGGAGAACTGGGTCATTTTCAATTACTAGGGCCATTGAGCTCATTTCGGTTTACGGGTGAACTTTTTGCATATATCAAAAAACTAATTAGCTAAATTCATATATATATTTTTTTTGATAAAAATCAACCCAAAAAAACTCAAACTCTGAAAACCAGCACCCCTCAGGCCATGTCAAAAAACATGCAGGGGGAAAAAAAAATGCCTCAGATGTTGACGTAAACAGCGGAAGTTGAACACCAAGTTCGTAATAGTCAAGGGATTGGATTGGAAATATATATGACCTGGAACCAGGAAAATCACATCGGCTCAGCAAAATGCTTGGATTGCACCATTTCTCTCTCTTTCCTTGCTTGATCTCGGAGTATCGGTGTGTCTTTCCAAAATTTGGACCGATGCTGCTGGCCCACATGAATCTGTACATTTAAGGTGGTATCCAGCAACATGTCTAGCACATGCATTTCAACATGCATGTTTTGTAGATGAGAACTACCTATTTGCCATTTTTTTTGGCACTTGCTTTCCTCGAAGCAGCCTTGGCAACTTGCTTAGGGGTCACCTTGGCCTTTGGTTCCTTTCCTTTCTTCTTTGGTGCCGTTTGATCTTTGGGAGCCTCCACAGGCAATGACTGAGCCTTTTTGAACTCGGGGTCGTTCTTGAAGCCCAGTGCGAAGAATTTGTCCACCTGTGTGGATGTCGGCCAAAACTATAAGTGCAATCTGCCAAGTGGGATTGCTCAATGTACCAGGTGACCATCAATAAGAACTTATCTAACAAAAATTACATGAGGCATGAGGTAAACCATATAGTGTCCCAAAGAATATATTTGGTGAGGCTTCGTTGACATTCCATCATGGGAATCTTACATTATGATTGTGTTTTTTGATCAAATCAAATCAGTGAAGAAAAAAGTAGAATATGAATAGTAACAACTGTTCATAGTTAACAGCCTTAGGCATTCCCTTTGGCCTACAGGCCCCAAAGCAGGGGTTGTGTAAAACTTGTTGATGTAGAAGGTTGGTTCGATGATGATGATGATGATGGTGGTGGTGGTGGTGATGATGATAATTATGATGATGATGCTGATGATGAGGCTGATGACGATGAGGAGGAGGAGGAGGAGTAACATGATGTTTCATATAAACAATATATACCATAAACATCACTATAGCAAAGAATTATATATAGCAAAGAAAACCTAGATGCTGCCCACCCCCTGGCCTCTTTCTGACGGTTGCTCGTAGTAGTCGGTAACTGGGAATCCTTCACATCATCCTTCTCTGTCGATACCTTTGGGCTGGTCGTGGCTGCATCAAAGGAAATCTCTTGGTTGGCTGCATCTGGAACAGCTGAACCCGATTTGGGCTCTGCATCTGGAGCGGCTGAAGCGGACTTGGCCCCAACCCCCATGTCATTCCCATTGCTGGCTGTGGCTGCATCAACGGAAATCTCTGAGTTGCCTGGAAGTGGAGCTGGTGAACCCGACTTGGGCTCTGCATCTGGAGCGGCTGAAGCGGACTTGGCCCCAACCCCCATGTCATTCCCATTGTTGGCCGTGGTTGCATCAACGGAAATCTCTGAGTGTCCTGGAAGTGGAGCTGGTGAACCCGACATGGGCTCAACTTCCATGTCATTCCCATTCTCTGCCTCAGAACCCTTCTTCTGATCAACATCCATGTTAGTCTTTGCCTCGGAATTCTCAACCTCCAACTGTGCCATAGCCACAGCTGCCTCAGAATTTTCATTCGTCTCTGCAGCAGGAAGCTTGTGGTCAACCTCCATCTGCTTCTCAACTACCTCAGAGCTCGGCTTGCCCTCTGGCACTGCAGTGCTCTCTGGTTGACCAAGCTCAGTTTCCTTGTCCTGCATACCATCTTGTCCATTGGTGTTCTCATCGGCTTTCTCACCTGAAACTGAAAAAATGCAGTGGCAACAGCAACAATTGCATAAATGCAATTTTATGGTATCATACCTGAGACATTGAAACAGAAGTTTTGGATCAAATATCAAAAAGTATCTTTGTGGACATTGTTTACAAACTCTCTGTGGAGGACACTATTACCAAATGCTGAAACTGAAAACTGAAAACAAATAATTATTTGGTCTTCCCCGCTCACCTGAATCTTCAGCTGGTGGACCTGAATTCTTTGCAGTCTTGCGCTTGGCAACACCTTTCTGCACCAACCAATCCAGGAAGTCGGCCAAATCTTGTCCAGGATCATTCTCTGGCACCCCGAAGACGAAGTCCGGGTCGTACTCTTCATACAAGAAGTCTTTCAACTCTGGACGTTGTTTTGCACGCTCAAGCTCCAACTCAAAATCAAAGTCCGGGTGAAGGAAGAGCTCATCGAGCTCAGATCGAGATTCTGGTAGTGCATTGTAGTCAAGACGCAGCAGCTCGACTGAACCATCCTGCACAGCGGGCAAAGCAGATGTTTGCTCCTGTTCCTGCTCCTCAGCTGTGGCGGCTTGTGACGGTTCTTGTTTCACCTCGAAAGCAGAACAGATCTGCATGGCAAAGCTCAGCTTGTTGATGGGGCCTTTGAAAGCCTTGCCTTCATCATCCATGCGCATCGATTTGATGCCATTCTCGATGGTTTCCCGTAGTGATGTCATAGCTGATGAATCCTTGAGGATGAAAGGAGGCAAACCAGTGAGCACCTGGGAAGGCAAGGGTTACATATTGGAAAACAATAAGAAAACCAAGTCTTGGTTACAGAGAGAAATATCAAACGTCCCCAACTTCGCAAAGAAACCCTGGGTGATGTTCATATTTCAGGTTTCAGAAGTTCAGAAGTCAGTGGAATATTGCTGAAAGAAAGAAGGCAAGGAACCAGAAAATCACACCCAGATCCTCCAGAAGTATGGCATGCATCACCGAAGTCCATAGCACCCACATTGCACTGGAAGTACAAGTATCCAGGTGGAATTGTAACGCCTTGGAACATATCCAGGAAAACATAGAAGCCGTTGTTCTCAATCAATGCAGACCGGGTCATGTTGCCCATTTCCTCAGAGATCGTGGCAACACTTTTTCCCGACTTCTGCACGTTGAAGAAGCTGAACGGAATGCCAGCAACGAAAGTGCTACCATGCAAACTCACCACGGTTCTTCCAAACATGAAATCACTGAAGTTGCAGCACTGCCAATCAGCACCAGCTGCAACCACTTGAGGGGAAAGGATCTTTTCCAGAACATCAGTGTGTGGACTCTTCTGAAACTTCTGGACAGCTAAGGAAAGGATGTCCTTTGTTCCACAAAGAATTTTGGTCAACCATTCCTTGACCTTGTCTGTCTGGTCAGCAAAAAGATCATCCACAGCAAAATTCTCATCACCCCGGAAGTTGTGCGCCGCATCCGGTTTATCCTTTCTCGCTTTGGTGCACTCGACAACGTTGTAGATGCCCTTGAGCTTACCCAAGATGTCACTGGTCACGCTGAAAGCCATAGCCTTTGTGATGTTTGGGTGCTCGTCAAAGTCACCTGAGCTGGGCTGAGCAGTGAGCACATAATTGACTATCAAATAAAAACACTTGTGATATATGTCACAAAAAGAACCAATAACCTTGGTTACTCTTGTGACACCCATCACTGTCACAATCACAAGGTTGGTGTTGCAGCATTCGCTGTTGAATTCAGTTTCTATCAGCCATATTTGCACCCTGCCAAATGCCAAGGTACCCACATTTTCCGACTTTATCAGCATGAGATCCTTTGCAGATGCCAGCAATGGCCAAATACCATCCTCTTCATCTGAAGCCCAACCATCCTGCGAGTTCTCATCCTCCACAGCAGCATCAGGGCCACCATTGCCCTTGGCCAAGTCTTCTCCAGCCAATGCGTTGCCCTCTTCTCTAGCCTTTGCCAACATCTTTGCTTTTTTGGCTTCTCGTTTGGCTAACTCTTTGGCTAAGCGCTCCTGACGTGCTTGTTCTTTCACCTTCTCCTGCTCGACCTTGTCCACCAAGTCATTCAAGGTGTTAACCCCCTTCTGGATGGAAGCTGCAAGGCCTGTCATGTTCTTGTCATAGTCAGTGAGTTCCTTCTTGGTTGGAGCTTCTAGCTGGTGTGCCTTTCCACTGCTCATTGGGCTGAGTGAATTTCTCAATGATTCACGGTCCATGTCGTGAACCATGGTTCTCTCCTTGGATGGCGATGAGACCACTTCAGGCCCCATAGCCACGAGCTTCTTGAAGCGCTCGGTAAGAATGTTAGAAAGCCTCAGTGTAGTGGCATAGTGACATGGTCTCGAATGTATTTATGATGTGTGATTTGTCTATGATGGATAATGTAATGTATGTATATATCAACACACTGTATGTATATATATGTGTGTGTGTAAAAGGCGTAGTATGGTTGTTTACAAATAATCATAAGTGAACATATCGGATGTATTCAAAAACAACATATATATATATATTGTAAATATTTATATTGTTGTAAATTTGAAAATATTTTGTATTCGTGTAGTTTGAAAAATGTTTTGTCTGAAGTATCAACAATGCATATTAATAGGATATTTGATATTGGAAAACATGTTGTAAAATATTTGATATTGGAAAACATGTTGCACATGGCAAATATTTGATATTTGTATATATATATATATATACACCATTGTTTACAAACACACCTTATATATGTCAAATATACCGCATGTACAATATATTTCTTTTGAAACCAAAAGTTCATTATTCTATTTGTTTGATATATACATATATATATATGCATATTCTGCATATGATATATATATATATGTGTGTGTGTATTTGTGTGTGTGCACAATGAATTGTCAGAATCTATGCCAGATGAGTTGTCAGAAATGTCAGAATACATGTCAGATACATTGCCAGAAACGTCAGAATATATGCCAGATGAATTGACAGAAAAGATACCGCATATAATGCCATATGATCTGACAGAGCAGAGTATTACGATGATAATAACCCGAAGTAAGTAAACATAGTTTTTTTTAAATTATGGTTTATCAAGCTTTAAAAGTTTTGGTTCTGGGTAATTTTTGGTAATAGATATGAGATTGATGAAATGTTACTTTTGACATTGGGTTGGCCTTCCCCAGAGAGATCCTTACTAAATATTGTGCGTTAATCTTTTTTCAAACCATGTTGTCACTTGTGGGTATAGTTCTTCTTTAGAAGGTCAACCCAGATTAAAGTTTTGCAAAGTATACAAATATACACACACATATATATATAATTAATCATATCATATCATTTTAGAAAAAATAGTATTTGATATTACCCTATATTATATTGCATTGAACTACATTGCCTTATTTTACCCAACTATATTTTGATCATATTATATTGCATTTTATGTTTTATTGTATGAAATTATATCATATGTTATTGAACTATATAGTTGTTTATCATATTCTTCTTGGTATTAAATTATATGATATTATATCCTGATTATATTCCATTGTATTCTATGATTTTTTGAATATATTATGTCATATTATATTGTATTGTACTAGATTGCATTCTATTAAAAAACTTTGTATGTTTTAAACAAATATATTGTCTTAAAATAAGAAATATTACAATAAGTTTTTATCATCTTGTAATATATTATATTAGTTTATTCATTTTTGTTTTAAAACTGCTATATTGTGATGAATTAAGTCATATTACACTATGCAATATTCAAATGTGTTAAACTGTTTATGTTGTTTTAACATCATATTGTATTAAATGAACATATATTATATTAAAATACAAATCTTCCTAATTTAATATATTATTCTATGTTAAATGAAATCATATATAATATATCTTATGGTTTGTGTATTATATGTTACTTTTATATAGTTTTAATATATTATGATATGTGTTTTTCGTTTTTGACAACATTTATATATGCATGTTTCTATGCAAAAGAACAATAATAATATATGTTGTATGAAATTTTATATACATATATACATTATTGTTTACTTGAAATGTTTGAAAGGAACTCACACACGTATACTTATATACATATTACATATGTGTATATATATATGTTATGTGTTGGTTGTCATTTGGCTGTCTCAGCTAGGAGAAACAAACCCAGAAACAAAACAGCTGCAATGCAACAGCTACTCTAACCAGAAACCCAAACACAAAACATAACAGCTACTCTGATCTCACGGAAAGAGTGATCGAGAAACTCCTCCGTTCCTTCATAACCCTTGGCAGCTTCAAGTGCATGTGAAACTTTTTTGCTCAACACGGAAATCTCACTTGACCATTTTCGGGATGTCAACAATGCATCTCGCTGAACCATGATCTTGGCAATCTCTGGATCCTCACCCTTTTTGGGTCGTCCCCCAGCCCCATCACCACCACCGCGGCGGCTGGTCGCGTCGGGTCTTGCCGATCCGGCCTTGGCCTTGGCCTTCGGCTTTGCCTTGGCCTTTGCGAAAGAACTCTCATGTGGCTGCCCTGCCCAAGATGGCAGCGTGATCGCTCCGAAGGTATTGTCTAAGTGCGGCCAGGACTGTATTTCTGTGTGTATGAACATGGAAGTATGGCTGAGTTCAAATAGTGCATTATGCTTGCCATCAACAAACAGCTTAAGACCAAAAGTTATACTAAGATTGGCGCCATTCGTGTTGTGGATGTTCATCTCTACATCCAATTTGCTGTCACGTAAACCTCACATAGGGTTACAACTTGTGACACAAAACCAAGCAATCGAAATCGCAAAAAAAAAGTACTGAACAGCTGTTGATTGTTGAACACTACTGAAAGATTATTGTACTTGAAAAATATCAAGTCTTAAGCTAGCAACCGTCCCGGATATCGTCCAATTCTTCTTGGTCACCACGTTCAACTTCATAAGTCCGACGCTCCTGCCACAGTTGATTGATCAATCAACCACTCTGAGACTTTGTAATCTACATGTGAGAATGCATATGTTTTCAACTTACCCAGCACCTACACTTTCTTGTCTAAGGAAAACATATTGGGAAAGTCAGTAAGTCAACAATGTTTGTATCTCCCAAGGAAAGCGAAAGTATACAAACCTGACTATATAGTATGTATTATTTCCTAAACCTGAACCAGAGGCTGGCCTCCACTGCTTTCGCATTCTCAGTACGAGATCCGGCAGTTCTGCGAAGTGATCCAATTGCAGCCACCGTTTGGTTCCCAAACCTGATTGTTTTATCTAAAGCAACTCTGGTGGATATCTGGATTTGCAAATTTCGAAGCTTGACAAAATTCAAGCGTTAACTTCAGAGAGAAATGATTGTAGTCCAGCCACTGGTCTGTGCCTTTCGGCACTTGAGGGTCCCGAACAGCTTCTTGCCACTATTCATCAGCATCCTTGTCGGTGAAGTTGTACCACTTCTTCATTCGCTTTTTGAACCTGTTGGACTTTCAAACAAAAACATTCTCATATCCTTGGACATACCAAACCATTACATGTACTGAGTACGGCATTTGTTTTGTATTACCAAACATGTTCTTGCCGGCATCATTGTACGAAAACATTGTTTTGATATACATAGACAGCTCCTATGTTCTTCCATGCAACATGGACAGTTGCCTGATCTCGTTCAAATAATCAGCGCCCGCATCAATACCACGCGATTCGATGTTCTGAACCTGAGAACAAAAGAACAACCTCCCGCCACCCTTCACCTCCAAAAAAAATACAATGTATATTGATTGGCTTTGCAAAACCGCATGTTTTTCTGTACAAGAAAAGTACTTTGATCATCTTGAGAAGGAAACGGACTGAATGGTTTGGAGCTCACGCTTCTTTCCACGCCCCCCAGTATTGCGATTCGCCAAGACCAATGCTTTCTTTTCATCCTTTGCTGGATTTTTTCGCAGCGGAATAGAAGCATACAAACAGCGAACACGCAAAAAAAAACTACAAACAGTAAAGTCATTTGGCGTTAGATCTTGATCATCACACATCACAAAAATGTTTAGTCGGTCTACACAGGCGAGATTCGGGTGTCTTGGACTTCCAATCATCAATGTTCTGGGAGCAATATCGCTAAGAACTGTGGCATTTGGAACATTTGTATTGCTTGCCGAAGGTGATGGCCAGTGACACGGGAACCTGCTCCTTGCAGTCCATGCACCTCAGTCAGAATATGAGTGTGATATGTAAATCACTGCATATACACAATTGTGTTAACACAAACTGAACATATCATTGATTGACTGATAGGACCAGGTACAATAGCCTGATTCCAGGCTCCGTCGTGAGGTCGAAAGCAGACAAACAAATCTATCTACTCACAACAACCTTTGGAGTCACTAACGGCTCTCAGTAGAGAAATGTAAAAGGAAGCAAGCTGAAACCACCTGAAAACATAGATCACCTTGGAAGATTTCAAAGGGGAAAGACCACCAGCAAGCACACAGTCAGAGCGCAAAGTTTGTTTGCCTCTGCAAACATCATATTGCTAATTCACATTGACATGTGAAGTCAACAGCTGATATGATATGTATTAATTCCGAAACATGTGAAAATCGCATATCTTTTCCCCCGGAAACGCGACTCTGTCACATTTTGGTCAACGTGTCGCTGTTGACATCATACTTTGACAAACATCACTGCACAGCAAACCATGAATCCAATTGAACTGGAGTGCATGGCATTGCCTGCCAAAAAGCACTGCCCTCTGTGGGAAACAGAAAGTGCTTCGACTAAGTTACATTTCATTACATGTGCAATCTGTTTCGTCACTGGAATCCCCTGGCTCAACATGAGCTCAACCCCGTGCAAGAATCGGGATTGGCTACGCAGAAACATTCTGCTGCAGCCTGTGGTCAAGGTAGGCAAAATTTCAATGCCATAACGTGGTCGGGTATCAGCATTCTGATTGAAATCAGCTACCTTCCACTGTGGAAATCGCTCCGTGTATTTCTTCTCACCTGCAGCTGTCCAGGGGACATCCACATTGTATATAGTAAGCATAAAGTTCCTCAAACAAGAAATAACCGATTCGCTATTGAAAATTGAAAAGGCATATGGTATAGAGAGAGAGAGAGGAAGAAACAAAACCCGAAGATAGATGTAGGACCAAGCTTGCAGACATGAAACGCTTGACATACGATTCAGTCAACTCGTGCTTGACGGAAACATCAAACAAGATGTCCTCCAACTTGGTCATGCAATCGGCCACATTGGAATGTAGGCAAATAGTTTTCACATCGTCAATGTTTTTGGTCAGCCTTAGGAACACACACTGGTTTCTTTCAAAGCTTTCGACAAACATAAATCATACCACCAAAACACAAACTTCATTCTTCAGTGTCAACAGCACATATTGACGAGTACGACTGACAGGAAAATCTGCCAGTCTGGGATCCAGCTCCACTGGGTCTTCGATATTGAAAACAGATCCTTGGATATCATAAATCATAAAAGTGAGGCATTTTGGCAATCACCAAAGATTCTGATTTTGAAGAAATGCAAAACTGTGCTTAAAGCATCTAAGTATCCCAAAACACTTGCCAGCAATTCTTTTGCAGGACACTGACGTACATTCTCATGAACCCATGCCTTCGGCCTTGCTTGCACCATCATCTTGCACCTTTGACACGGCAAAAGCTTGTATAATGTTTAGGAATAATGAAAACTTGAACTATGCAAATACACTTGGATAGCAATAGCCATAACTGCATCCAAAACACGCGGTGAGAAATGCAAGGACCGTTTTTCCTTCTTCTCCAAGACCCGGCCCCCAAGGGGTCCAATCCTTATGTTTCAGTCAAGCATTCTAACTCAACAACATTAATAATCTTGAAACTTGAAACAACATGATAAACCAAAAATATAATCTCGCACCCCTATCTCAAAGGATTTGCGTCAAGAAACCGTGCATGGGGTTCCCAATAAACCCAAATCCAATGTATGATCACCACCATCCCTGGGTCCACGTCTGCAGTACTTGTTGCAACGGTAACACCAACAGTTAAAGTCCAACTGCACAGATTCATCCATAATAATGTCTTTCAGCTCGGAAAATGTACGCCTGCATGATTCATGGGTTCAGGCAAGTGAAAGCAAATTAGTTCGTACAATGTTCGTACAATGATTGTACGAACTATGGTTGGTTCGTATAATGTTGTATGAACTTTGCCTCTGTATTGTACGAACATTATACGAACTGATTTTCCCCATTATACGAACATTGTACGAACATTATACGAACATTGTACAAACATTGGTTGACATTGTACAACATTGGTTGGTAAAATGAAAAACCAATATCTAAACCAAATAAAACGTTTTTGAACAAATTCTTGCATCAGCCTGCGTGAAAACACCAAAGGCAATTCAGCATTGTCAATCTCACCCTTTCGCAATGCATCAAGATGTTCTACAGCATCATTGAACTCTTCATCAACTGACAGACCTTCCAATCCAGAATTGGCTCGTTTCACCAACACCCACCCTTTGTGAGCGTCACCAAGTGCATATTTCAATACATGTTTCTTGGTGAAAAGAACAGAGCAGCCAAGGTGAACACTTGAGCTGTCGGACGAATCTGAAGATGATGAGATGCTGAGGAATGTGTTGTCAATCAGCCACTCCTGAGAAATCATCACCTAAGCCAGAAAAAAAAACAAACAAACAATCAAGTTGGCAAAAACCAGGTTCCTTTGATATTGTTTTGTGAAAAGACTATATAACGTATGTGTTTTCGAAGTTGTTCATAATCTTGTACAAGAAACTGTTTCAAAATATGGCTTCAAGGCATCTTCCTTCACTGATGGAGGGAGCATCTCTGTGATGTCTCCAAAGCAGCACATCGATGGACCTAAGGTTCTGCTGGAAAACTAAATAGAGCTATGTCATCAGGCAACTAACAATAATAGTCGACAACCAGAGTGCCAACATAACAACACATAACAATGAATACAATAAAAACACGTGAAATGAAACATCATTGGTTCAGTGAATGGCTGCACCATGAAACAGTAAAATGATTGAGCATCTGACGTGTGGACTGAATGACTGTGCGACATTGGCGGTTGATGTCACCAGCTGATACAAAATCGAAGCTGATTCCCATTTGGGAACCAAGAGATTCGGCAGCTGCTTCTGCACAACTCGATCCTGTAAACTCCGTGAACACCTGTACCTTTGTGTGCTGAGGAGCTGTATGACCAGCTTTCTTCAAACACGCATCAAACCTGGATGCCCATTGCCAAGGACTTGTGCTACCACTGATTTTCAGCTCTGTTGTGTCTGGAAAATCAATGTCACCACGTCGTTTGGAATTCTTTGGCTTGACTACCTTGCCCTTCTGAACATTACCACGACGTCTGGAATTCTTTGGCTTGACTATCTTGTCCTTCCGAACTTTACAACTTGCACGAGCCTTTGGTTTGCGTGTAGCTGGTCTCTTCTTTGTAGCTGCCGCAGCAGGTGCTGCCTATGAGTAGTGGAACCATGGATGGTGTCAGTACAGTATGCACTAAGCTTAACAAGCAGTAAGGAAAACAACCATACAATATAGCAAAGTCAAGTTACTTTTGGGGACGCCGCCTTCCCAGTTCTCATTGGTCGTTTCACCAAAAAAGACACAGGAAGAGTGTCAGACAATGCATCATCGTCTGCCACACATCGTCGTTTCAACAGCGACGACACTGGTGCATCGTCGGACAAAGAAAGATTGTCTTCCATGACAATGAACACTACTTGAACTTGAACGCAATATAGCTGAGATATTTGTTGATTCCACAAAGCAAATGAACGGCAACTCATGAAATACACCCTTGAAAATTCACCACGGAGTATGAAGTGTTGTGGCATACATAAACATCTTAGACGGAGAAGCAAAGAAACTTCAAAAGATACTAGGCATAGAGAAACAAGAACATACACATAAACAAGAAGTGACAGTCTGACTTTTTTCAACCCAGGAGAGACAGTCGGACTTCAGAGTAATAGCGGCTGACAATGATGTCCTCAACTGTACGCTTTCTGCTATAGTCTAGGTTTGCTCCCCAAAACCTGTTACCAGCATAATCTACACGTCGCAATGCTTCACGGGCTTGCAGGATTGGAACTTTAGATTCCCACTCAGATTCTTGCATCACTTCCCGAAGTACTGGTAGGGCAACCTCACAAATTGTGCGATGTCCGTCGTTGGCAACCTTAGGGGTGATTGATAAACGAACTGGAGCAGGAGGATCTGGTGCATGAACTTCAGGCACATTGTGCGCAGCTGGCAGCCTAAGACAGGTCTGGAGCTGGGAAAGATTTGATTTGACGCATCCCCACAACTATCTTTATATTTTTTAAAAATGTTCAGAAGGAATGTAACTGTTACATAAAACAGCTTGAACATAAAAACTACCAACACTGTGTTGTGTTGTTTGTTAGTGAGGCAAAGAAAACATACAACCATGCAGTTTCAGAGGAACACTACCCCATCCGCTGGTGGCTCTTCTGTGTCAGAAATGACTATACTGTCAATACTGTCATTGACAGGCTCCTCCCTGGTTGGTGGCGCTGGAATCTGCCTGAGTTTCACAGTGACTAATTGTCAATAAACATGCATTGCACAGTGAACATGTGAATTAAGGAAACACCAAAAAAAACACATTACCTAAAGTGGAAAACTTATCTTAACTAGTTTTGAAGTATCTTTCTTGACACGCAACGTCGAACCGTGTTAGCAGGGCATATGCCTGTGGCATCAGCAGTTCGTTTCCTCTGCAACTTGGAAGATTTTTGTAACTTGTCTGTCCCGTCTTGTTTGAAACTTCGAGAATAGGACGGGTCCAATCGTGGATCCTTGTTTGATTGTCCACTGAAAAAATCACACAAAGCAGCGTAGCCAGCAGCCACCAAAGCAATAGGAACCTCCTGCACCTGGCTTGTTACATGCAGTGGCATACAGCAAGTGGAACTGGGCTCCCTAATATTTGGTGAATAGAAGAAACCAACAAACAAACAGAAAACTACCAATAACAGCTTTGCATTGAAGTTCAATATAGACACCTCGTCATGGTATGTCATGGCGTACAGCAATGCCTTGATTGTAGTATTTCTGCTGCAGGTGTTTGTGGGTGAACATCTTGTCGGATTCATAGCACAAAGCTTTGTCACTACCTTGGGTGTCAAAGAGAATGTTGTTTCACGCACGCAAGCGCAAAATCATATACTTATGTGTGAGAAAAATATGGCCGCGGATGCAAACTTACTATCAATAATTATTGTGTTTCTCTTTTGGTGTTTGTTTTGCTTATGTCAAAAACGCAAGAGGTGTAATTTTCCTGTTGGTTTAGAGGTTGTTTTTTTGGGTGGATGCCAAACCAATATGAAACTTGTTACAATAGAGCACATGTTTTTTTGTGCACATCAAATAATATGCCATGAACACGAACGCAAGACAGAGTACTTTGGCTTGTTTGGCCTCAAAGGTTTGTTTTGCATGTCCCGAAATGCTAGAAAGAACTCAGTGGAAGAAAGCGCATGAAACCGCAAACGCGTAAGACGCCACCTAAAACGCATAAGGGTGGGAAGCTCATGACTAAAGGTTCATCACCAAAGTTGAATACCCGCATAGTTGGGTGAAAACTTTAGAACACACCAAAAAAAGACATCAAATTTACAGCTACGGTACAGTCAAGCAGAATAATATAATAGTACTGACATTGACTGTCAACATAAAAGGTTTTCTCTTGGACTGCTGGCTTGATGGATGCCCCCGGCTTGCAAGCAGTCCAGCCAGAACCAACAAGTTGTTGTCTCAGTGTCCAAAGGCTTTGGCTATCTCTGTCTGCAGGTTCACTCACTAAGCTGGGACTCCGAAGTGTGGTTTTGGTTTGCAGCGCATCCTCCAATAACACAAAGCGACCTGTTTCAGAATAAACAGCCAGCTCCTTCGATTCCAACCACACAGCAGCGGGTTTCAAATGTGGTGGGACAACTACTGGTTTTGATGTTGAAGCCGCCAGCTGACCCAGAGTTTCCACATGTTTCCTGGTATGCAGTTGAGCCCAATCCCCATGAAATCAATATTGATTATGTATGTTTCTTTGTTTGGGTTTTCACCCAAAAAAACTCTTCGTGACAAACACAAACAAATATACCATTAAATGTAACAATGTTTCTGCAGTTTCAAGTCCACTAGTGCAGTTTCTGAATCGTCAACCTCCAGATCTGACAACCCAACAAACGAAGTAGTGAAGTCCACAGTGTCAAACCGGTACACGTGCTTGAAATCAAACTTGAAAAAGATGGATGGGTCGAGTTCCACCTGCCCGTAGCATACGCTTTCAAAAGAAAAATCTTCTGTCATTGTCAAAGGCAGAGGTGAATCATTGTCCACAAGCATGATGTCACTGGTATTGTCTCTGACAACAACCTGCCCCAGTAGCATGACACTGAGTTTTTGGTGCCACGGGTCATCAACTTTCAAAACTCTCTGCATATATTTTTTCAATGATGGCTGCAAACTCAAAAGCTGCAGCACATTGTATGTTGTATCTCCATTCGGGGCAACAGCGACAGGCATTGCATAGAAGTCTCCCTCAGCTAACATTGTTTTCATGTGAGCCACTTGATCCCGCAAACATTGAACGTTTGCTTGGGCACCAGCGTTCCTTTCATGTGTCACTTGCGCTATCAGAGCCTGTTCTGCACTCACGTTTGCAAACATGGTGTGCAAATGGTAGCCTGAAATGAGCCGAGCAAGTTCGGCCCTGCTCTGCCATGGTAAATCTACAAGCTTCTTGAATTCGAACATATAGCGCGGAAAATTCTCTCTGAAATCATCGCTATGTACATCTGAATTCAACGCACGCCGCAAATTGGCACTGATGGTGGCGGGCGTTGACCCACGTGCAGTTGACATTCTCTGGGCTACTAGGTGATGCTTTGCTTCCAAGCGCTGCATACACAAAAGTGCTGTCCCATATCCCAAAAGTTCCTGATACAGCTCTGCATTCATAATGGGGCTGTCACTTGATGACCACTCACGCATACTTTGTCCAAGTGAGTTAGCAGAATCCAAGAAACGAGAAAATTGCCCCATGTTTCTCAACAATCCAGCATCGTACTGTTGCACCAAACTAGATGCAAAGGCTTTGCTAGTCTTGAAACAATTGACATCACTAGGTGCACAAAGAAACGACAGAACATTCACCAGGTTCCATGGGTATGTCTCCAAGTACGAAGTTGCTTGCTTGAACCGCAAAGCAACCTTCTGCTTCGCTGTTGCAAAACCAATTGCAATCTTGGACGCAGTTTCAGAATCTTTTTCTCTGAGATCAGACATGCTTTTGCTCGCAGAACTGTTAGATTCAAGACGCAAACTCAATAGGTTCGTGTGAAAGGCTGACATCTTCCCACCAGAAACCTCAATCAACCGACGACCATTCCAAACACATGGCGGTTTCATTTTTTTCCGCTCCACTTTAGAGTGGCAGGGGCAAGCATGCAGCCATTCTGAAACTTCAAACCCCCATGTATGCAGGACCAACTCTGAATGCGCCATCGCCCAAAACCTTGCAGACTGCATGTCATCGCTGAGAAGTTGTTTGAAAGCATCACATTCGTCCCGTGTCATGTCAGAGTCATGATCAGATTTCAAAATGTTCGGCTGCAAATATTTGAAGAATCCTTGCCGACTGCTCAACCAATGTAGGACCTCAAATGAATATTTCCATCTATGTTTCACAAAGCTTGGGCATAGCTTGTCAAACATGGAAGCCAGGCTTTCCTTTGCGGCTGCAGGAATGTCAGGGTGATCAAGGATTTGGAACTTCACAAATCGGTTGACCACATCCCTCCGTGAAAAGAGTTTCGCCAGTGCACTAACCTGTTTTTCATATGTGTACCACAAAACCTCATCATAGCCCAACACGGTCTCGAGCATGCAATGGTGCAAACCATGGTCTAGGTCTGCAATCGGAAGGATGAATGGAAACAATTTCTCATGCGGCTGGTTAAAATTAGGCACCAACCAAAGTGATGCCTCGGTTCCCATGTCAGTCATCAGGGATCGGAGTCTCATTTGAACCACACCGTCATTGGATTCCAAATCGATCATGCGTTCACATGCTCTTGTTTTGAAAGCTGTGTCAGAGGCTAGCTTTCCTAACACCTGCAGAGGCATCATACGGGCTTCAATGGAGACTTTCGCAAACCTCAGGCTGATATATTGGCAACAGAAGATTAACCATATGACTTTAAATCAACCGTGTCGACAAACATACCCAGCTGAAGTTCAGATTTGGATTTGCCAAAAAAAAGTAACTTGTCTTTGACCAAGAGGTACGTGTCAGCTAGATCTGATCGAATGCTTCCAGGAAATGACACCTTGTCTAGCTCACCCAGCAAATAATTCTTGGCAAACTGTGGTGAAGAATCTAGCCGCAGGTGACAGAACCACTGGTGATCTCCGCTGAAATAAAACTCCCTCGCATAAAGCATAGACGCCCAATCCACATTCACCCTGAACTGTTGTAACAAAGTTCTTTGAGGCAAACGCCATCTTTGGGAAATCAAATGATCTCGAAGGTCTGGATGAAGAATGAGAGCAATACCCCTAGTTCAGGCACAGATTTCAGGGAAGTGCCGGTTACTACTGTAATAATTTATCTAAACACATGTGTCACATGAAATAATAAGATTGTCTTTTTACTATCACCACCATCGTAACCATCACCATCACCACCACCACCACCATCATCATCATCATTATCTTCATCATCATCGCCATGGTCGTCATCATCGTCTTCATCGTCATCATCTTCATCGTCATCACCAGCATCAGCATCAGTTTCACAGTGTCGTCGTCACTATCCAATTGTCCTTGTCGTTGTTGTCATCGTTGTCGCCCCCGTTGTCCTCACAAATGTTGTTGTACTTGTTGTTCTTGTCGATGTTGTTGTTGATGCTGGTGTTGCTGCTGATGCTGATGTTGCTGCTGGTGTTTGTGTTGTTGTTGTTGTTGCTGTTGTTGTTGTTGTTGTCGTTACTGTTGCTGCAGCTGTTGTTGTTGCTGCTGGTGCTATTGCTGTTGCTGTTGTTGTCGTTGTCGTCGTCGTCGTCGTCGTTGTTGTCGTTGCTGCTGTTGCTGCTGTTGATGTTGATAGTGATGTTGGTGATGTTGTTGTTGTTGTTCTTGATGTTGTTGTTGTTGTTGTTGATGTTGTTGCTGTTGTTGTTGTCATTACTGTTGCTGCGGCTGTTGTTGTTGCTGCTGGTGCTGTTGCTGTTTTTGTTGCTGTTGCTGTTGTTGTTGTCGTTGCCGTTGCCGTTGTCGTTGTCGTTGTTGTTGTTGTTGTTGTGGTCGTCGTCGTCGTCGTTGTTGTTGTTTGTGGTGCTGGTGGTGGTGGTGGTGGTGGTGGCGGTGTTCTTGTTTTTTCTTGTGTTTGTTTCTTCTTGTTGCTGTTGTTCTTGCTGCTGCTCGTGCGTGTGTTGTTGTTGTTGTTGTTGTTGCTGTTGTGGTTGTTGTTGTTGTTGTTGTTGTTGTTGTGGTTGTCGTTGTTGTGGTTGTCGTTGTTGTTGTTGTTGTTGTTGCTGTTGTTGTTGCTGTTGGTGTGGTGGTGGTGCTGCTGCTGCTGCTGGTGGTGCTTGTGGTGCTGCTGGTGCTGCTGGTGCTGGTGCTGTTGCTGTTGCTGTTGCTGCAGCTGTTGTTGATGCTGTGCTGTTGTTGTTGCTGTTGATGTTGATGTTGATGTTGTTTTTTGCTCTTGTGTTTGTGGTGGTGGTAGTAGTAGTGGTAGTAGTAGTAGTTGTTGTTGTTGTTGTTGTTGCTGTTGCTGTTGTTGTTGCTGCTGTTGTTGCTGTTGTTGTTGCTGCTGGTGGTGGTGGTGGTGGTGTTGCTGTTGTTGTTTGTGTTGTTGCTGTTGGTGTTGTTGTTATTGTGGTTTTGTTGTTTGCTGTTTGTTGTTTGTTTTTTTGTTGTTTGTTGCTGTTTGTCGTTGTTGTTGTTACTGGTGGTGGTGGTGTTGCTGTTGCTGTTGCTTTTTTTTGCTGGTGTCGTATCTTAATCTTCCATTATCACATTTCATCATCACTGTCAAAAAGTTCAACATTTTTAAAGAAACATCACAGAACAATGGTTTTGTTTCATCACTGTCCTCTGCAAAGCATCTCG
Source organism: Cladocopium goreaui (assembly GCA_947184155.2). Lineage (NCBI taxonomy): Eukaryota > Dinophyceae > Suessiales > Symbiodiniaceae > Cladocopium > Cladocopium goreaui. The sequence continues at coordinate 156,459 of CAMXCT020001371.1, forward strand.
TAGAACATCACTCTCTGTGGACAGTGGCCGTAGCATGTCAGCAAACAGAACCGAATCCAACATGTAAGAAGCTTGATATTGCACCCCACCACGAGCCCGGGAAGAATATCCAGAAATGATTTTTAGACGATCGTACAACTGGAGAACCAAGTTCCTCGCTGCATCCGAATGTCCAGAGTCAATGGATTGAATAATATGTGTAAGAAGCTTGGTGATGAACGACTGGTCATTCTCAATTTGTAGTGGCAGGGGACATACCGCATCATTTTGTACCAACGCACTGGCCAGCACACGCACCTCCAGGGATAATTAAACTATATAGATACATAATGATACATACATATGTCAACGTGTCCGATAGCCAAACTTACAAACCACCTACATATGGTCTGATCGAATTTCCATAATAGGCAATCATCAACCAATGTTCAAATCAAAAATAATAACGTAATCTTGAATTTTGATCAAGTGTTCCTGCTATTTATATTTGTCACGCATGCCACGACAAAGGCCATCCTACCTGTTCAAGCACAACTCGCGGCACAGGAAAGCGGTTGTGCAAAGTCTCCAAGTGAACTCCATCAATTGTAACCTGTGAGATTTCAAACATGCCATCAGTTCCACCTACAATATGAAACCACTTCCCTTGAACAAGATGAAAACCGATTGATGATTGGATGAGTCAAATGCCATTTGTTACGGTCCAAATCTGAAAAACACGTGTGTTTGTTACTGAAGTGGGTACATCCATGTACACCCCCTAAACATCCAAACAACATTGGGAAAATTACGCAAATTAGTTGTGAAGCAGTTGATCGCTTGAACTCCTGAAGATCTGGGAGAGGAAGCTTACTAAAGTTGCGTCTTCCCCTGTGATCCACTGTGGTGGAAACCGGCGTGTCCAGCAGTCCCCGCCACAAGATGTCAACAGGATCCTTTGGCAAATCCTTCTTCAAGTGTTTGGTTCTGACGAAGAGAAGCTTTCGGTACAACCTTTAGTTGGGCCAAAGGGTGAACAATGGGAACTATCCAAACGGTTTAGGCTGTAGTTAGTTGGTTTCTATCTTTTCAACAACCTCAAGGCCCAAGGTTGAAAAATGAAAACGTTACAAGTTTTGGAGCGACGTAACTGTGAGTCACGCTCCACACACCAAAAAGATTGGCCCGTGGAATCAGCATTGTTCGGTCTTGCAGCCAAGGCCAAGGGTAAATCCATTGCACGGGGCGATCACGCTGTGAAAGCTCTGGTAAAGCACTTGTCACACACAATTGCACTGATAGAGTCACAATGTGATAGTCTATCAATGGTCAAGCCATATCACTGTTTCATGATCTTCAGGGCTTTCTCTTCTGTTAATTCATTGTATCTTTTGCCACTGGAGGCCAATAGTAGAAGTTTCAAACTCACAATATGTTTAAATCATCCCTTGTTCACTGTGAAATGCTAACTAATGCATATAAAAGTATATAGCATGACATTTGTCAATGTATGCATGCCACATCACCAGCGCGCCCTTTCCAACCAAAAGCGTGTGATCAATACAACATGATCTCCGTGTGGTCCGTAAATGGTCCCAAATCAGCCCAACTTGTACCATCCACCATCTAGAAAAAGTGTAAAAAAACATTTAAAAACGGTCCACTTCAGCCTCACCATTTGGTGCTTTGATCTCCCTGAACATGTTTGGGTGTAAAAGAGTTTTTATAACCTCAAAAAA